>CM059190.1:27539323-27610910 GCA_030323885.1 Branchipolynoe longqiensis | reverse complement strand
TTTGATGCGAGGGAAGGCAGAGCGACTCCCCCCCCCCTCTCCCGGGCTTTCACCCAGCATTCGCGCCTCGCGCGACGCCCGCTGCTCACCCTCGCCCTCCCCCGGCCCTGAGCGTTCACGCCTCTCCTGCCACTGCTCACTTTCTCCCTTATAAGGCCGCCCGCCGGCCTCCCTCAGGCACTCGCCCTCCTGCCGCCTTCCAGCTCTCAGCCCTTTCTCCTTCTTTGGCTCTACTCCACCTCGGACCGCTGCTCCTCTGCCGACCCTACACCATGCCCGGCCGCGGCAAAGGGAAGAGTCGGAGAAGCTCCAAGACGTCCGGGATGGCCACGCCAGGACCCTCCTCGGGCTCCCCGGGGAGCCCCGTCCCCTGTACGGCGCCGACCTCCCCCGCAGCACCCTCGGGCCAGCCCAGCAGCGAGACGGCCCTCCTCATCGAGGCCATCCCTCGCCTCACCAGACGCATGGACAGAGACCTGGACGAGAGGGGGGAAGCCCGAGGGGCCACGCGGAGCCCCCCCCCCCACTCCGAGGCGGGAGCCCGCCTGCAGCCTCCACCACGTCCCGGGGCCTCGGGCGTACGCCGCCGCCGGGAGCCGGCCGCCGCCTCCACCTCAAGCGACTCAGCCCGAAGGCCCGCACCTGCAGTGCCAGGGCTACACCCGCGCCCACGCCAGCTCAGCCCCACCGCCCACCTACCGTCAGGATCCCGAGGAGTACAGCCCGGCATCCGCGGCCGACGCGGTCCGCGAGATCCTCGCATCCGCCGAGGCGCGGCACACCGTGCGCCGCCGAGGGATCCCAGTCGATTACCTCTTCCCCTGCGACCTCGTGGAGAGGGGGCCGGGGCGCAAGGCGGTGAAGCTCGGGGAAGCAACCAAGGACGAGTACAGCCTCGCCCTCCTCTCCATGGTCAACCACCCATCCTTCCCGGATCACTCCCTCCAGGGCCTACACCAACACCACCTCACCCTCATGAGAGACGTCCTCATCCACCCCTGGCCGACCGTCCGCCGGTACTCGGAGACCATCTTTTCCTGGATCGCGGACGGAAGGCTCCCCCAGGGGTGGCATGACCCTGTGGCCCTCAACGCGCTCAGGGTCGACTCCCTCACCACGCCCACCACCCCGGCTAAACCAGCTCCCCGAGGCGACGAGGGGGCCCGAGGCGCACACCTGCCCCGGCACCAAGTAGACACCCGCACCGCCTACGATAGGCACGCTCACGGGGCTCCCTGCTCCGCTTGGAACCGCGATCCCACCTCGTGCGATCGGGCACCCCTCGGAGAGGCTCACGGCGAGGTGGGAGACAGGCGCCGGCACGTCTGTGCGTATTGCGCCAACGTGCGGCGCATATTAACAATGCACAGCGAGGCTGGATGCCGCACCAAGCAAAACCGTGAGCGCCAGACCCCCGCCGCCTCGGCGGATTTTTGATCCGCCGGCCTCCCCCGGGCTGGCCCGGGGGGCCTAGCCCGGCGCCTCACCCCAACCATTCCCGACAGCCCCGCAACGCCCACCGACCGCCTCCCAGCGAACACCGATCGAAACGCCGCCCAGACGAAGCCGAGGATTATCACCTCGCACCTCACACCACCCCAGACGACTCAGCCCAGCCCCACGAGAGACCCCCCCAGACAGCCCAGCCACCGACCTTCACGCCACCGACCTCCACGGCACCGCCTTCTTGATGCCGCCCGACCCGACCCCGACTCCCACCCACCCCAGCCCGGAGGAGTTCGCTGCCCCCCTGCTCGACCCTCGCCGGACCTCCTCCCCCAGGCCTCAGGAGCGGGCCTCCCCTTTTTTGGCCGCCCGCTCCCCTTCCACGTAGGCCCCGGACCCTCCTCTCACCCAGGGCTGCCTATCCGGGCCCCCACCTCGGGCGCCCCGCGCCCCCGCCTAGGGCGCGCCTCGAGCCCTCTCCTTACTCTTTGGCGGAGGGCTCCTCGGCCCCCCCTCTACCAGAACTCTGTCATTGCTCCTTATGAGCCCCTCCTGTATTGTATCTTCTGCTCCTCATGAGCCCCTCACTTACTGCTCCTCATGAGACTGTTGCTCCTCATGAGCCCCTCTGTTGCCCTGCTTGATTTATACCTTACTCTTCTCATATGTTTTGTTATCTTCTTTCATACTTGTTTGTATATTGCCCGAGGCGTCACAATAAACGCCTCAGTTTCCCACCTCCGCCTCTGTTCTTCCTTCTCGCGCATCGGTCGTAATGCGAAGTATTTCGTTTGATGCGAGGGAAGGCAGAGCGACTCCCCCCCCCCCACTCCCGGGTTTCAACCCAGCATTCGCGCCTCAGCGCGACCGCCCTCTGCTCACAACCTCGGCCCCCCCGCCCTGAGCGTTCACAGCCTCTAACTACTGCCACTCTCACTTTCTCCCTTATACGGCCGGGCCGCCCGCCGCCTCTCCTCAGGCACTCACGCCCTCCCTGCCGCCTCCAGCTCTCAGCCCCTTTCTTTTCTCCTCCACACCCACCCACCCAACCTTTCACTCCTCTACCTCCCCCCGTCGCGGGCGAGGGCTCCACCTCGCGCCCCCCCTCTCCAGAACTCTGACATTGCTCCTTAGACCCTCCTGTATTGTAACTCTGCTCCTCCATGAGCCCCCACTTAATTACTCCTCCTTACGAGACTGTTGCTCCTCATGAGCCCCTCTGTTCCCCTGCTTGATTTTTACCTTACTCTTCTCATATGTTTTGTTATCTTCTTTCATACTTGTTTGTATATTGCCCGAGGCGTCACAATAAACGCCTCAGTTTCCCACCTCCGCCTCTGTTCTTCCTTCTCGCGCATCGAACAGGCTAAACCAGTCAATGGCACTGAAGATGACAACATTCAGGAAGATGAGGAGATATTTAAGTGAAAACACAGCACTGCTCCTGTATAAAACAACAATGATACCCATCATAGACTACAATGATATAATGTATGGCCAACTAATGCAGCAGCAAGAAACTAAGCTCCAAAGGATACAAAACAGGGCACTTAGAAGAGTCTACCAAGGCAAGACTCTCAGTGTTTTAGAAATGCATAGCCAAGCCAAGCTAGATACACTCTCAAAACGAAGAGACCTACACCTAATGACAATGATGCACAAACGGGAAAGAGACAACCTATATGTTGATCATACAAACAGAATAACAAGAAGAGGAACTGCCACACTACTCACAGTACCAAATCCAACTAAAAACAAACTAGCTAAAGCACCAATATATAGCAGAAGCGTCATGTGGAACAACCTCCCACCAAGAGTCAGAGAAACGCAGACAATCCTCTCCTTTACAAATGCATATAACAGATGGCTAGAAAAAGTACATACACACTGTGTACATGTCCTTTACTAAATAAATAAATGCTAAAAAATATACTAGGCTGTGAACATATGGATACAACAACAAAGAATGTGCTCTGTGTACAGAAATCTACACAAATTACAAACAATGTAAACAGATGGCTGAAAATTGTTGCGCACAAGCTGAAAGTATAGAAAATATGCAACAGCAGGCGAACTCACCAGAGAGACCCATACGTTCCCCCTTCTCTTTCAGGAGCCGGTCCCGCTTGCTTCTTTTTTTAAAGTCGGACAGCGACTGGTCGTAGAAGATTGGATTCTCCCCAAACCAGTCAGCCAGCTCGTCCTGCTGTTCAGCAGTGAGCATCTCGGGGGAGAGCAGGGTTCCATCCACTTCGCTCTCCGTCCCCAGGTCCAGGTCTGGCATGCTTCTCTGTGTCGGCTCATCCTCTTCAGCATGCATGTCTGGCATTGCCGGAGCAGACGAACCGGAACCAGAAGAAGCTGAGGGAGCTGGAGTTGTAGCTGATGGTCTGGTCTTCTTTGGTGGCATAATGGAGAAGCAGCAGTAGCAGCAGTATCAGCAGTAGAATCAGCAGCAGGAGAATCAGCAGTAGCAGCAGTAACAGCAGTAGCAGCAGCAGCAATATCAGAAGTAGCAGAAGTTGTAGCAGCAGCAGCAGCTCAGGAGCAAGTGAATGACACTTCCGGGAACGATTTCCTTTTATACCCGCTGTAAAACGTGAAAATGGCGCCACCCTGGCAGCGACAACTCGCCGTGGGGACGCCGCGAGAGCGCCGGCTGGTCGCCAACCAGCCGCGAACCTTGCGGCGCCACCGTTTCCCACGGTCTGGAAAAAGTGGTCGGCGACCAGGTCACCACGAGCTCACCGCCAGGTCACGGGGTGCTCGCCAATCAGTCGGTTATCAGTCGCAAATCTTGCGCCACCACCGTTCCCACGGTCCGAAAATAGTGAGAAACAGTGGTTGGCGACCTGGTGACAACCTCGCGGCGCCAGATCGCCGCCAGGTCGCCAACAAAAACTTGTTGGCGCCGCCGGCAGAGGACGCAAGGAGGTTGCAAGTGCTGCACGTGCAACCTCCTTGTGTCCAAAATTGTCAAAATGGACGCCGTGTGGTTGGTGACCTTGCGGCGCCGTGACGCAAGGCGGACGTAAGTCGGATGTTTTAACGTCGCGAATCGATCGTAAGTGAATACAGGCCTCATGTGACTGGGGTATAAGGCGCCCACCCAGCGCTGCCCTGACGCCGACCACGTTTTTGAATAAATGTATCGAATGGTGGTTGGTAAGGGGCAGCGAACGCAGGCTCTCGTGACTGGGGTTTGACTTATAGTAGGACATTTTGACGTCGCGAATCGATCGTAAGCGAATGCAGGCCTCGTGTAATACCCCAGTCACACGAGAGCAAGCGTTCACCGCCAACCTCCCTACGCCCAAAAGGACGCCAACCACCCAGCGTTCCATTCGATACACTGATTCAAATACATTTTATGCACCATGTCGGCGCCATGTCGGCGCCATGTCGGAGCCATGTCGGCGCCATGTCGGCGCCAGGTCGGGGCCGACCACATGGTGACTGCAGCATCGCATGTGTTAGCACCAACCCAGTGCGGGGCCAGGGCGGGGCCAGGGCGGGGCCAGGGCGCCGACCATTTTGAATGGCGCCGCCGGAACAGGGCGTAAGGAGGTTGCACGTGCAGCAGCAGCAACCTCCTTGCGTCCAAAATTCCCGAAATGGACGCCGGGAGGTTGGCGTCCTCACGGCGACAGCACTCAATCAGGGCGTAGGGAGGGCGCAAGGAGGAAGTTTTGACGTCGCGAATCGATCGTTAGCGAACGCAGGCCTCGTGTGACTGGGGTATTACTGGGGTATTATGTGCTGGCGCCGCAAGGACGTAAACCTCCCGGTGTCCATTTTGGAAATTTTGGACGCAAGGAGGTTACAGCTGCTGCACTTGCAACTTCTTTGCGTCCAGTGCCGTCGGCGCCATTCAAAAGTAGTTGGCGACCTGGCACCGCCAGGTCACGGACCTCTTGCTTGGCGAGTTGGTGGCGACCTGGAGGCGCGATCACTGTGTGGGCGCCCAAGACGCCCACTCGGCGCTGCCCTGACGCCAACAACGTTTTAGAATCAATGTATCGATTGGGACATTTGTTGGTTGGTAATGGTGCTGTCACATTACAACGTTTAAGCGGCCCCCTAAACCCCCTGCCGAAATTAGGAGCACACATCGTTAAAGGTCTAGCTACGCCCCTGGCGACGGTCGCCGGCGCGCGTTATGCACCTGTCACATTACGGCGTATGGCGGAAGCGTATGCCGGCTTATCGGCTTAAGTCACATACGCTTTGCATACGCTTCGCAGACGCTTCGCATACGCTTCGCATACGCTTCACATACGCTTCGCATATGCTTTGCATACGCTTCGCATACACTTCGCATATGCTGCGCATACGTCGTATACGCCCCGCGTATCCCTCATAAGCCGTCATACGCGCGTCCGTCCTAAAATTGTTTGGGCATGCTAAAAAATGTCAGCGTATGGCGACATAAGGCTCATACGCTCCTCATACGCTATGCATATGCTAAGCGTATGCCATCATATGTTGCACATACGCTATACATACGCCGTCTTGCGTTACGCATATGCTAAAACCACTCCTTCGGCGTATCCATAGTGTATGTAGCGTACGCCTGGCATGCATGTAACGTATTTGAGCGTATTCTCAGCGTGTACAAAGCGTATATTCAGCGTATGCCCGGCATATGCTCTCGGTATATAAAGGCGCCGCAAGGGAGGGAGGGAGGGAGAGAAGGGGAGGGACCGGGCGTATATAGCGTATGATGGCGTATGACGGCGTATGCGCTGAAAACTTATACGTACTCACACGCTACTCATACGCTACGCATCCGCTCATATCAGTGCACAAAGGTCACCATACGTCATCCCGCAACGGTTTTCAAATTTTATCGGTACGTTTTATATACGCCGCCGCCATACGCCGTAATGTGACAGGCCTATTAGGCCATCGGCAAAGTTTTCTGCTTCCACAAAACTTTAACCGACCGACAACGCGCGGGTGCCAACATTATGGCGACGTCAGAAGCACGTCGACATCGCTGGAATAACGTTATGCGAACGATATGCACACGCCATGCGTGCGTGAGGCTCGTTCCCACACGTTGCGCCAAGCTGTTTTTTTTTTGTCTGTTGTTGTTTTACGTCCTACCAACATCTAAGGTCATATCAGGACGGCGCGCCAAACTTTTTTTTTTTTTTTCGCACAACGTCGGCTGCACGCTACCAATACGTTGCGCTGATGCTGAAAATCTTGACGTTTCTCGACGATTAAAAGTGATTTTGCGCATTGGCGGCACGCCGGCGAGATACGTTGTAGTGTGACAGGGCTATCAGGGGCGGCGAACGCAGGCTCTCATGACTGGGTTATGACATAGTAGGACGTTTTGACGTCGCGAATCGATCGTAAGCGAACATGGGCCTCGTGTGACTGGGGTATTAACACATGGCTATAAATGCCACGACATCTAGCTACACACCGTGGCCAATACACATAAAATGCGGCCATAACTAACATCCACATCGTCATTAACTTGTCTAATTACATCCCAGCATTAACGACGTACAAAACATGCATGTGTGACAAGACCTTCCCGGTCGACCCCACACGAGCGGCCACCACTTACACACGGGCGAGTCCACCACCAGCTCACCCATCTACAGTTTGTAACCTTCCAACAACACAGCGATGCAGAGAGTAATGGACTCGCCCTGTTCCGTACCAGACGACACGTGGAAACAACCCGCCACCCCTCTCCCACTGTTCGCGGCAACGTGTCACACACACACCGACAACTGCCCATCTTCACCAAAGTGTCAACAGCCGCCAGCAGTTACAAAGTACAATATGGAGAGGTTTATCTGTGGGCTCCCGCTCACATTCCTCCTTCTCGCGCTCGTCAGACCATCACTGCCGGAGTCGATTCTCGGGGAGTATGATGATGAGTTTGATTTTGACGGCCTGCCAGGTGTGCAGCATGAATTTAAAGTGTCAATCTCGCCGGGCCGTGAAGAATGCTTCTACCAGATGATCAAACGCAACGCCCAGCTTCATGTGTCCTTCCAGGTAGGGCTCGCATGACTGGCTATTTATTTATTATATATATATGTATTTATTCATTCATTTAGTATTTATTTATTATTTAGTCATTTACTATTTATTCATGTATTTATTTAGCCATTCGTTAATTTTTTGTATTGATTGATCTATTATCGATTATTGATTTATCGATTATTGATTTGTTCAGTATTTATATTATAATTATTGTAGCAATATATCATAATAATGTATTTATTTATCATTTATTCATTCGTTTGTTTATTAATTCATGTATTTATGAAATGCATTCGTGTATTTATTGATTCATCTGTTATTGAATGGCCCTGCGCCAACAGTTTTACACTGCAAACAGCATGCATGACCTTTTTACTAAAGTAAAACAGGAAAGCATTTTAGCCTTTTTTGAGGGCCGCTGGTTTGTACCATCTCATATAGGTTTTTAAACAAATTTCATCGGTGAATAGTACTATCATTCAGAATTTTATTTAGCTTGACCAGAAACTATATGATTGTAAGCTTACAAAATTCATGAGTGTTCATTGACACAAAATTGATATTATGCTTTTACATGTAAAAGCGATGGTTTGAACAAAAACAAACATTTCTCGCCGTGAATATGGCCTATGCTGCTGACACGGCGTAAAGCAACCACCAATCAATCAATCAATCAATCTGTTATTGATTTATCTATTATTGATTTGTCAATTATTGATTTATCTATTGTTGATTTATCTATTGTTGAATTGTCTATAATTATTATAGCAATATATCAAAATAATATATAATAGCTATTGTCATCATCACCATATTAAATTAATATATTTATTATCACTATTGCCATTATTATTATCATTATTATCATTATTATCATTATTATTAGTGTAATGAAAAGCACTGGACCCTCACCAAGTGACAAAAGAAGTTATTAATTATTTTTTTATAATAATAACAATAATAGGCAGCTGAAAGACAAATTAGCTCGCAGTATGCCCTCCAATAAACTAGGTAAAAATGTACTTGAGACCGGAAAGGCTATATCTCCATTTATTGCGACTACCCAGGGGTAAAACAGAAGTTATTCTTCAACTATACCTAGCTAAGTCTTGTATATCTTACCCTATATGCATATATATTTCACCTCGACCTCGAGCCTCCTGGCTAAGGTTCAGGGAGAGGAAGCGCTACCCAACGAACCACTTAGCGAGCCCACCTCACTGAGACGAGACATGGAATGGTGATGACTGGACTACTCTTTACACTGGCATTTAGACTAGTTGGATACTATGTAAGTACATTTAGACTTCTTTTTATTTATTGGGATATGTCTGCAGGAATGTAGCTGCTAAATTATATATTATTTTATAATATGGGGAAATATTTAGTGACTATTAGTATTATGTCAACATTGACATAGAATGTGACATAGGCATAGTGTGTCAATACATGACATACATGGTGTGTTGAAACGCATGGGGTTTTTGGTTTTCAAAGTTATATTTGGACACTCACTATATATGAAAATGTTTGCAGACATTTATGGGGAAAATAACGTTGCTTTGGGTTGCCAAAATTAGGTACTATAGACATTGTAACACACTGTCAATACATAGGACAAGTGCTGAAACACAGTCACTGTATTAATACAAGCATACACATGGGATTTGTGACACTACATTTGACAGTCATGAGAAATAATACTTAGTATTTGATTTGTATTCAATGACAATTGACTATCCATGTTATTGCTGGTTCATTATTGGGGATTTACATCCTGGTTACATCTAAGGTATTTCAGGATGGGTGCCAACTTGTGACACCTGTGTTTATGGTGATTATTAGTGCTGCACCACTGGTAGAGGGTCCCGTCACCATGACCCATTTTCCCACTCGACACATACATATATTAGTCTAGTGTGTATGTTTTTTCTGTGTGTGCAGACACAGGGGTACGTTTAGAAATCATGTATTTATATGACATTTACATGACATTTAGTCAAATAAAATTATTTGTTTTTCCAACTGACTGAGATTGGTAGTGTAAGAAGGTGAGCATCGAAATATTTAACAGTGAAACTGATACTTGGTATTTGATTTATTCAAACTTCAGTTAATTCAACATTTTTCAAAATTAGTAAAAATGTGTATGTGAAACTACCGGAGGCACGGTAGCCACCGGTAGGATTGTCGGGAGGGGTGACACCCTTAGGCTCAGTGCCAAACCAATACAACTGACCATGCACATACCAGTGCCAGTCCCCAAGGGTGGTCAAATAAGGCCGAGTGTCAAGCCAATACAAGAACTGACCATGCACCTAGCCAGTGCCAGTCCCAGAGGGTGGTCAAATAGGTTATTTGAAGGTAACAATATGATAACTTGATTATAATTACAAGGAATGCAAATACTTCCTTGAGTCGAGATGGCTTCCGACAAACTAGAGGGATTGGCTCCTCAGCACAGTTATGCAGAGACACTGCATACACTAGTGCACCCACTATGTTTGTATGCATACAAATAATAATAAAATAGTGGAAATGAAGTCGGTGAACTGGTACTCCACAGACGGTGGGATGACCAATGTGACAAATGATCATGCACATTGCCAGTACTGTCACAGCGACTGGCCATTAAAAAAACATAAAAGCCATAATTAATGGGAAATAAGGTTGGCACAAGGATTAACTATGGCTATCCTTGAATGTGGGCTAGATTTGGCCGGTACCATTGCAGAAATGCTGTGTATACAGCTGCACTCACTATATGTTTTTTTCTAATTGCAATAGTAAAATAGTGACAAATTCTGTGAACCATGCTAACCAAGGCATAGGCCTACTGGCAACACTATCACACTAATCAGTGGTGGGAAGACTGGCTGAATATACACATGGCCAGCAATGGCTTTACATGGTCCTAAAATGCATGACCCCTTTTTGGGGCCTAGGAACTTGAAGGAGTTAAGCAGGTAAACCCCAGAAGCATGCAGGTATGTACATATACATACTAGTGGTGAAACAACCTCTTTTTAAGAGCCAATTTAGGTATCATGGGCATGATTGCATCAGGCCAGTAGCTAGGGCTGGGGTTATACAACACCCCACTTCAGTACATAGGGTTATTATACTGGCATAAAATATATGCATTAGCAGATTGGATATGAGTTCAACATATCCATAGCCATGTGTTTACCATGTTTGGCCATGTTGACGGACACAATTTGGCCATACAAATAGGTGTATACTTTATATGTTAGTTCGGATATTCACAGATGGGCTGTCAGTAGGCAGACTTTTGGTTATGAGATAACTGTTGAAATTGTTTCAATCATACACAGGCACATAATCTGTTGCCAGCATAGAATGGAGTGTTGATAAACTTAAGCCAAGAGTAGGGCTGCCATGTTTTGCATAGGAAACCTGGTATATGAAAACACCTTGACACATACTTGAGTCAACATATTGAACTACAAATTTAATGTTTTAAATATGCACTACTACAGATGTAACACCATAGCAAACTTAGGTTGCCTATTTTGACAGATGTGTGAATATAATAGACAAAAAATCCCTATAAACATAGGTACACAGAGGTGTTGGTAATACTCCTAGATACACTTGTCAAATTCAACTGATTCAGTTGCCACCGACCATTGTAGATGGATCATATTCGGTTTGGACACAAACATAATAGTTTGATGCACAGAGGCTCAAACCTCATATTCTTACACATTGGAACATGTGTTCTGGAAAGAAACACGGGCACATACTTTATAAGTCTAAAACACTCAAAGAACAGATTGAACTACCAAAAGTTGCATGGCCAGAAGATACTGCCAACATGCACATGTGACTCCACATTGGTGTTAACAACACACACATAATCATGTTAAGAAATTGACCTGGATGGCAGAGGATTCAGTGTGAACTCAATAGAAGGGTTCACCTCTCTGTAAGATACATATCTAGGTATACCCACATTTGTATGTGGTTGTATGATATGGGTTCTCATTTGAACACATTACATGGTGAAACCATTACTCTACAGGTCTACTCTTAGTGACTTGAAGAACATTAGAAGGTATGGAAGGATATTTATGATAGCATACAATTTTGTAATATTGCACTTCAGCTTCCTCTTAGTGAAAGCACTTGCTAAAACCATATATCTTTCTTTATGATACTAGTTAAGATAGGATCTATTGGTACCGTTTAACTTACCTGTTTGAGAGGTCACTGAATTGACCCCCTACCACCGCATCCCAATGTTTTGCTCACTTGTAGCAAACTACACTGTGGAGTTGTCAGAGGATATACAAATTATCTCTATATGTGCTAACTTAGCAAGGCAAAACCTTGCAGTATTTAATTGGAGGTTATAGATTCATAGAATAAAAGATATTGCATAGATATCTCTCCAGCCCTATTTCAGGGGACTGGGGTCTCAATAAAAATGAATTTACTCTATACCAATAGGGATAAATGTTTTAATGTTCACAAAGACATTACAACAAAAGGCTGAAGAAAAGATTTCTTGGCTATCGGTTTACTGTGTTAAAAAGAAATGATTAGGTTCTGAATTCTAATACGATAAGGAATTTAGAAATGGAAGGTGAAATGGAAGTTATAAGTATGTAAACATCTCCATGAACTATAATTAACCAGGAGGCTCGAGGACGAGGAGAAATAGAATAATTATGTGAGCCTTACCTGGGTATAGTTTACACATAATTGTTCTTTTACCAAGTCCTAGGCCTCGGCTTGTTATAGGTCAGGGCCCACCCTCCCGTACCCAAAAAGTAGGAAACCAATCAGTTCCCAGAAGTGTTAAGTTGAGCACTGGGCATGATGGCTGAATTGGTAGGGCACCGACTGAAGTCCTATGCGGGAGGTTGTGGGTTCGAACCCTGATCAAGTCAAACCAGAGACTTGAAAATTACCTGAAGAAATTAACAAAATTAGCTAGGTAAAGAGCGGTTCGTTGGGTAGCGCTTCCTCTCCCTGAGCTATAATAAGCCGAGGCATAGGACTCTGTAAAACAACAATTATGTGTCAACTATACCCAGGTAAGTCTCAATTATTATAATATATATATTAATATATTAATATATATATATTTTACCTCGGTATACAGCCTCAGGCTAGCCTCAGGCTAGGGAGAGGGAAGCACATCCGGTCCAGCAATTAGCATAAAAAACTCACGACCGGAGGACGCTCGTGAGTTGCTCCAGTTGGATTTATCTACAACAAGCTCATAACTGAGTAATCGTGATTATTTTGGTTAAGCTTGTTTATGATGCAATATAGCATCTAGATTGGAAAGTTCAGAACTTTTGTACGTCCAGTTTGGACTAGATTAGCGTTTGAAATATTGAAACGGATAGAACAAAGGATTGCTTTGTGCTTATGGATTCCATGGTTTTATCGACCCGCTTTGATACGGGTAGAGATGTTGGCACGGTCACATCTCCTGTGGAGATTCCTTCGGACCCTAATAGAGAGTTGTTGGGGATGATCCTGGGTTTCTTTTATAGATTCCCCTTTTGAATGAGGCGTTTCTCCGAGTTTCGTAGCATTTTCTCCAACTTGCTGGGACAGAAGCCACGGGTGGGAGAGGTGTACGCGACAGAGAGATGGGAGGTTCTAGAAGCCTACCCCACGTATGGTTGGTTTCGATACCTAAAAACCTACGATAAAAACTTAGCACGCCTGTACTGAGAACGGTGTAAATACGTTACTCAATACCATATAGATCCTCAACCCAGGTATACCTGGCGTCACTTCGGTGTTCAGTTGAGTTGATTCCGGTTTAATAAGTATCCTTTTTTGGTTACAGACTACCGTTGGCTACAAAGCGAAACAAACCGCTGCCCACTGCTGCGGAGGGACGCGTGCCTACCGGCTACGATACGTCACCCGATCGGACAGCTCCCCCGTCACCACAGTCGGGGGCCGACATACTCTCAGACAGGGAGAGTGATGACGGAGTGGTTTACCCGGGTGACCTAACACAGCAGGTCAACCGTTTGATAGAACAGAAGATGAGAGAACTCCAAAGTAAAGACCCAACGCAACAATTCCCACCGATTGATTCGGATTGGGAAGACATCTCTGATTTCGAGGAGACGGATTCGGCAATAGAGGTCCCGCGTCCTAAGACTAAAAAGCGGAGGAGGCCAGTGAGTTCGTCAGGTGACGAGTTCACCAAAGCCACAAAGGGCAAGAAGGTCAAGAAACCCAAGAAGAAAAGCAAAAAGAAGAAGGACTCGTCTTCTGACTCTTCGTCCGACTCATCATCCACTGAGTCGGACTCTGACACTGAAAGAGCCGGCATTTATGCCAAGATTGGCGGCAAGGTCCGCAAACGGTGCCAGCTGGAAAAGGCAAAGAAAGTCAAGACGACTACTATGATGCGTGAGACCATTAAGGGTCATTTCAACACATTCAAGCTAGCAGAAGTTTTAACAAAATAACAGAACAAATTTCCGGCATTAAAGGTATCCCGGACAGTGTAGTGAAAGAGATGGATGCCGGTATTCACCTAAATGAAGAAAAGAAAAGGTTCGAAGCTGTGCTCTTCACAGTCCATAAGGCAGTTCTAGGAGTCTTAGCAACGGTCGCCCCAGTCGCGAACCGAATGCAGACCGAGAACAAGTTCTCGTCACTAACCAGAGGCATGGACAAAGGCATTGCTTTGCTGACCGCTGCCAGTAACTTCTTGAGTTACAGAAGGTATGAAAATGTCTTTAAGGCAGTCACCACCCAAGCTGGTAAGGAAGTTGCTAGATCCAAGAAAGTCATGGATAACAATGGCAAGGAGTACACACTCTTTCTTCCTCCCAAGCCCATCAAAGGGAAACCCTTAGATAAGGGACAGATGTTCGGCGGACAACTCCCCTACCTTTTCAAAGAAGTAGAAGCCGAATCCAAGAGCAGCCGGAACCTGGAACCAGCCAGGAAAGCGGACACGTCCCATTTCCATAGACCACGAGGGGATTTTCGTCCCCGACGCGGAACCAGAGATGGCAGGTCCGGCCCCTCCTACGGCTATGTGCCACGAGGCAGAGGTCGGGGCGACAGGCAAAGCTGGAACGAAGGCAACCGCCCATTCCGGAAGGAGTTTGCCCCAAAGCAACTCTTCCCGCGCCCAGGCAACAAGTGAATACGGCTACCCAAACAGCTGGGATAACAGACATGGTGGCAGAATCGACACAGACAGATGTAAGAAACTTTTGTGCGGGAAACATTTCTAACTGTTTTTCTAATTGGTGTGAAATTACTAATGATGTAAACATTCTAGAGATAGTAACTGGTGTTAAGATTCCCTTTATTGAGGTCCCAGTGCAACAAAGGGTACCTTTCCCGTATAAATTTTATGCTGTAGAAAAGCAAGCATTATCTGATCAAGTTTCACTTTTCCAGTCAAAAGGCATTATTGAGGAGGTGCTTCACACTCCAGGAGAATATATTTCTAATATTTTTTCCAGACCTAAACCTAACGGAGATATTCGGATGATTTTAGACTTAACTAAGTTAAATGATCCCGTAGAATATCAACATTTAAAAATGTTCTCCCTTGACACTGCCAGGGATTTAGTTACACCTGAGGCCTGGATGGCCACTGTAGATTTACAAGATGCTTATTATACAGTTCCGATTTTTAAAGAACACCGAAAATTCTTAAGGTTCACTTGGAATGATACACTATTCCAATTCACTTGTATGCCAAATGGTTTAGCGTGTGCTCCACGTCTATTTACTAAACTACTGAAGCCTATATTTTCGGCCATGGCTAGAAAGGGTCACACTATGTTCCCATATATTGATGATTCTTTTATTGTTTCACAATCGTTTAATGACTGTCAGCAAGCTGTCGATGACCTGTTTCCTTTTAACAAGGCTAGGATTTTATTTAAATCATAAAAAGTCGGTTTTCGTACCGACCACCAAACTTAAATGTTTGGGATTTATTATTAACACTCGCTTAATGACTGTTTCACTCCCTGATAACAAACTTATAAAGTTTCACGATACAGCGACCCGTTTGGTGGCGTTAAATAGGCCAAAGATAAGACAGGTCGCCGTTCTAGTTGGCCTACTGATAGCATATGCCCCGGCTATTCTATATGGCAAAGCACACATAAAGTCTTTGGAGATAGATAAAAACTTAGGGTTGGCTCGCACAAAAGGTAATTTCAAAAGGAAAACGTTTATTTCGGAAGATGGAATGAATGATATTAACTGGTGGTTTAATAATATTCAAAATTCTCCTAACCCCATACGGATGAATGAACCCAAGACAGTGGTTACTACCAATGCATCACTAGAAGGTTGGGGAGCGCATTGTAATACAGTGGCAACAGGGGGAAGATGGTTGCAAAATGAAAGCTCAGACCATATCAATGTCTTGGAATTGAGGGCCATTTATTTAGGTCTTGCTAGCCTTGTTAAGGTACCACGTAAACACGTTCGCATTTTGACGGACAATACGACCGCAATGGCGTATGTACGGAATATGGGAGGGACAAAGTCCAAACCATGCAATGAAATAGCAAGACAAATTTGGGATTGGGCGCAACTACATAAAGTTTGGTTAACTGTTGCATATATCCCAGGCACTCAGAATACATTAGCTGACCACAAAAGTAGGAATTTCCATGACCATTTAGAATGGTCCCTCAGTCCACGAATATTGAAGTTGAATTATTTGCTTCCCGTAATAATTTTAAAATTGACAAATATGTTTCATGGCATCCGGAGCCAGATGCCTGGCAAATAGATGCATTTTCTCTAGCATGGGGGAATAAGTTTTACTATATTTTCCCTCCATTCAGCGTGATCAGCCGAGTAACCCGAAAGATAAAGATGGAGAAAGCACACGCAATATTAATCGTTCCCGACTGGGACACACAGCCTTGGCTGCTGGGCATAGTGGCGACCACCACAGATTGCCTCCGATTCCGAAGATCGCCAGGGAATCTGACACACCAAGGCCCCCTAAAACAACGCGGGGACGTGTCCACGACGCCGTTTCTGGCATTCCTTTTTTAAATAAATATTTAGAACAATTTGGTTTAGACAAAATTACACAGCAGAGAATAGTTTTCCATGCATGGCGTAAAGGCACTTTTAAAATGTACACTACATATTTGACAAAGTGGGGCGTTCATTGCCTAATCAAGAAAGTTAAACCCATGAAGCCAACCATTTCCCAGGTCGGCAGATTTCTGCGCATGTTAGAAGACGACGGTTTGGGGTTTGGAGCAATTAATGCTGCTAGGTGTGCTTTGTCCATTAATCTTCCACGGATAAATAATGAGACTGTAGGGAAACATCATGTCATTCATTGGATTCTTAGATCAATTTATGAAAGGAATCCACCCAAACCAAAGTATAGTCGGTTTTGGGATGTGTCGGTGGTCTTTGATCTCCTTAAACAATGGCCTCATAATAGGCATTTAGATCTGAGAAAATTAGGTTTTAAGGTAGCGTTGCTTTTATTATTGGTAACAGGACATAGAGGACAGACTATTGTCGCCCTGTCACTAGATGGCCTAGAAATTGATAAGAAAGAGGCCACATTTGATTTATCAAAACTGTTAAAATCGAACAGATTAGGAGACCCATTGTCTACAATTAATGTTACAAGTTTCACAGAAGACCCAAAGCTTTGTGTAGTTTCAGCCATTAGGGCGTATATATCCAAGACCAAGGACTTAAGAACGTCAAGACAGCTTTTAGTAAGCTTTATTCGGCCACACAAGGGCATTTCGCGAGATACGCTGGCACGGTGGACAATTACAATGTTGAAACTGGCAGGCATAGATACAGACAAATATGCGTCACACTCAACACGAGGTGCTATGGTATCCAAAGCATGACTGCTGGGCATTTCCGTTAAACGGATCCTAGCCCATGCGGGATGGAAAATGGCACGATCGTTTGTAACACACTATAACAAACGATTGGAAAAGTCGAGCACACTGGCCTGACAACTACTGAAAGATTAGATCTACAAGAGGTGAGAATACACTTTGCTTTCGCCACTTATCTTGTCGATTAATGATGAAATGTATGTTAAATTGTTATTAAATACTTAACATGATATACAGGATAAATGATTTTACGTAAACCTCTCCCTAGCCTGAAGCTAGCCTGAGGCTGTATACCGAGGTAAAATAGATTAGTTAGACGAATCTTACCTTGGTATAGATGATGGATAACTGTTGTTTTACCGAGGTATAAGCCTCAGATAGACGTGGGCTAGGGCCCGCCCACTACACCCTTCCATGTCTATTCGTTTGCTTATACCAAGGGAACTTCACAGTTTAATACCATTGTCATTATTATTAGATTGTTGTGTTTTATTGGACCATTTATCCTGAATAAGTAGGTAAAGATTGCTGGACCGGATGTGCTTTAGTCAGGCAGCTTAGCAAGTGGATGTGGACGTTCCGGACAAAAGCACCATTTTTTTCCGTGGTACTACTCATTACCCTAGCTTTAAATTTGGAAGGGGTACCACTTCCTCCAGGCTGATTATGGTGGCCATCTTGGACTTTTAAGGCGGCCATCGTGTAAAAACCTATTTTTACCAATATCTCAGCTATCATACGACTTAGACTCACTATCTTGGTGTCTAAACATACATTTTCTGGGGTAGGGAACACAACGATGACACACCTGACATCATCAGATGATTATATTAGTGAGAAATTTCACAGAGAGCCCATAACTTCCATATAAAATCAGTGAAAAATCTGAAAAGTTCCATGGTTCTTCGCTTTGGATCACCACAACTACACACGGTGGATCCCGGTACACATACGAGACATGTAGAGTCTACCAGCATCCATCCTCAATGAGTTTGAGGAACATGGTCACTGGGTTGTACACAAAACCACCAACAGGTTTTCATCCATGCCAATAGACCACCAGGTTTCAAGGTTATTATTGCCGGAAGTGATAGTGAGGATAAGCTCTCACTACCTATAAAGTACTTTCTCATGGCATGCGTATCAAATAGCCTCTGATAACCAAGTCCAACTCCCGGCCTTCACGAGGCGAAACTGTTTCTACTGACGGGAGAAGGGGCAAAGGCGGATCTCTGGCGCCTCAAAACCAGATGCTTCGGGCAGGTGGGGCTCGTCAATCTTGGCTGACTGCTCATCTAGGAGAAGGTAAACTCTGATTTAAAACCCCCGCTGCCGTGCGGCTAGTCCCATTTATGGGAAGACCAGAAGTTGGTAGTGCACACCAGCGGCCATACCGACTCAATTGTCGGCCTAAACTAAGTGCGGTGCACATCAACTTTGTTGGTGTGGTCAGGGGATGTCACCCCTTCAAGTGCATGAAGACTGGAGCAGCAGATGAGTTAGAAGATCAATAGCTTTGAAGGTGTAACAGCAAGATGATGTGGCTCATCAGGGCACACTCTGACAAAGATGAGTAAGTGGCCAGTCACCTTGGAAAGGAAGGGGAACCTACCAAGTATTTACCCATAGTAAGCAATGGTACAAACGTTTAGCAGCATTTGAGATGTGGACTTATCGAAGGATGATGAAAATATCATGGACAAAGAAGATCACCAACAAAGAAGTTCTCAGAAAAATTAAAAATAAGAAAAGCTTGTTTGCCACTATACAGACAAAGAAACTTATTTATTTTGGCCACATCATTCGTCAGAGTTCAATATACCGTACATTGTTGGAAGGGAAGGTGAATGGCAGCAGAGGGAGAGGGAGACCAAGAACATCATGGTTTACAAATATTTCACAGTGGACAGGCTTGAATTATTCACAGTCTATCAGAACAGCACAACATCGGGACAAGTGGAGAACCATTGCATCCAACCCTCGACTAGAGGACGGAACTATTGATTGATTGAATAGACCAAGCACACAAGCAAAACAATGCCGAGGTCAAAGGCTCTGGAGGTGTTGTGGGACTGACTGAGAATCCCTCAGCCTTCAGAAAGTGGATGGTCTCAGGTCCTGACCAAGCACGGGTACTGAAGGAGTTTGAATAGGATTATCTTGCAAAAGGAAAAGAGTGCCATCACCATCATGAAGAGGGACTTTCCTTGCAGAGAAGTTTCAAGGAGCAGTCCGAGAGTCTGGCTGATGCCATAAGTCAGCTGGGAAATAGATTCCTTTATGATGGTGATGAGTTACTTGCACTAGACACACAGAATGTTCTGAATGAGTCTGTGGTGAACACTCTGCGAAGACTGCATGAACTTTGGAAAGAGCAGTACGCTAAATATCACAAAGAAGTGATAGTGGACCGCACACGCTCAATCCATGAACCCATAAAGAATAATGCTCCAAGCCCAAAATCCAAGACGAAGCAAGCAGGGAAGATTTCATCACTGAAAGAGTGATGTTGCTCTCTTCTCTCACTTGTAAATCATAATGCAGAAAAGGGAGAGCGACATGAATGCATTCTTCAAACACGAGAACCTGCCTTGTCCCCCTTCACTCTCCAATGGTGGGAAACTGCGCACAGGAAACAAATCTGATCTGCTGAAAATTTTGGAGCAAGGCACACAAAAAGACCCCCCAGATGACATTGATGTCAAGCTGCTGGATGGGGCTGCTGTGGTGCACCTGCTTCCCACTGCTAGCATTGTGACATTTGATGAGTATGCTGACCAGGTCTTTCTGCCACACATCATGAAACAGTTGGAAAACTGCAAAAGGGTTGATGTGGTATGGGACGCATACGTCCCCATCAGCATCAAAGAGTCTACCAGAGAAAAGCGAGAAAAGGGCATTAGGAGAAAGGTCGCTGGTAAGAACAAGCTCCCAGAAAATTGGGCTGATTTCTTGCGAGATTCGAACAACAAGCAGGAGCTCTTCGCATTCCTCTCCAGCAAGACTGCCTCTGTAGACTGCCCTGAAGGCAAGGAAGTCATCATCACATGTGGAGTCACAGTCACTCTTATGTGGAGTCATAGTCACATCTCATGTGGAGTCACAGTCACTGACCATTCAATGCCTCCATGTGACCACGAGGAGGCAGATCCCAGGCTGTTGGTTCATGTACAGGATGCCATACTGAATGGATGTACCAACTGTTGACACAGATGTGGTGGTCATGCTCATTGATCACTCTGTGTCCGGATGTGAGTATATGGGTTGCCTTTGGTACAGGCAAACACTTCACATATCATCACATCAATGCCATCTATGCTGCCCTTGGCACAGAGAAATCCATGGCCCTTTCTCTGTTCCACAGTTTCACAGGATGTGACACTACCTCTGCATTCTTTGGAAAGGGGAAAAAGTCACCATGGGAGGCCTGGAAATGCTACCCTGACGTGACCTCTGCCTTTACCTTCATGGCACTCAACCCATACCATGAAGTAGATGCAGATGATCAACACTTCCAACAACTGCAGCGCTTCACAGTTGTTCTGTGCGATAAGGCCAGTGACCTGGAACATGTTGATGAAACAAGGAAGGAGCTGTACTGCCAGAAACAGAGGACAATGGATACTATTCCCCTTACGCAGGATGCACTATTGCAACACTCAAAGAGATCCATCTACCAAGCTGGAATATGGTCCACCAGTGACCAGAGCGAACAGCATGCTCCAACTCCAGAGGGTTGGGGTTGGACTCTTGATAAGGACAGCCAGTCTTGGGTCCCTGACTGGAGCACTATTCCTGTGGCCTCCAAAGCCTGCAGTGAACTAGTGAAGTACGGCTGCAAGAGCCTGAATGGATGTGGTGCTCGATGTGCGTGCAAAAAAGTTCTTTGGAAGTGCACTCTCCTATGTAGTTGTAACTGTGAGCAATAAAGATGCCAGGACCCATTACAATCATAACCACTGATTTACTAGTAACTTGTAACTGTGAGATGAATAGTAAAAGCACCAGGAATGAATATAGTGACTAATAACTGTATATCAACTCTGTTAACTTTCGTCAGTCTGTAAACGTTTATAAAGCAGCTTATATGGTTCTTTAATAAAGGTTCACCTAGCAGTATTCTCGATGACACAGGTGTGTTCCTTACCCCAGAAAATGTATGTTTAGACACCAAGATAGTGAGTCTAAGTCATTTTGCAGCTGATATATCGGTAAAAATAGGTTTTTACACAATGGCCGCCTTAAAAGTCCAAGATGGCCACCATAATCAGCCTGGAGGAAGTGGTACCCCTTCCAAATTTAAAGCTAGGGTAATGAGTAGTACCAGGAAAAAATGTGGTGCTTTTGTCCGGAACGTCCACATCATTCTCAAATCTGGTCCTAAGCTGCCTCACTACTTCCCTCTCCCTAGCCCACGTCTATCCGAGGCTTATACCTCGGTAAAACAACAGTTATCCATCATCTATACGAAGGTAAGATTCGTCTAACTAATCTATATATATATATATAAGTGAAGTGGGCGAGACTGCCAGCCTGGTGGCATTCACGGGCGTGCGCCGATTAACCCGTATCTGGAGATACGGGCTACTCGCCATGGCAGACCGCGAATGCCAAACATTCACGGGCGACGGGGTTTTCGGCCGTAAAGCGTTGCTAGGAGACGCGAATAGCGTCGCGCCTGGCAACGGAAGGGGGTCGGGCGTTCGGGGCCAGACCGATCAGACGTACTTTATGACGCTCTGATGTTTTAGCCGAGTTTTAGGTCTATATTATCGAAATTCTAAAGTTGTTTTACAATTAAACATTACGGGGAGGGATCGAACGATATTCTATACTATGTCTTACCACGAATGTTAGTTTAATAAGAATAAACAAAGCCGTGAGCTCTTGGAAAAGTTGATTGGAACGTTCCTTGCATTCTTTCCTATCCTCCAGTTTTCTATGGAGTAAACCGCTATGGTCGAATCTAACTTTGGAATACTTTATATATATAATTAAGGGCCTTAAGCCTGACTAGGCCTTATGCTGCTACTTAACCCATCTGCGGGGAGATTATAATGGACAATAATAGCATTAACGTACAGATCTTTCAGGCTGAAATAAGACAGTAACGTAGGCTGATTATCAGTGACAGTAGCAGAGGCATTAGCGCCTCTGCTTAGTTCTGGATCCATTTAAACATATTAAATACACCGTAAGGCGAGGAGACCAGCCAGTTATTTGAAACAATACAATACATACTTTCGGACAACAAATACGGGAGGTGGCAAACCTCCGTATTAAGGCGATATTCTGGTTGGCCGACTTTAGCCCGAGACTACCTGCAGACGGGGCGAGAGACAGCGGCGGCCCGTGACCGGCCCAGGAAATTTACATGGAAATAATTATATAAATTAACACTAAGGCTTGCCTTTAGCGGGGGCGGAATAGCCCGACGGTTAAATATGTATATATATGTATATATATATATGTATATATATATATAAATATATATATATATATATATATATATTTATAAAAGACATAGTACTTATCCAAATATTATTCATGTATGTACTTCCCCTTGGAGGGTCGGTATTTGAGTCTGGCTATGTATGTAGGCTAAAGTGAAAAACAATACAGGCAGAAAGAGAAAGTAAAGCAAAAGTGACAGTGTCCAAGCCCCTCTGGTTTATTATATATAGTACATGGATTCTTTGTATAGGATCATGCCATTCACTCAACCAATAGGGAAGCAGCATTCCCAGTTCCTCCAATAGGGATTCAGCATTCCTGGTTACCATGACCACCAGTGGTCTGCCCACCACCAAAGCTGGTTGACCTGTGGCCACCACCAACTATGACCCCTGTGTGCATTGACCCTTACCTCAGCAGAGAGCCAGGCCCTGAGTGCACTCACCCAGACCTGCCAATCATTCCTAATTCTATAATTACCTGCCCTCAAGCATGGGCCAAACCATATATATATATATATATACACAACATACATATACACACACTCTTGGCCGGCCACACAGAATAATAATAGAGGATTTCCATTTTCCCCCTCTGCCGATTATCGGAATATTTTACAACCGGCTTCTATGTTACTTTATTCAGCTACTACTCCTGTAACCTCCTTTGATATGCTCCTTTGTACTCTGGGTTACTAGAAGTGGGGGTACAGCTTGGATAGCGGGAGGTCTGCTTCAAAGCAACTCCCATACTCCCATCCTGCCCTCCAGGTGGCACCTCCTCCCCACTTTAGCGATTCGGTCACAGCATCCGGTCATATATAGCTACTATATAAATATACGGTTATAAATCATCGGTATGAGGTTTTCTTATTATTATTATCATTGTCACTTTATAATATATAAATAAGGTCCAATAACGGACAAATGTTGATTAACTGCAGCATGCTGGCCTACGGTGGCACCGCCACCGGCAGTTCTTGTTACTTATGCTCACTCGCTTTGTTGATCACTTGCTGCGAAAAATATGAAGAGTTCAGACGCAAAAACCTTGTAAATGCCAATCCGAAAATTGAGATAGACAGGTTCATTTTTTACGTTTGTATTTTTTTTGTTCGTTGTTCCATAACCATTTCATCACAAGAAAAGTGGAATTAGTGAGAATTAGAATTACCTTCATGTAAAAATGTGTTATTTTAATGATTATTTTTGATTGGCGTTTACAGGGTTGTGCGCCTGAACTCTCCATATGCATTTATATATATGTATAAATGTATATTTTACCTCGGTACTACACCTCCGGCTAGCTTCAGGCTATGGAGAAGGAAGCATGCCCGGTTCAGCAATTAGCATAAGTTACTCGCAACGCCACGACGTGTGCGAGTGGGACACAGGTCTTCATCTACAAATAACTACAGAACTCGCAGTAAGTTTAAGGAAATAATTCACACGTTGAGTATTCTGTACAAGTTTGATTAAAATGGCAAATATATTAAAGTAATTATTGGCGTTAAACCGATTCGTGTGCTGGTACGCTGGATTTGATATCGCAATTTTGTTTATTTCTTGTCGGACTACCCAACTCGATTATCGCTATTGTTTTTAGCGGTTTTATGAGTTTAAACCCAAGAATACAGGAGGATACGTATTTCTTGTGTACATATGCTTCTTATTTGTTAATAAATCGAATTAATGGTGCATCTAGTGGTGTTTTTTCGATTTTATGGAATTATTTGATAAATAAACATGCACGGATACAGCGTTGTTGATGGTTGGCTTGGGAGCGAGGCCTGTAAGTGGTTTTTGGAACCGGTTTCTCGGTTTGTTCCTGCCAGTCTATATCTATTGGGTTATTTTATTTAATTTATTTATGGAGACCCATAAGGGGTTGTGGGAATTATGCTCCAGATAGCCTAGAAGAGAAGTAGTTTGCATCTCTGTTGTGTATGTCGGTGTTGGTGGTTGCCACATCACGGGTAAGATTTTTTCAACAAGCCGCCTGTTGCCGAACGGAGAGCGATGTTGGCTGGAGCCTCATCTCGTGTTTTAAAAAATTATTTCCACGGTTTCTTTTATGGATTCGCGTTGGAAATTTTCCTGGGTTTCTTTTATAGACTCCCCAGTTTAGGCGTATGCTCCGAGTTTCGTAGCATTTTCTCCAACTTGCTGGCGCAGTAGCCGCAGGGGGGAGAAGTGTACGGAACGGAGAGTGTGGGAGGGTACCGGTTTACTGGTCCCTACCCCTCGTATGGTTTGGTTTGATACCGGTGACCTACGACAATACACTTTAGTTTATACACGCCTGTGTAGAAATGGTTTATATACGGTTTACCTCACCACTAGATGCACAATCGTTATCCAGTTAATCTTTTGTGACATTTAGTCTATGCGCCTTGGTCTTTTTGGTAACTTTCGTTCGATTTTTCCAGATTCCTGATGGCTATGAAGCATAGTAAGACAGTGGCACCAGCTGCCGCAGAGGGCCACCCACCGGATGACTCTGACTCATCGCAGGCGTTGACGGTTCCTCCGTCTCCTCAGGCCGGCACACATGACATGTCTGAGCCGGATGGGGGTGATGACACGGTGGTCCTTCGGATGGGACAAACTGACTGGGAAGCGCGCATGGAAAGGTTGTTGGAGTTGAAACTCCAGCAACATGACCAGTCTACCCGTCGGAGGAGGAAAAGACCAGCTCCTCCAGAGAATGACTCCGACTGGGAGGATGTGTCGGAAGATGACGACTCATCCTCTGATGGAGATTCTTCTTCTGACCCAATGCTTCGGGGCAGCAAGAGAAAGAAGAAGCCTAAGAAAGCAGCGAGCTCATCCGGAGACGAGTTAACTAGGGCACACAAGAAGGTCGTAAGGAAAAAGAGAAAGAAAAGGAAAACTAAGAGGAAGAAGAAGAAAGATTTGTCTTCAGATTCCTCAGATGATTCGTCATCCACAGAATCCGATTCAGAAACGGATCGAGTCGGGTTGTTTGCGGAAATAGGTGGCAAAGTTCGCAAGAAGTGTGTGAAAGAAAAAGCCAAGAAGGTGCGCACAACCATGATGATGAGGGAAACTATTAAAGGACACTTTAATACGTTTAAGCCCACAGAAGTCATCACAAAGCTAGGAGTACAGCTTACCGGGATCAAAGGCATTCCGAATTCTGTGGTAAAGGAGATGGACAAGGATGCATGCGGACGGAGAATATTTTTTCGTCATTGGCCAGAACCATGGACAAGGGTGTGGCTATGTGGATGGCAGCCAGTAATTTTCTTTCGTGTAAACGCTTTGAGCACGTTTTCAAAGCTGTGTGTACGGACACTGGTAGGGAGGTAGCCCAGTCCAAGAAAATAGTGGACAATGATGGGAAGGAGCATACTCTTTTCCTTCCTCCCAAACCAATCAAGGGGAAGCCGCTAGACAAAACCAAGATGTTTGGTGGTCAGCTTCAGTACCTCTTTAAGGAGGTCGAAATTGGAGCGAAGTGTGGTAAGCATTTGGATAAGAGCAAACCGGTGGAAGCAAACACTCAGTTTCGGAAAACTCGGGTGGATTTTCGCAGGCGCCCTGCCAGAGGAGGAAGGTCAGGGCCGACCTTCCAGCCCAGAGGTCGGGGTCAACCCCAGTCATTTGGTTGGAACGATGGAAACCGACCGTTCAAGAGGGTGCATACTCCCAGCAAGCCGTTCCCCCATCCAGGGAACAAGTAGAGGTTGCTACGCAAACCTCCGTGGCTGTGATAACATCTGTAAGCATTTGTTAAAAAAGCACAAACTGTTAAATTTTTTGTCAACAAAGGTGGAACTTTATTACTGATTACTTAACAGATCTATGTTTGATATAAGGGGTAGGTACTCCTTTTACATCTTGGCCAGGATAGGCTGTAATGCTTTTGCCCTTATCGATTTGATAATTAGGCAAGTTTACGGATACAGATGACAACATATGCCCCGTTAAAGGATAACAACTTAATATGTAGTTAATCTGCATACTCAAATGACAGACGGATTATCGCCCACAGACGACTAATGCTTGGTTAACGGTTTTAGCGATTAGGAGAAGCCGACATTTTCATGATCATGGTAGATGGTCACTGAATGACGATATTTTAAAAATTATTTTGGTCAGTAAGGGGCATGGCCACAGATTGATTTATTGTTGGGTTTGGGGGGAAAAATAAATTTCGTTATTTCTTGACACCATTCAGTCTAATCAGCGGAGTAGCAAGGAAGATCAGAATGGCCAAAACACACAGAAGTCTGATTGTCCCCGATTGGGACACGCAGCCATGGTTGGCAGTAGTAGCCTTAAGAGCCAAAGACTATATACGATTCCCACCCGCAGTAGGGAATTTAATTCATTAAGGCCCAATTACAATTCACGGAGACCAGACGGGATGGCCGAATGAGTTAGAGCATCCGTCTCCCGTGCTGGTAGATCGTGGGGTCATGGGTTCGAGTCCCGGTCGAGTCAAACCAATGACTTTAAAATTGATACTTGTTGCTTCCTAGCCAGGCGCTCGGCATTATTAGGATAGGGCAAGGACTGGTGTGCTCAGTGTCAGGATAATGTGACTGAGTGGGATACCAGGTCATGGTGCCGGTGGCCTGGTTTCCCAGTGGGACAGCACTATAAAGTCACCATGAGTGCGCACTGTCACAAGTCGGTACCCGTCCTGATATGACCTTAGATGTTGCTAGGACGTAAAACAACAACAAACAAACAAACAACAAACAATTCACGGAGACATGGAAACAACACACCTCCTGGCATTCCTTTTCTGAACACATATTTACGACAGTTTGGATTGGATAAAGTTACTCAGCAGACGTTAACTTCACATGCCTGGAGGAAAGGAACAGTTAAGTTATATGCAAGTTATTTGAAGAAATGGGGTTTACATTGTTTACTTATGAAAGTAAAACCCATGAAGCCTACAATAGCACAAGTGGTTAGATTTTTAAGGATGCTTGAAGATCAGGGGTTAGGTTTTGGAGCAATTAATGCTGCAAGATGCGCTTTATCTATTATACTTCCCTGAGTAGATGGACAGACAATTGGTAAACACCAAGTTGTTCACTGGTTTTTTAAATCGGTTTACGAAAGGAACCCTCCAAAGCCAAAATATAATAGGTTTTGGGATGTGTCAATGGTGTTCAGATTATTTAAGAGTTGGCCTAGTAATAGTCATTTGGATTTAAAACAGCTAGGATTTAAGGTATCAGTATTATTACTGTTAGTTACTGGACATAGAGGACAAACTATTGTAGCATTGTCATTGGATGGATTAGAGATAGATCGCAAGGACGCGACGTCTGATTTACAGCAATTGTTAAAGTAAAACCGCACAGGGGATCCATTATTTACAGTGCATTTAAACAATTTCCCGGATGACCGACAACTTTGTGTAGTGTCTGCCATTTGAGTCTATTTATCCAAGACAAAAGACATTAGGAATTCAAGACAATTGTTGGTGAGTTTTATTAAACCACACAAGGGCATTTCAAGAGACACTCTTGAACGATGGACCATTACAGTTCTGAAGGCAGCATGAGTGGATATGGGATGCTATGCTTCCCATTCAACACGGGGAGCCATGGTCTCGAAAGTGCGACAGCTAGGGATTTCAGTGAAGAGAATCCTGGCACACGCAGGCTGGAAGACTGCTAGATCGTTTGCAAAACATTACAACAAACGACTAGAAAAGTCAGGTGGCCTTGCCACACGCTTACTCACGAATTAATGAATACTGTATGAAATGTAAGAAACTATAAATGGATATGGTTTTTGAATATGAATGAATTAAGGATAAAAATGAAGTTACGTAAAGGTCTCCCTAGCCTGACGCTAGCCGGAGGCATAGTACCAAGGTAAAATAGTATAGTTATACGAGTCCTACCTGGGTATAGATGATGGATAACTATTGTTTTCCCGAAGTACAAGCCTCGGATAGATGTGGGCTAGGGCCCGCCCTCCACACCATGCCACATCTATCATGTTTGCTTGTGCCAAGACGAAAACATTAAAGTATCCATTTGCGGTTATGATCATTTTTATCCTGAATAAGTAGGTAAAGATTGCTGAACCGGACGTGCTTCCTTCTCCCTAGCCCACATCTATCCGAGGCTTGTACCTCGGGGAAAACAATAGTTATCCATCATCTATACCCAGGTAAGACTCGTATAACTCTACTATGTATGTACACATATATATCTATGTATATATATATATATATATATATGCACATATACATGTATATACATGTGTATATATGTATAAATATGTGAGCAGAGTGAGTGAGAGCCGCCAGACAAGTTACAGCATTTGAAGGCAGGGGTGACACAATCAGCCCGGTTGCATAATAGATAACATCAGTATAGTAGATGAGTTAGAATATAATAAGGTGTGAAAACTTCCGATTACTTATACTTGAATAATGCTTATACATCACATATATGTGTATGTATATATGCGTATATATGTGTATAATATATGTATATCTGAGGTATAACTTATTATGCATATATGTATATATATGTACATAATACATAACACTAAAGTTACCAATGTGATCTAAGTTTAGCATATCTAATCATCTATGGAAGCCTCTTTGTCAGATCGTGTAACAAATCTATTACAACCGTGTACCTCGCAACACAAACAAGATCACCAAATACTGTATTGCTTTTAAGAAAATAGTCTTACCCATAGTGATTAATTTCTTTTACTTATATGTAATCTGAATCCTTTCAGTTGTGTGAGCTCAACGATGTGATGTATTTGTTAATTAACACAGGGTATCAGCTCATGCACACTCACCCCCTATATAATTCAGGACACGACACCGGACTACTTTAGTATGGGATTTGATTTAATGTAAGTTCACAAGATCATAGGTCACAATCAAGAAGGTAGTAAGTTCGAGTCTCTGCGGGATCCGGACACTCAACCGCATGTGCCGATCTTATAGTAGGGTCGGGTGGGGTGGTGAGAAAAGGCGGGTGGTAGTGTCGGTTTGGCGTCTGGTGGTGAAGTGCCGTCATTGGGGGCCACGGGCCGGAAGTGATGTCAGAGGTGGGGTGGAAAGGCGAGAACAAGCGGCGGCTGACAGCGCGGGAGCGTGGAGGCACCATCTGGAGTCAGTTCTCCGGCCACATATATTTAAAAGAAGGAACTAAGGGGTAATAGGTCGGGTTGGAGAATCAGGGGGATGGGAAGCGTCCCGTCTTGGTCCCGAATTACCCATGTTGCCTATGCAACATGACCAATTCAGGTCACGACACGGGACTACTTAAGTATGGGATTTGATTTAATCTAAGTTCACAAGATCATAGGTCATAATCAACAAGGTAGTAAGTTCGAGTCTCTGTGGGATCCAGGCACTCAACCAAATAGATTTGAGAATGCCCGGGTCACGCCTGTGAAGGCGGCCACTTTCACATAGGTCTGGACGCACCGGAGCACCAATTGCCCAGGTCCTTGATGTCCTGGAGTGGGGTGCGGGCGCGGCGCAGGCCTGAGCCGTGCCTCGGCGCAGCCTGTGGAGGGTGTAATCATCGGGGCTGGCATGTCCATGGCGGGTGAGCACCGCTCATAGGGCACGTGTGAGGGTCCGGGCCATTAGGGGTTCACCGCTCGGTGTCAGGAAAGCGGGTTGGTGAGGGGTGGTGTCAATGTGTTTCTTGTAGTGTCTCCATGCTCATAGCGGACAGCACGTGGAGAACGGGATCCAAGGTATGGGGAATGCGTCGGAGGCTGTCTTGGAGGTCTTAGTCGAGCGCACATGAACCGCTAGGTTGGTGGTGCAGTCCCGTACCTCCGCTCCCCGTAAGGTGTGGCAAGGGTCGTTGGTGCGCCCGGTGGTCAGGAGGTTCCCTTGTCCCTGGCAGATCCCTGTGCCCGGGTGCTAACATCCGCACTCCTGCTGGGGTTCTGCCGAGCGGGGGTATCGCACCACTAAATGTAATTGGGGCACTGTGAGTGGAGGGGCCTGTCGAACCAGGTGGATCAAGGTCCTGAAAACCCTCCGCTTGACTATGGATACCAGGTACGAGTCAAAACTCGACACCTTCCCATCGGTGAGGTCGACCCAAGTTCAGGACGGGCTGAGATAATTCATGAAGGAGCTGGGGGACCTCAAGGTGGAGCTGAGGTGGACACGGTAGGATGCAACCTCAATCTGAGTTGGTCTCGCAGGGTCGAAGTTCTTGTCGCGAGCATACTGGTGGTAGGTGGCCGTCTGTAGTCGCTTGTTCTTCCAGGTCCCACGGGCGAGGCCCGCCCTGAACAGAGCTTTTATATCGTGTTAGTGTCCGTGTAGTCCTGGGGGGAGAGAGGCAAAGTTACGATCTCCTCAGGCTACACAGTGTTAGTCAAGAACAAGTTGTCATGGCGGACCCTCACTCGCATGGTGGGGGTGGTGGGGTTGGGGGGCGGTGGTCAGGGTGTTTGGTGTGGGGGGGGGGGGGGCTGGGTGGGGTGGGATGGGGTGTGGGCGGTGGTGGGGGTAGGTGGGGGGGGTTTGGTGCTGGTTGGGTCGGGGTGTAAAAATACACGGATTTTCGGTTCGGATTTATATATTGGCAGAAACCATTACTATTCTCGGGCGACGGAGTGGGGACCAGGATTATGTAACAGAGAAGCAGCGGGTGCCCCACTTGCTGTGTGACATAAGAGCCTATGTGGAAAATGTGATAACACATAGTGCCCGAGATTGTGATGTGATATTTAAGAGACAGTTAATGATTAGTGAAATGTTCCCTCCATGCACCAGAAAGAATGCAAGTGGAGGGGAAGGACATTTTTAAGATATGTTTATTGTACCTATCTGCAACTACCTGTTACCGCGGGGCTGTAGAGGATGTCTGATTGGCTGGCTGTGGGAGGCCCAGTCACCTGCATTCCTTATACCTGACACATACCACACTCTGGGCATTCACTGCTGGGCATTCTCTCTTGAGACTCACTCTTGGCTAGGCACTCTAGCAGGAGCACTCTTTTCTTGTCCAGGACTCTTGTCTGAGATTCCACTTCTACACCCAAAACTAGCAACAACGATTGGGCTCAGGCTCAATGGGCTGTAGGCACTGATTTTCATATACACAAGCCAGAGTCATGTGGATCTGTGTGGGCAGTTGGTAAGGAGTGAGGGTGATAGGTCGCCAGTAGGTGAACAGGAGTTGATGGCAATAAAGCACAACTTCTTCACTGTCAATCTTGTGCGACTTGTCTTACATTACACTTTCTTCCTTATGAGATTGTTGGAAGGGACACAGGTGGAAACTGACAGACAGTTGTCAGAACACACTTTGGGAGAGTGGTGATATTCGGGGCTCTGACGGCCGAGTACCCAAAATATTACAGGGGGGTAGTGAGTTTGCTTCATCTCGGTCGCCGGCGGTGTGGGTGTGGTGGGGGGTCGTGTCCGTTATGTTTTCCCGTCGTTGTGCGGCGAGGTCGGCGTCACAGGTCGGCAGTTGGTTGTCAGTTGGTGCCATGTGGGGGCGGGTGGTTGAGTCGGGGGGAGGCTCGTTCCAGGCCGCTCCAGGGTCATTACGACGGCGTCCGTTGAGGGCGGCGTCTCTGTGGGGGCCGGCTTTATGGTCATTAGTGGTGGTGGGCGGTCGTGCGGTGTTGAGTAGGTTGGTGCCTGGGGTGTAGTGTTCCAGGAGATCTGTGGCATACTCGTGTTCGTCCCGAGCATGGCGGTCGTTAGGTGTGGGGGTGTCTGGGGGGATGAGCTGCTCACCAGGCCCATCGTGTGTGGGTGGGTGTGTGTCGGCCGGCGTGGTCTGGTTGCGTCCCCACATGGTGTGGTTTTGGCAGGAACGTCTGGTGGTGTCGCGTGGGTTGGGTTGGTGTGTGGGTGTGTGTGGGTGGGGCGGTCTGGTGGGGTCACGTCCCCACGTGGTGTGGTTTTGGCAGGACCGTCTGGCAGTGCGGCATGGGTAGGGTCAGTGTGTGGGTGTGTGTGGCTGAGTCGGTCTGGTCGCGTCGCGTCCCCATGTTGTGGCATTTTGGCGGGAGTGTCTGGTGGCCGGGCATGGAGAGGTCTATGTGGGGGCTGCTACGGTTGTCGTGGTTGTTTGGGTTCCACGTGCGAGGGGATTTCTGCAGCCGTCAGGTTGCTGAAACCAAGGTCATGGGTGTTACTCTCGGTGGTTCGGGGGTCTTGTGGGGTGTTCTGGTCGGCCTGACCCTGGCAGGTTATTGAAAACCGGCTTTGGTTGCTTCCTCGTTCTCGGCTGCCGCCGCCTTCTTGTCCATCTCTCCCGTTTTTTATTATTGCACTCTTGCTTCTTGGGTGGGTTCGCCTTTTTATATTTGTTGCCGCACCATGCGCACACGTGCGCAAAACGCTCGCTGCACATGCCGTGCAAGCTGGTGAAGCTGCAGTTGGTTCCCCAGTTCCACCTGTGGCAGGGGCGGCCATCGGTGTCAGTGTTGAACTCAGGGCGTTTGTACAGGGTGCTCGAAGAGGGGCCTGCCTGGTCGTCCGTGCAGGTGGTGTAGGAACAGTACGGGTAGTCGGTCTTAGCAGAGTGTTTTTCTTCCTCTTTGCGTATCCTGAGAGGCATGCTCCCCATTGTAAGTCTTTTATTGTGCATCGCGCCATCCCCTGGGGAGTCGTCCGTCGTCAATCATGGCAAAGACTTTTTCGGACCATGCCAGACACGTGTCCCACTGCCACTCTGACGCCATCTCGAAAATCTTATCCTGGTGGTCCAGCATGGGTTTCACCCAGGAGTGGGGTGCTTTGGGGTCCTTTCGTATACGTGACAGGTCCACCAAGTACTCGTGCTGTTCTATGGGGTCGGTCACAGACTGTCTCAGGAGGGAGAGTTGCGCCACCGTGGACCCGTTGTCGCTACTCGTGTTGTTGTGCAGCATGGGGGTGGCAGCTTTCTTCGCCACTACAGAGCGTGGATGGGAAAAGGCGGGTTCTGCAGCAAGAAGAAAGCGAGACAGCGAAAAAGTAAAAGGGCCACACCCAAGCAAACAACTTCCTTGATCAAGGGGTGCAGTGAGCCCGGGAGAAAAAAAAGAAGGTAGAATAGAGGAAAGAGAAATGAGGAGAGTTGAGTCAAAGGGCCATTTCTCTTTGCTCTATGGTGACCAGCCGCCGAGCCAGAGACATGGACGGAGTAAGATGTAGAAAGTGAAATGCTGGTCAGCTCCCCCTCCTGCGACTCTTTTCAGATATAATCAAGGAGGAGCAAGGCGCAGCGCAGATGAAGAGAAGAGGTGTGGACGAAGTGTGGCCCAGATAGCAAGTGTGACCCCTACTCTGGGTAGGGGTGAATCTTTTATCTAGGATGGGTGTGTTCAGATGACATAAACTACGGCGTTCCTTTATGGCATGATGCTCAGGAACCAGCGGGTAGTACAGGAAAGAGGCTCCATCCGGCGCCAGATGCAAGGTTCACCGGAACGGGTGGTTCGGCGAAATATAAAATAACTATTATCATTGTTATTTATATTCAGAATCACCTGATGGATTATGTAGCTCATATGTATGATCAGGTATATGTGTGTAACTGTGCTTTCTTACATTTAATTCAATTAAGGCAGAGACAGGTGTATATAGTGGGTATTTATTACACCGAAGAACTCAATGAACATTATACAGTTTTGGTCAGTAACAGGTCAGATCAGTCTCTCTCGTCATCTCGGGCCAGCTCTGATGGTGAGCTCCCGGACTCGAACCCTCAGCCCTACCCATTCTCCGTATTTTTCGGTGTGGGTGGGTGGGCTAAGAAAAGTTGATAGTGGTTTGATGGCGATGGCTGCATCAGTTGTGTCCTGGTTTGAACTGAAGGCATTAGGGTTGTGGGGAAAGGTCCAGTGTCGCCTCCTGGTGCCAAACTTGCTTAAATGCTTGTAGTTCGGGCGGGATCCACAAGGTGGCGCCACCGCAGTTCGGCGCCCACTGTGTTCGTGGCAATGCGTAGTGCAGGGGAGCTTCATACAGATGGCGCCACCGGTGGGTGGGTGGGTTAAGTACTGTCCTGTCTCGCCCAAGAATTATCCATGTTAACAATAACACGTACAATTTAATTAAGGCAGAGACAGGTGTATATAGTGGGTCATTATTACACGGAAGAACTCAATGAACGTTATACAGTTTTGGTCAGTAACAGGTCAGATCAGTCTCTCTCGTCATCTCGGGTCAGCTCTGATGGTGAGCTCCTGGACTCGAACCCTCAGCCAATTACAAGGATGGGCGGGTCGGGAGCATATCTGGGCCTTAGGGACATATGTATGTACTGCAGCTGAGGACCATGAGCCAAGCTCCATAATCTCTCGTAGTGACCTGCCTGCCGCGGCACAAGCCTGGACCCCTCTCCGCCTGAGACTGTGGAGAGTGTATGCCTGGGGATGGGCATGGCCAGTCGCCGCCAGGGACAGGCGTAGTGTGGCGAGCAAGGTGTGGGCCGTCAGTGGTTATCCTTCTCGGAGGATAAAGGCTGGCCCTGCTAGTGGGGGCCTTTGTAACCTCACATAGCTGGTCCAGGCTGCCTCTGGGCAGAAGGCTGACTGAGGGAGAGGAGGGAGTAGCACTGTGTATGCTTCTCCGGGCCTCGACCATGTCTTAGTGGTTCGGACCATGACAATGAGTCCTTCCGGTGTAGTGGTGATGTCGCTCAGTTTGAGTGTGTGCCCCTGGTCGGAGTGGGCGTGGCTGGTGACGAGGTTCCCTTGGATGAGTAGGGTGTTGTATCCTATCAGTATTGTGGCCACTATGACGGCCGCGTTGGGGCCTATAGTTGCGAGGTGCCTCACCACCTGTCTAATGCTGTTCGGTGTCAGAGGGGGTGCTTGTGAGGTGACATGAGTGGAGAGCCTGAGTGCACCCCTCTTCATCAGCATGACAGGGTATGAGTCAAAGCCATAGGTGACGCCACCAAAGAGGAGGATCCAGGTCCTGGCCCCACTCAGGTAGTTGAGCACGGTGCCTGGTGCGTTCATGGTATCGTTGAGGTGAAGGATGTACGCTAGTAGATCGTACTGCTCCGGCGCCAGGAGGTCGAAGTTTTGCCTGTCTGCGAACTGGATGTATTTCTTTGTCTGCACGGATTTGTTCTTCCAGGTCCCTACCGCCAGGCCAGCAGTGTAGATCTCCAGCAATCGTTCGTGCAGCATGGGAGGGCCTTGGGACAGAGTGCCAAATAAATGCGATGTACCCAGGCTATCCTACAATCCCACAGTGAAGACATCATCAAATTTAACTACCCATTCAGTTAAGTTGAGGCTACGTGTCATGCATACAGCGTTAGCGTTAAGTGCAGCATCTGTGGTTCTCCTGGTTAGGGCATCTGCAAGGACCAGGTCTTTGCCCGGCTTATGGAGTATCTCGATTTGGCAACAGTTTGTGGCAGCAAATAGCCAGATTTCCCTGGCGCATGCTGCATGGACTCGATCTTTACCAGCGCCGGATGAAAGTACTTGCTGGCTTGCTGAGTTATCAGTGTTGATAATGATTTTGTAGTCCTCAGGGTTGCTGGGGGTGAGAGTCCTCATTGCCACGAGGAGGTTTATAGCCTCCAGGTGCGTGATGTTTGTATGTCTGCGTATCATGTGATCTGGGTAGGTTTGGGAGTAGAAGTATTCTTTCAAGAAGGCGCCCCCGGCGATGAGCAAAGAGTCACACTCTATCACCCTGGTTTCCTTCTTGACAGGCTTGAGTAGCACTATCCCATTTGATCGTTCGGCGAACCGAAGGAACCATTCAACGTCATTGAGGAGGTCCTTGGGTACATAGTGTTTGAGGGTGTGTGGGGTGGCCCGGAGTGCAGAGAGGATTCATGGCATGAACCTCCTGGAGGGCTCCACACACTTTGCTATGTGTTGGAGCCTGCCTACCATTGTCTGGAGATCCTTCCTCGAGGCCTTCTTTTTGTTCGTCCAGTTCTGACACTCGGTCAGCGTGTCGTTGAGCTTGTCGGTGGGGACGGTCACTGTCATGGTCTCTGAGGATATCACAAATCAGAGCCACTTGAGTGTCTTTGTGGGCGGCACACACTTGCCCAGCAAGAGGGTGAGCCCAAGAGTCGCTGCTAGCTCGGTGAAGCCATCGTATGCTGCCTGGGCCCCGCTGTGGTTGTCTGCCACGCCACAAAGTCATCCAGGTAGCAGTGTACGTGGTGCCCCTTCTTCCGTAGTAGGTAGACCAGCGCATTGGTCGTCCTGGTGCATGCCAGTGAGGACGTCCTGCATGCGAAGGCAGGGGCTATGTCGGTGTAGTGGCTGCCGTTGAGTGTGATGCCGAGCAGAGGAATAGACAAGGGGCACGTGTGAAGCTGCCTGTAAGGCGTGGGCGTGGTGTTGTTTACTGTCAGCTGTCACTCTGGCGGTCGTGCTCATGTCTTGTGCTGTCTACTACCGGTTGGGTTCTGGGTCAATTTCTTTGCTTGCGGCATCTTGTACTCCTTGGATAGAGTGGCCTTGATATATGTGATTCGTCGTTGTCAGTAGTTATGCGTCAATGGCATCCGGTAAAAATGGCGTCAGCTAAAATGGCGTCCCAGGTGAAATGGCATCATTAAAAGACACACGCGACTCACTGAGAATTACACCGACAACCACAAAATAAAGTTATTAAAAAGCAAAATAACTGATAATGGCACTGGTATAGGTTTGTCGTCGTTGTCGCTGTATTTCTATACGTTCCTTAGGCGTCAATGGCATCCGGTAAAAAAGGCGTCAGCTAAAATGGCGTCCCAGGTAAAATGGCATTATTGAAAGACACACACGACTAGCCGAGAATTACACCGACAAACACCAAATAAAGTCATAAAAGAGCGTAATAATGATAATGGCACTGGTAATCAGTGGTATAGGTTTGTCGTCGTTGTCGCTGTATTTCTGTAGGTTTTTTAGGTTCCTAGGATACGGTAGCACAATTATAAAATGCCGGTAATTCAGTCCAATGGCGTAAGATAAAATGGCATCATGTAAAAAATGTCAGTAAAATGGCGTCAACCGAGGACTACACCGGCACACAGAAATTAATGACATAAAGGAACGTAAAGGTGAGATATATATAATATAATAAATAATGTATAATAAATTATAATACTCCCGCTATAAAACCACTTTTGGCGACAATGAGTTGAATGACTAATCATATGTGTTTTCTATGATTTATCAAGCTCCTCTGTGAGTCTATCAACTGTCAATTAACGGCTACGCGCGGTGTGACTGTGACTGTGGGTGACATTAGCAGTTTGTCACCCCGTCGTACAGTCTGTAACAGTCACAGTGCAGAGATTCCTAACCGCCACAGTGTTAAAAATGTGCCTGTGTCACTATCAGTGTAGGCGTGACAGTCCTTTTCCCATGTTCACTGTCGTCACCAGTCAGTATACACTAATACGGTGACAGCACCAAGTAAAGTTCAAATACGCCAGGGCCTGTATGCACCAATCTGGGTTAGGGCCTTAACCGCGGCTAAGGTATCCCCACATGGCTAAATGTGAAAATTTGGTATGCACCAATCGGAGTTAGCGCTAACCGCGGTGGGTTAACTGCGGCTAAGGTAAACCACCTTGTGAGGTGGGTTTAGGGCCTATCTGGTGCGGTTAGTGTGCATGTGTGGGTCTCAATCTATTGAATGCGATCATATTTAACAGAATTACATAGGCAAATCGTGAAATTTCATTAAATTAACCCTAAAATCCAAGCGAGATTAACGCTGATGCCGTAACGGCGGCGATATTAATATTTTCTAATCAACGAATGTTAAGTAAACAAATCGCCGCCGCCGCAGCGACGTCGATATCCATACTGTCCAACGTCAACTAAACATGGCCACCGCCGTGGCCGCCGAATCGGCGCGAATATATTATGCCCATATCTATTGAATGCGATCATATTTAACAGAATTACATACTCAAATCTTGAAATTTCATTAAATTAACCCTAAAATCGAAGCGAGATTAACGCTGATGCCGTAACGGCGGCCATATTAATATTTTCGAATCGACGAATGTAAACAGGCACAGAGGGATTTCCCAAATCTATAAATAATTTCACGGTTAGCTATCCACGGCGGCTAAGAGATTCGTGCATACCACTTGACCTATTTCTCCAACCCGCCGCTACCCTGAGGTAGCTAACCGTGGCTAGTGCCTTAACACCGGCTAAGCCTAACCCCGATTGGTGCATACGGGCCCTGGATAATAAATGTGTGGCAGTTCTGTTCGAATGTTCGAAGACGAGAGGGGTGCTGGGGCAAATAATGTTCAATGATACCATATGCAGTTCGTAGTGTTGTAGCGGCATAGGTAAGAAAAGTTGATGGTAGTTCGATGGCGATGGCTGCAGCATTTGTGTCCTGTCCAGTTTCGCCTCCTGGTGCCAAACTCGCTTAAATGCTTGTAGTTCAGGCGGGATCCGCAAGGTGGCGCCACTGCAGTTCGGCGGCTGCTGTGTTAGTGTCAATGCGTAGTGCGGGGGAGTTTCATACAGATGGCGCCAACGGCAGGTCGGTGGGTTCGGTAATGTCCTGTCTCGCCCAAGAATTATCCATGTTAACAATAACATGTACAATTCCCCTCAATTATGCTATCGGATCCCAATGATGTGCTTCTGTTACACGAGGGCTTTGTCTTCATTGAACATTTTAGAAGTATGCAAATGAGACATGCTGGTTTAATGTGATCGGGTGGCATGGCGTTATTAGTCACGTGGGATATCCGGCAGCCAATCAGAATGCAAAACTTTGTCATTACCATCACCTAGAACTAATAATATGGAGCAGTGTACTGTTACCGTGGGTGTAGGCCTACGTGAGCAGTGAGCGTTGGGGTGGGGATGAGTGTGGAGCTGGGGGTGGGGGTGAGAGAGACGGTAAGGTTTGTGGATGGTAACGGTGAACAGAGACGCTAAGGGTTAGATTAGCCCCGTTCACACAGCACAACTTTAGGCCGAACTAGATAAGGCGAACTAGATGAGGCGAACTAGTGTCGTGTCCACACACAGAGCAGTTTAAGGCGGAAGTGGATATCTGCGCATGAGCACTAACCAGCGCCAGTTTGGGTTCATCTACGTCACACGAGAGAGTGTGGGTTCGACCTAGATATGTATAGACTGAGTCGTATTGTTTTGGAACGGTCAAAACTTCTGCTGGGTAGTGAAACCCTAAAAATAAATGATGAAAAAAATATATGTGCACCTTTAGCAGGTTCATAGACCAAATTATATTATATAGTGTGATGTGCTTAATCCGCTTCAAGTAAACCGCTACCGTCCACACAAGCAAGGTGGGCCGACTTAAGCTAGTTCGCTTCATCTATACTACCTCGCGAGGTGGTATGCTTGAAGCGAACTAGATGAGGCGACTCAGGCTTAATTCGCCTCAGAGTAGTGTCCACACGACCAATTTGAGGCAAACTATAGGAGGCGAACTAGTTGAGGCGACTTAAGGCCCGTGTGTGAATGGGGCTTATGTCTTCACCGAAAGCGGTGAGCAAAATTACAGAGTCCGAGGATTTTGACTTTCTGCCTTACATCTAAAGCCGTGTTTACACGGGCGATTTAAAACGTTTCATATGAAACCACTTGCCTAGATCGACATACATTTGGCGTGTAAACGCGACTCTGAGGCGTTTTAGGGCTGAATCGATTCATATGAAACGCTTCATCTATACCACCTCGCGAGGTAGTATAGATGAAGCGATTCAGCTGGTTCCCGGCAGTGTTAGGGCCCGATTAGGTGCTCGCCGGCTACAGGCGCACCACAGGCTGCTGGTTCCTGGCACCAAAACACTCTTTAAACTCTGTCCGTGTAAACGCACCTCAAAAACGCTTCACATAAATCGCCTTGTCTAGAACGTTTCACAATTCCCCGTGTAAACACGGCTTTAGATAAATATTTTAGGTTGATCACAGAATTTGACTTATTCATAGCTATCTGATCGGAAGCAGTGGCCAACTCGATAATACTTAATAGTGCTGACTTCCCCATTTGATTCCCAGCTGAGTCAAACCAATGACTTACAAAATTCATTTTTCTCACTACCTAGCCTGGCGCTTGGAATTAATTCAACAACCAATCACACAATGTTGACCCGCAGCCCAAGTTCAGCTGCGCGCGCACGTCTGCGCTGAGCGTCTATTGTGGGGGCCAACAACAACTCCGAAACTACGTCAATATCCACCGGCTAACTCTGAACCGGCATCTGTGGCGTGACGCTGCCTACGTCACGCAAATATGTCATCCATAACACGTGACGTCACCACGAGGGAGAGGCTGCCAATCACTCCCTTCTGGACTTATTGGTTATTGTCCTAGCATACAAACTAAGCGGTATGCATTGGTACCATAAACCCCCATACAACATTAAAAAGCAATTTGTATTATTACCCTAAACCCCCATACAGCATTAACAAAATGTATTGCTACCATAAACCCTCTTGCAACAGTAAAGTCGCATAGTCCGATAGTTTTGAGCATCTGTGATTTTCTGAGATTAGGTATGTCATTATAGCATCCCTTTCATTAGCTTGAGTTGAAGAAACGTCAATTCAAAATGACTAAATTTGGATTTATTTGAAATGTAAACATGCACAAATTAATGTTGCCATGCTTGTCAAAACTCTGACCTCATAGAGTTCAGCAGTAACAGATTTAAAGTTGCATAGTCTGATGAAATATCAAATTTTCAAAACCAAACTAATGATCTAGATTTGATTTTACATATCTAACTTAGATACTGATGCACTTATTAAGCATTTGTTTCTGCGTAGAAGGCAATACTGAGTCAATTTAAAAGAACCTGTTACTGCAGAAGTCTATGGTGTCAGAGTTTTGGCAAGCTTGCCAAAGCTTACTTTCCATGTTTGCACTCAAAATATCTCAAAAGTTTATACCATTTAAAATAAAAGTAACTCTGAACTAATGTAAAGTAGATCCTAGTGATTGATCTAATATATTTATCTCAGAAAAAATAGAGACATTCTAAACCATTGGTCATGTTGCGGTGGCAACATGGGTAATTTGGTGAGCGTCCCCGAATCGCACGCTTTGCCTTAATCTCTATGGCCGCCGACACTGGCACCACCTATATTATATTCCACTAACTACACCGCCGCCACTGCCCCCGGCCGGTTTGGGCCATCACTGCCAATTTGAGCACCGAGTAGCTCACTTTCGCCAGTGAGCCCGAACCTGCTGAATGGTTACTGCAAAGTCTACCGTGTTTTCTTTCTCTCAGCATGCCATCAATGCGCAATAAATGCCACAGGGAGGACACCCCAGAACCACCATCCGTACCGGTTCCTGCACCAGTAAAGAAGACCCTTGGCCGCCCGAAATCCGTAGTATTGCGTGAGAAGACTACAAACAAAACAATGTCTCAGTCAAGCCGCACCGAGGAGCGCCGTGGGAGCGTGCAATCCGCCGACAGCCCCAGCGGCAGCAGCACTGCACAGAGGAAGTCTGACACATCGTCACTACTCACAGCGCTCACCGTGTTCCAAGACAGAATGGACGACAGACTTGACCGGATATTCAAAAATATGACTGAACGGCTCGACAACATCAAGCATTCAACCTCAAAATGCCAGTGCACAGATTCGCCGCACGCAGATTTTCAAGATGGTGCCCGAGAGACGCGTCATGCGACAACAGTAGCTTCTGCTGGAAACAACCATCAGCGCTCGCCCAGAACGGCATCGCCACCCCGCAGGCGCACCCGCAGCGGCAGCCGGAAATGTGCAAACAACGAACACCCTACGGCTACGCACTATGACGCCGCCAAAAAACTTGAGTTTGTTCCATTCAATAACCCCTTACGCACCCCTGCCGCCATTGACCACGCCACATCCCGCACCCCGTTCTATGATGTTCTCCCCAGCGGCGACCAGGAGTAGACAGACAGGAGTGACGTGGTGAACGAGCTGCTTGCTGCAGCCGGCACCGCCCTCGGTGACAAAAGCGGTAATAATCTCATAGCCCCCCCAAAGGTATGTCATTCGTGGTCACCGCAGTACAAAAATCGGTCTTGAGCAGGCAACATGGGCCGAGTATTTTGCGGCGCTGTGCCGTATAATCAAGGATAAGGCAATGCCGACGAGCTGGATAGAGCCACTCCTGGGCCACCAGCACCAAATGGCTACCATGGCGACACAATACAACTGGCCCACATGCCGCCGGTGGTCTTAGAGCCTATTCACCATGATCGGGGACGGCCGGCTCCCCTACAGCTGGGCCGATCAATACACAATTAAGGACATCCAGTGTGACGCATGCGTAGAAGGCACGCACCTTGACGGAAAAAAGGCCCATCGCAATAACAACGACGACAGTGTGCCATGGAAAACCGACAGCACCGCAAGCCGGGCTGACAGGTCGGAGTATGTGCACCCAGTTTATAGCAAGGAAACGGATGGGAAGCCATGCCCAAAATGGAACTGGGGCGACGAGTGTGGCTTCACTACATCGCACGGCATACAGCCCAACCGTAAATGCCACCTGTACGCATGGTGCGCCATGAAATACGCCAAGGCTAACCCGCACACTGAGAAAGACTGTCAAAACAAAAGGCGATTCTTTGATCGCAAGAACGGTGCAGAGAAGGCAGCGCCCAAGTCAGATTTTTAATGGACGGCCGACCAGTCGGACTAACTGACGATGGCACAGAATCCGCCCACACGACAGTTGGCGGCGGGCTACACGGCGAGCCTGCTGCCCTATGCTCCGGTAGCCGCTGGCTCGGCGCGCCCTGGGTTCCTGTAGCCGATGGCTGCGCGTCCGCCGTCGGTCCCCCGTCAACAACCTTTCCGTATGACCCAACCTGCTCCCCTGACCTACATCCTGAACCATTTGTTTTTGCCATCGGCGCTGGCACCGAAGCCACCGAAGCCACCGATGCACATGGTTGCCTAGCCGTGGCGACAGGTGGTGCCACCGTGCAGGCACTGTGCCCGGACGCCATTGTTGTTATGTCTGGGGCAGGGAATGAAGCCACCCACGCACCCGGTTGCCACACATTCACACCAGGTTGCGACGCTGTACCCGGCCTGCTGCTACACCGGCGCACCCGCGAGACACCTCCACTCCTGCAGCCAGCCATACGGACACCAGCGGACGGGCGCCATCTTGGACACATGGTGCGCACTCCCCCTCCCCCACCCCACAGCCACCACACAGACACCCCCCACCACACACCACCACCACATGCACTGACGTATGCAGGCCCTGACATAGATACTTAAGCCGTGTTCACACGGACAAAATGTGAGGCGAATCACACAAATCGAATCAGGTGAGTCGAATTAGCCGCCCGTTCACACGGGCACTGCGTGATGCGGAAGTGGATATCTGCGCATGAGCAAGTCCAGACTAACCAGCGCCATTTTGGGTTCGACAACGCCGGCACCAGAGAGTGTGGGTTCGACCTAGATATGTAATGACTGAATCCTATTGGTTTGGAAGGGTCAAAACTTCTGCTGGGCAGTGAAACCCTAAAAATAAATCATGAAAAAAATATCTGTGCACCTCTAACAGGTTCATAGACCAAATTATAGTATATAGATGGACGTGCTTAGTCCGCATCACGTAAGTCGGTTGCGTCCACACGGACAAAATTAACCGCATCACAGAAATCGCCTCACGTAAACTACCTCGATAGGTGGTTTACAGGATCCGCATCACGTGAGTCGAATCAGCCCTAATCCGCCTCAGACGTCTGTTCACACGACGAATGTGAGGCGAACTATACAAGTCGCTTTCTACGAATCGATTTACATCGTCCGTGTGAACACGGCTATAGATGACATAGATACGGTCCTTGCCGACCACGGGGCGAAAGTCACACCATAATACAACCCCCCCACTAACACCAACAGCATATAGGACCACGTTACACGCCATATGGCCACATACAATCCCCCAGCTCTGGACAAATAACCTTAAATACATGAAGATCTATGACAGTGTGCATCAGTGCACCCTCCCCAACTAATGGGCAAGCGCATACCAGTGCCCTCCGGATTGAACATCCCCACATAGTGCCAGCTCCTCGGTGATTACCACGACCGACAGATAGTCGACTTCCTCGAGTTCGGCTGGCCGGTGGACTATACAGGCGCCCTACCACTGATCCCAGCCACCGCCAACCACACCGAGGACCCAGCCCACGCGAGGCACATTGCCGACTACGTGCACAAAGAGGTCGACTGTGGTGCATTACTCGGCCCGTTTAAAGACTCCCCCATTTAGGCCCTGGATGCAGATCACTCCCATGATGACTCGCCCGAAGCGCAGTTCGGCGAACAGGCACGTGATCGTCGACATTTCATACCCAGGCAAGGCCAACGTGAACGCCGGCAAGCCCAATATCAAGGCGCACCCATGTCCTACACACTCCCAGGAGTGCCGACCTTGCCCGCGCTTACCGACAGCTGCGCACCTGTCCGCTCTCCATCGATGCGGCACCCCCCTTCGGATGCGTGACCTCCTCGATGGCTGCGCTAGGACCACAAATGCCGTGGTACATATGATGAGGAAGAAGGGACATTTCATAATGTGCTACCTGGATGACTTCATCGGCGCCACCGCGAGCCACCAGCAGGCGAGCGAGGCTTACCACGACCTGCTTCACACAGATCGAGTGGCTCGGGTTCGAGATCTCCATGACATGTATGTGGCTCAGGATACCCCCGGACAAGCTCGCCGACATGCTCATCGAGTGCCACCTCTGGTCCGCGGGCTAGAAAGCGTCATGCCAGGACCTCCAAAGGCTGGTTGGCAGGCTCCAGCACATCGCCAAGTACATCAAGCCTGCCAGGAGGTTCATCTCCAGGATTCTTGCCGCCCTCAGGAATGCACCGATGAACGGCAGGCACCTCGTCCCTGAAGATCTATTCCAGGACATTCAATGGGTCATTCAATGGGTATGTCCTGCTCCAACCAGCCCCCATGATCGACTGCCGCATAGAGTGTGACTCCTCCCTCACTGGCGTGGGCGCCCACTCGCCCACACACTACTACGCCAAACTCTACCCTGAACGGGTCACAAATAAAGGCAAGGACCTAGTACTGGCAGACGACCTGAGCAGGCGACATGACGACCCCTCAGCTCGTCTCACGGCCAAGATCATGGTGGCACAGCGCGGCCTGTTACAGGTCCATGTTGACTTCACCGACACCCTGACTCTAGGCCTTTAAAACCTGGTTCTTCCCCTAACATATTTGGCTCTCATTCCCAGGTTTCTCCACACAATACCATAAGCGACTGATGAGGATGATCTCTGCGGGACTGGCCCCGGGGACCTGGCGCAACAAGAACCGACAGGTATCCATATATGTCAGATACATGAGCCAACATGGAGTCGACCCGACACAACCAACCCAGTACCTCGTGTTATCATACATACTACACCTGGCCGACGAGCTAAAAACACCTGGTGCGGCACTGAACTACATTAGCGGAGCCCGCACCTGGGTACGAGCAGCTGGCAGGTCCGCTGCCGCATTCGACACATACCCGGTGGGCCTCCTGAAGAAAGGGATTCAAAGGACATCTGACCATGTGCTGACCCAGGCACCCCCCCATCACCCCCGAAAACATAAAGACCATAGTGACCTTCTTCCAAAGTGCCGGCCCCAACAGACGCATACTAACTGGGGCCACGCTGATGGCCTATTTTACCATCCTAAGACAGTCAAACATTCCCCAGAACAATGACCCGCCAACCCAAAGACACGCCCTTCGCACCTGGGACATTACACTGATGCCGGACGGCATGAACGGCCATGTGGCCTCGCCCAAGACGGCGACATCGCCGTGCCCGCAATAACCGGTTCGCATTTCTGCCCCGTCGTGGCCTGGGTGGACTATGCGACGCGCACGCCGCTACAACTACGCGGCCCTGCGTTCATCACTACCTCGGGCACGCCCCTGCGCCCCTGCGCATTTCTGGCCACCATAAGACTGGCCCTCGCGACCAATGGCCACCCGGCCCCACAAACGGTCACCCTCCACAGCCTGCACCGTGGAGGCGCCCAAGCCTGTGCAGCACTCGGCTCGACATTGGACGACATCCAGAGCTTCGGCACCTGGACTTCAGCAGCAGTCCACCAATACGTGCCCCGCAACACCATCAATGCTTGTCCCTCTGCGCTCTCCACTACTTTTGGTTGAGCGCTGGGACAATACACTAGATATTTGACCAAGAACTGACTCTAAGCAACAAGAATAAACACCCACTTTATGCCGATTCGTGTCCTGTATCGATAATTGTTCATGTTGCGGCGGCAACATGGGTAATTTGGCGCACGGGGCCGAAATGCATGCCTAGCCTTAATCTCTATGGCCGCCAACACTGACGCCACCTATATTATATTCCACTAACTATACCGCCGCCGCTGCCGCCTGGCGGTTCGGGCCGGCACTGTCGATTTGAGCACCGAGTAGCTCACTTTCGCCAGTGAGCCCGAACCTGCCGCGTGGTTACTGCAAAGTCTACCGTGTTTTCTTTCTCAGCCATCCCACCCACCCATCTGTAAGAACAAAGGTTCAGCGCTGGGACGATACACTAGACATTCGACCAAGAACTGACTCAAAGCAACAAGGATACCACCGGACATAAAGAAAATGAAATAACAACCCACTTTATACCGATTCGTGTCCTGTGTCAATTGGACTTAGTGTGTCCTTCCAGACAGAAACAAATACTTACTAAGCGCACCAGTATCCAAGTTGGATGTGCTAGTTCAAATCTCGATAAATGTTTCGCTTTAGCACATTTTATACCTTTACCGGACTATGCAACTTAAAATAAAGTATTCTTCAGAATAGCACATTTGTCAACACCAATCTAGATGAGTGTTTTGCTTTATAAAATGTTATGCTTTTATCGGACTATGCTACTTAAAAAATGGTATCCTTCAGAATAACTCATTTTTCAACACCAAAACACTGGTCTTCTGGTTGTAGATGGTGTGAGCTATTTTGTAGATTGTGGGAACTATATTGTAGATGGTGGGAGCTATATTTACACAAATCATTTTAATGATGGATAGACTAGCGAAATGAGAAAGCGATGAGTGATGTTTAAGGATGTACATTAATTCTTATTGACACATTTTGATTGATGTTTCCCCCACTCCACAAAGCCATTAACAAAATTTACTTACACAAAGACCCCTCCCCCACTCCCCCCCCCCCCCCCAAAAAGAATACTAAAAATTGCATAGTCCGATGGTTTTGAGTTTCTGTCATTTTCTGAGATGACTATATTAGGCTCCTCGTTATATTCTTCCTTACGTTAATTTGAATTAACTTTGCTTTACAATTACTAACTTTAGAGATATTTGAGCTATAATCATGCCAAATTAATTTTGTCATGGATGTAAAAACTAAGACCCCAGGGGCTTCAGGCGTAACATATTCTCTTAAAATTGAGTTACTGCACACTTTTATATATCACCAAATCCGTTATAAGTGCACTAATATAAAGTTGGCGGCGAACGCTGGCTCTCGTGTGACTGGGGTCTTAGACCCCAGTCACACGAGAGCCAGCATTAGACCCCCAGTCACACGAGAGCCAGCGTTCGCCGCCAACCTCCCTACGCCCAAAAGGACGCCAACCACCCAGCGTTCCTTTTGATACACTGATTCAAATACGTTGTAGGCGCCATGTCGGTGCCATGTCGGCGCCATGTCGGGGCAGATCACATGGTGACTGTAGCATCGCATGTGTTAGCACCAACCCAGGGCGGCGCCAGGGCGGCGCCAGGGCGCCAGCCATTTTGAATGGCGCCGCCGGAACAGGGCGTAAGGAGGTTGCACGTGCAGCAGCAGCAACCTCCTTGCGTCCAAAATTCCCGAAATGGACGCCGGGAGGTTGGCGTCCTCGCGGCGACAGCACTCAATCAGGGCATAAGGAGGGCGCAAGGAGGAGTTTTTGACTTCACGAATCGATCGTTAGCGGACACAGGCCTCGTGTGACTGGGGTTTAAAAGTTGGATATGTAAGTTCAAATAGGTTTTGTTTCTTTGTTTATTGGGATTCTACGTCCTACCAACATTTATGGTCATATTAGAACTGGTACCGACTTGTGACAGTGCTCACTCATAGCGACTTTATAGTTCTGCCCCACTAGGAGATCAGATTGCTGGCACCATGGCCAGATATACCACTCACTCACATTATCCTGATACTGAGCTAACCCTTCATTGTCCTATCCTAGTAATGCCGTTCACCAGACTAGTTAAAACTCCAACAACTAACCAACCACACAGCTATTTTCTTTCAGTTGTATCCGCTAGGTAGCATCACCAGTTTGTCCGTGTACCACATAACAATACATTCAACATGTTGTTCTCTGTGGCGGAGTGGTTAGAGTGCCTGACTTTTTTCTAGGTCAGACTCCTAATCTGAGGGTCGGCGGTTCGATTCCCTGTGCCCCCAGCTATGCCAATTTGGATTTCCACCGCTGTGTATAACTTACAGCGTCATCAAAGGCCGGTTGCTCTCATACCATGTCTATGTGGTGTGGGAGGTTAAAAATCCCTTGGGTCGGTAAAAGTGTAGGCTCGGGCTTTCTATCGACCAGCAGTGGAATGAGGAAGACCAGTCGTCTATGACTGAAATTTCCCCTGCTTAAACAACTAATGGACCAACAAAACCAAAAAAAGTATGCCTCCTATTTAAAACAACAACAACTACAACAACAATAACCCAAAACAACTATACTTGTATATCATATGCCCGCGTGGGAACAGAAACACAGTGAATGCACCGCAACTCTACCCACATTGACATTATTATAAAGAAGGAAAATGCTACTGAAATCGTCAACCATGTGTTGACCAATCCTGACCTCACGTTGGTCAAGTTGGTTTGTTCTTTTTAGGTTTTACGTCCTAGGAACATCTAAGGCCATATCCAGGCGAACTGTACAGTGCTGCCCCACTGGATGACCAGGCCAACAACACAATAACTCAATATCTCACTCAGTCGCACTATCTTGATTCTGAGTAAGCTAGTGCTTACCCACTCTTATCGATAGTACGCATCAGAGCAGGCAGCCACAAGTATTCATTTTGCCAGTCATTCTTTTCACTCAGCTGAAGTTCAAACCCTTTGATCTCCGATACATGAAGCAAGAGAAAACATTCACCTCCAACAAGAGTAAGGTATGGAACGCCATTTCTTGTTTTATTCAGTATTTAGACATATCATTCAATATTTAATGTTATGTCTAAATCGATTCTATCATATGAATTAATGTATTTAAACATATGTCTAAATGTACCACCTTTAAGCATATCATGAAATTGATTTAATGATATGATGAAATATATTTAATCATATATTCAAATGGATTTGATCATATGATTAAATAGAATAAAAAGTTCCCCGATTTAAGCATATGTTCAAATCCGTTTCATGATATGATCAAATCAAATTAATGATATCATTAAATATTTAATGATATGTCTACATGATATCATTAAATATTTAATGAGATCATTACATATTTCATGAGATCATTAAATATTTGATGATCTCATTAATTCGATTTAGACATGTATATCATTAAACATTTGATGATCTGTCTAAATACTGAACAAAACAAGAAATGGCGTTCCATAACAATGTAAGGGTGAATGATAACCGTGTTTAAATCCGAGCAAAAGTAGCCTTACTTATACCCCAGTGACACTACTGCTTGCGACCACTTGCGGCCACAACGAAAGGGTGGTCCGAAGTGAGTGCAAAATGGTCGCAAAATGATTGCAAGTGGTCGAAAGGTTGTCCTCAGGGGTCACCGACCACTGAGGACAACTTTACAGTTACTGAACTAAAACCAAAATGGTCGCAAGGAGGTCGACGACCATTGCTTTTGTCGCAAGGAGGTCGCGGGGCGGTAGGTTCAAAGTGGTCGCAAAGTGGTCACAAGTAGTAAATCGTAGTGTGACTACAGCGTAACAGATTCTTCACTCCAAAACAGCGGCCTATGATAGATACACAACAGTTTATTTGACAAATATATTTAGCACCTTCGATAATAAAACATTGTATTTATTTCCACAAACCAGACTTCCGACACAAATGGTATTTCTAATGGGTTAACACCCATTAGCCGATGTCTAATCTACTGCATGAATTCTTTCTCTGTTTGTTTGTAAGCATTCTTCCAGATCCCCCAAACCTCTGTGAGTTTGTTCGTTCTACAATTGGAAATTTGTTTGGTTACCAATAGTTACATTCTCTGACTGTCTTCACCTTGCTGTGTTAGTGGTCATTAGTCTTTTAATTTAAAGTTTAAAGTTTACCTTCTGTATGTATCATACCTAGCATGTATACCCTCTACAACTTTGCTTGACATATCAGTCATTTATTTATTTATCTTTTTTTTTTAAATTCAGGGTGGAGGCGGTCGTTAAACAAACACAATTTTAATGGGTTATTTTTAGCAGCCCTTTCACAGGGCTAAGGGAGTAACTAAAGGGAAAACAAAAGGTGGAGTGGAGGGTGGGGATGGGGGTGGTGGGGCGACGGAGAAGCGCTTCCTCCGTTGTCACCTAGGGCGGGTTTGGATTGACCGGAAGTGCCGTGCAGGTCACGTGTGCAGCCGCAAGGGCCGTGATTGGTCGGTGCGCACTGAGGTACTGAGCTGGTTGGTTGGTTGTTGGAGTGTTATGTCCTGGCAACATCTAAGGTCATATCAGGATGGCTACCAACTTGTGACCGTGTGCATTCATGGTGACTTTTATAGTGCTGCCCCACTGGGAAATCAGGCCGCTGGCACCATGACTCGATATCGCACTCAGTCACATTGTCCTGATACTGAGCTAAACCAGTCCTTGCCCGATCCTATTAGTGTTGAGCGCCAGACTCGGAAGCAACGAGTATCAATTTTATAAGTCATTGGTTTGACCCGACCAGGAACCGATCTCCAGATCTCCCGCACGCGAGGCCCGCGCTCTACCGATTCGGCCACCTCGCCCGGTGTGATCTGGGTGGTGGTGGGCGCAGGGCGGTGACAACCAAAGCGGCTCTTATCTGCTGTCACTTTAACTCCAACCATCACACTGTCACAGTTTGATGTGTATGGGGAGTAGCGGTGTGGTGGAGGGTGGGTAGATCAAAGATTCTCCCCGTACCTACAGTAGGGGTGAAGTACAACCCATTAGAAAAAGTGGAGAAAGACTGGGTACATGAAACGAGTACATCAATTCTTAATTTAAGAAGCACAAAGTAATCGTCACATTCCTTTTTATATTTACCTGCAACTTTTGAACTGTTAGTAGATTAAATCCAGTGGATAAAAGAATTTTAAAGTTTGAATTGACAGAACTCACATAACCACATGGCAATCATTGGCAGGAAGTTCAGAGGTTCCTGGGTAATAATCCAATCTAGGTCAGGAAGAAGTAATTTTCATTGGCTGAGGTAGTCATGTGGTGAACCAGTTCATTCAAACACGGCAGATTTACTTAATGGACTCAATCAATTCAAACTGATTTTGTGTCATTATGTCTTGATATTATGTGATTTGAACATGTTCGAGAGTATAATATGTAGAGGGGACAAATATGTACAATTGGATTATAGCTATTGGATTTTAATCAACATAGGGTAGGGATACCAAACAAAGACAATCAACAGTGAGACACATTTTTTCCAACTTTTATATAGTAGGGTTGTTATTCACCTCTGACCGGAGTCAGATTTTATTTGTTAATATGTATGCGTATTTGTTTGATTTAGGCCCCTTTTACAACATATACTATAGTCCCCCAAATTAGCTTAACCCAGCCCTTTCTAGCATTGTCCGTGTTGATTCGCAACATGGGTAATTGAGCGCATGGGCCAGCATTCGTTACTATGCACGCTATCATTGCTGCCCCCTACCAACATAAATTCAAACTAGTAAATGGCCATCGATCAACCCGCTACCTAGAGTAACATTTATAATAATTCATGATGTGGAACCTTTCAAAGCTCACTTCAACCAGAGTGTTTCAATCGATCAGACATGTACTTCTTTGACTCAAAATTCACCTCCCACCCAACCCAACTACTAAGATCTAGACTCATGTTAGGGTTACGTGCCTGGAAACCTCAAACTCTTAAATCAAAAACTACGACTCACTACTGTAACAACACAAAAGAAAAAGAAAGCTACCACTATATACTGATCTGGTCTCGTGTCGCTCAATTATCCTTGCACCTAGCCAACCACCACTCCTTGTCCTATCCAAGTACTAGTAGTGATGCCGGATGCCAGGCAACATAGTGACACGTGACAAGAAGTTTGTAAGCCGGGAGTTTGAACCTACGGTCCTCCGAACGAGAAGCAGGCGCTCTATCCACTCGGCCATCCCGTCCAGTTTCACTAATAATTGGAAGCCTCCGGCTCACCGATGAAGTTGTGGGTGGCTCGCCTAGGATCAGGCCCCAACCTCTCCATCGGTTGTCATGGCAACTGGAGATGCGCTGGTCAATCTGCTTACCTGCATGGACCCCTAGGGGCGTGCACAGGGGAGTTGCAAAATGATGTCTGATTCCACCAGGGCGACACCTGATGTCGGCAGTTCCGCCCACCACCATGGTCAGCATCCTGTCAGGCAAGCACCTCGTACGCCACCCCACCGCTACTTTCCTCCCCGAGAACCTGTCAAATCCACGACCTAAATAGGGCTCGACTAGGAGTGCCCACACCACGATGTTGCAAACTTTGTGAGGGACCGTCAACGATCCAACAGTCAATCAGCCACCAAGGCGGACCAGCTCGCATCCGGAGCAATTCTGTCGACTATCATTTTGGAAGGCATTGGGCTCCCATCGAAAGGGCTTGTTGCCAATGACGTCACGTACCCGAGTTTTTAAATTAGTTTTTTTATTGAGGCTGTATTTATACTGTCCATAGCATATAAGCCTGGGTATTCAGGCTTGTTTTCAATGCTGGCCAGCTGTAGTGTTGGTGTTGTCTTATCACACAGTAGCTGCTGATAAGGTATTTGATTGCCTGTATTTCACTAGCAGATAGATAGTTGGTTGGTCTGGTTAGTAGTCTATGTTAATTTTTTTGGATTTTCTTGGCATATATGTGCTTTATTTTTTTCTACTCTTATTACTAGACTAGGCTACTCCTATTTACATATCATAGGCTTGTACGTAGCTGTGTGGTGTGCTATCTGGCTGCTTTTGCCATGGTTACCTTCCATTGGGCGTCTCGCTGGTGGGCCGTGACATATCACCTGCCCCTTTGTGGTGCAGCTTAGTTGGGGGTTCCTAGCCTTATTTTGCACACATATCTTTTGTATGTTTTTAGGTCAGGAATTTGTTGTTCCTTTACTGTTTGGGCATACAAATGTAGAGCCAGTCAGGTCCAGCTAATCGGTAGGTGGGTGAGTGGGTGGTGGGAGTTGGGGGAAATTACCAAACTGCTACTATTGTGATTATCGGTAGAGCACAGACTTCCAGTGCGGAAGGTCGGGATTTCGATTCACGGTCGAGTCAAACCAATGACTTACAAAATTGGTACGTGTCACTTCCTAGCCTGGCACTCGGCATTAATAGGATAGGGCAAGGACTAGTTAGTTCAGGGCCAGGAAAATATGACTGAGTGGGATATTGGGTCATGGTGCTGGCAGCCTGATTTCCCAGTGGGACAGCACTATAAAGTTGCCATGAGTGCGGAATGTCACAAGTCGGCACCCGTCTCTGTATATGGGATACTAGGTTAAGAGTAGGATTCGACCCCACACTTTGAGATTTTGGGCCATCTTACCACAAAACCTCCCTGAATTATTTTAGCATTTTTTTTGTTAATTTCTAAAATATTAAGACTTATTTTGCACCTCTCTCGATAAGCTTAAGCTTATATGAACCAAATTAAAAAGATTATATCAACCAAATTTATGGCCCTGTCACACTACGACGTAACGACGTCAGCGTAGGCACAACATGAACATAATTATATTACATCGAACCAAAGACCCTATAATAATAAGACGGCTCACTCCCTATCTCTCCCATGGTAATGTAAATTTTGCATTGCCACTTGTGGTGGGTTTGATGAGCCCAACTGCTGGTTGGTGTTTCACATGTAAACACATACAATTATATTATACATGAGATAGGTAAGTATGAATACACATTAATATGAAATTGCTATGAACAAATACACATCATCATCAGCATCATCATCATCATCGCCATCATCACACATCTTTCACATTCATATATACATTTATACATATAATATAGCACCTGTTTAACCAAGAGCTGAGTGAGCCGTCTTAGTATTATAGGGTCTTTGGTCGAACTCTCAGCATAGTATGCAAATTTCGGCACAAGTTGGATGTCGACGCAGCGTAGTTGACGAGAGTGTAACATCGGTAAAGCGTCGTCGCAACGAGAGAGGACGTGCCAACCAACAATCAACCAACAACCAAACAACCAACCAAACAACCAACAACCAACCGACCAACAACCAATCCACAACCAACCAACAACCAACCAACAACCAACAACCAACCAACAACCAACCAACAACCAACCAACCAACAACCAACCAACAACCAACCAACAACCAACCAACCAACCAACAACCAACCCTCCAACCAACCAACCAACCCACCAACCCGCCAACCCACTAACCAACCCACCAACCCACCAACCAACCATCATCATCATCATCATCATGCTGCCGGTCGCGATGCGACAAAGACTGCTTTCATTACTTGACTGCCACTCTCCATTTAGCTCTCTGCTGTGAGAGTTGCGTCCATGAGTCGGTCTTAATGTCTCTCAGCATCAGGTTTCTCTTGACAGCATCCTTGAGCCGGAGATGAGCGCCCTTTCTTTCTGTAGCCAGAAGACAGTTGAGAATAGAGGATCTGTTTTGGTAGCCTGTCTGATGACATCCTCATGAGGTGTCCAGTCCATCGGAGATTCTTTTTGATCAGAAGATCTTCCATAGAGGGCAGCCCCGTTCGTTCAAGTATTTCCTTATTTTTCCAACCAACCAACTAACCCACCAATCAACCAACCTACCTACCAACCCACCATCCCACCCACCAACCAACCCACCAACCCACCAACAAACCCACCAACCAACCAACAACCAACAACCAACCAACAACCAACCAACCAACAACCAACCAACAACCAACCAACCAATAACCAACCAACAACCAACCAATCAACAAACAACCAACCAAGAACCAACCAACCAACAACCAACCATCCAACCCACCAACCAACCAACCAGCCAACCCACCAACCCACCAACCAGCCAACCCACCAACCAACCAACTAACCCACCAACCAACCAACCTACAAACGAACCCACCAACCCATCACCCCACCAACCCACCAACCAACCAACCCACCAACCCATCAACCCACCAACCCACCAACCAACCCACCAACCCACCAACCAACCCACCAACCAACCCACCAACCAACCAACCTACCAACCCACCAACCCACCAACCCACCAACCCATCCACCAACCAACCCACCAACCCACCAACCAACCCACCAACCCACCAACCAACCCACCAACCAACCCACCAACCCACCAACCAACCAACAACCAACCAACCAACCAACACCCAACCAACAACCAACCAACAAGCAACCAACAACCAACCAACAACCAATCAACAAACAACCAACCACCAACCAACAACCAACCAACCCACCAACCAACCAACCAACCAACCAGCCAACCCACCAACCAATCAACCAACTAACCCACCAACCAACCAACCAACCTACAAACGACCCCACCAACCCACCAACCCACCAACCCACAAACCAACCCACCAACCAACCCACCAACCAACCAACCTACCAACCAACCCACCAACCCACCAACCAACCCACCAACCCACCAACCCACCAATTCACCCACCAACCAACCAACCAACAACCAACCAACAACCAACCAATAACAAATCCACAAACAACCAACCAACCAACAACCAATCAACAACAACCAACCAACAACCAACCAACAACCAACCAACCAACAACCAACCAACCAACAACCAACCAGCCAACCCACCAACCCACCAACTAGCCAACCCACCAACCAACCAGCCAACCTACCAACCAACCAACCAACCAACCCAACAACTAACCCACCAACCAACAACCAATCCACAACCAACCAATCCACAACCAACCAACAACCAACCAACCAACAACCAATCCACAACCAACCAACCAAACAACCAAACAACGCACCTTATCTAACATCACCGACGCAGCTGTAACAGTCGACTAACATCGGCCTAACATCAGTGTGACGTCATCCCGACGTAACGGCTTCACCTCGAGCTACGTCGAAAGTTTTCAACTTGTCCAAAACCTCAACGTAACTCGACGTAACGTGACGTAGCTTGACGTCAGTCTAACATCATCCTAACGTAACCCAACGTACCTCCACGTAATGACGAAAAGTCACCTACGCTAGGCTTATGTTGGCTCTTATGTCGTAGTGTGACAGGGGTATAATATCGCCAGGGGCAAAGTTATACTGGCTGCAATATTATACATTTACACCGGGTATGAAACAAAATCCCGTAGTATCCATCTTCAACAGACAACTCTGTATTCAATATATATAATATATATATATATATATATATATATATATATATTTAATGTCCTAGCATCATCTAAGGTCATATCAGGATGGGTAGCGATTTGTGACAGTGGGCACTCATGGTGACTTTATAATATTTCCCCACTGAGTAACCAGGCTTCCAGCACCATGACCCAATATCCCGCACAGCCAAATTATCCTTAAACCGAGCTAACCAGTCCTTGTCCTATCCTATTAATGCTGAGCGCCAGGCTAGGTCATGACAAGTATCAATTTAGTAAGTCATTGGTTTGACTCAACTGGGATTACAAATCCCCAACCTTCCACAATAGACGGGAAGCCAGCGCTCTTACCGATTCGGTCACCGCGTCCTGTTCCTTGATTTATAAAGGCTCAGTCACACCTTACCGGATTGGGGAACCGGATAGAAACCAGAAACTGTCCGGTGAAATAGTCAATATCTGGATTATATACGGTAGGCATCCGGCGTTTCCGTTCTCTGTCAGGTGGTGTCCGGCTTGTACAGTGGCAAGTTTTGAACATGCGCAAAACTTGTATCGGATACCACCGGACTGACGTGTATGGTTGGTGTCCGATTTAAATCCGTTTAGTCTGTTTTGCCCAGTTCATGTCTGGTTCCCATCCGTAACATTTCTGGTTTGCTTCCTGAATAGTCCGTTGACAGTGTTGCGGGAATTCGGTTTGTCGTTTTTTTATTATGTTTTCGGCGCATCTGTGAACAGTCCGGTACGTGTCCGTTTGATGTTCGGTCCGTCTGTTTGACATTCGGTTTTCGCCCGTCGGTTCGCCATTGCTTGTCCGGTTACATACGTTGTTATCCGGTGTCATCTGGTTATCGTCCGGTTATCGTCCGGTGGCTATTCATTAATATATGTTCCTTGTCCGTTTAGCGTTCGTTTCGTCCGACAGCTTTTGACCCGATAGTGCAACATTTTGACACTTTTCCGTACATTTTGATACTGAACACCACCGGACTAGAAAATTCTTTGTCCGGTTCTGTTCGGGGCTCAATCCGGTAAGGTGTGACAGGCACTTTACACACAGGGACTATGTTGCCTCGCTATCGCCAACCAACCAAGTAACACCATGCATTCCAAACTCATCCACTCAAACCAAACCAACCAACCAACCAACCAACCAACCCACCAACCAACCCACCATCCAACCAATGACGAAAAGTCACCTACTAATAGAAACCTAACGTCGGCCTAACACCAACCCACCAACAACCCCTGCACGCCCCAGCTGCCACGGCGCAGGCTGAGCGTCCGCACTACTTTTATCGGCAGGGTTAATTCAGCCCAGTCCCACCAGGGGGCGTCTGGGCAGTGGAGACTGGCGAAATAAGGTGCCATCAATTATCCGATTATTGGGGTTTTACGACCATTTTTTTTAAAGGTTCCCGGTCATAAATGATAATAATGCAATAATATTATTTTTTTTAAACAAGAAAATCCATGCATTCCCAGGGGCTTAGCTGTAAAGGCGTGGCCTGTGACGTGAGCGGAAGCGGATGTTGATCGGTGTCAAATTGCGCGGGCATGCGCGTGCTTTATATCGTGTTTGTCAGTGGGTTTCCCGCGCCATTCTTGTAAAGAATCCGACAGCTAAACACCAATAGCTCCTTTTTCTTCATTAAAAAAAACACAGAATTAACCTTTGAAGGGTTCATGCACAAAACCCGACAAACGCCATCCGGGCTGAAATGAAACCATGAGTACCAGGTTGGAGCTGAATATGTCATCATTCTGATAATCCAATCTGTTTGGTTGGCTGAGTGTTGTATCATAAGATAACCGCTAATTACAAACAAACTTGAACAGTTAACAACGTAGGCATACAGGCCGAAAGGCCTTTATCTGCAATAAAAGGAACATTTACCCCCAATTTATTAGCAGAATAAAATTTAAAAAATACCATGATTCATTATGGCACCGCACTTGATAAACAAAAGATCTGGTGGCCTGGGCCACTAATCATTTTCACAGAGCTGATTTGTGGCAATATTGTTTCTTTTTGTTGTTGTTCGGTCAAGTGGCTTTATTTCCCTGAACAAGATGTTATCAGTGCTGATGCACTTGTCTTCCAGCCCTAGTGACAATTGCCACTACACACTAAACAAAGCTACATCAATATAAATAGACAATTAGAAGATAATAAGCAAAGCATCAATGTGAGTGATGAGTAACTAATGAGATGAGAGAGAAAAGAAATATAGGGGACGTGTCTATGTTAGTTTAGTTTGTTGTTGTTTTACGTAGCAACATCTAAGGTCATATCAGGACGGGTACTGACTTGTGACAGTGCGCACTCATGGCGAATTTATAGTGCTGTCCCACTGGGAAACCAGGCCTTCGGCACCATGACCTGGTATCCCACTCAGTCACATTATCCTGACACTGAGCACACCAGTCCTTGCCCTGTCCTAATAATGCCGAGCGCCTGACTACAAAGCAACAAGTATCAATTTTTAAGTCATTGGTTTGACTCGTCCAGGGTTCGACCCCACGACCCCACTGTAAACGTGCCGGCTGGTGGTGTGGGTGGTGTAAATAGGTCAAATGAAAGCACTACAGGTAATGAAGGAAAACAGGGTAAGAGTGAAAAGTAAGAGAATGAGACTCTTCAATTTATTGGCTTATATAGGCTTATCAGAATCCAAGATGGCCGTGGTCACATGATTCCATTCATCAATCACAGTACAATGCAGTGGTCACATGACTTCATCCTCCAATTAGAATACAATGCAGTGGTCAATGATCATAACAATACCATGTGGGGGGGGGGAGGGGGGCATGTGAGGTGACTCTTCCAAAGACTGTTCTTAGCCAAGCTCGGAAGTGACACTCCCTCCAAAGACTTCAATTATACAACTTCTATACTCAATGAATAATAGTTTACCAATTTCACACATACTCCATATGCCTTTGGGGTTTTTATATTTTAACTTTTATCATTATATAGACAGTCTGTAATTTATTATAGTAATTTCACCTCGGTTCACATGTATCATATCGGACAATTTTACAACGTACTCCGCCCCTCCACTTCTTACCACCTGCCCAGCAGCGTAGAAAGAAGTGCACAGTACTACGTTGTCATCTTTAAATCTTTTATCTTCTATCAACCTAAATAATAAATTGAGTCTGAAATAGTCGCGCTAATAGATAGGTACATCTGACTTTGAGAGCACAAAAAAAAAATTCCGAAAAATTTCATTTTTCTCTTTTTTTTTGTATGGTGTTTTAAAAAAAAATTCTTATTTTATTTTTATAATTTAAATTTTAACTATGTTTTAAGTCTTATTTTCCCCCTCTGATAACATATATGATGTCTTAAGAAGCATACAATTCATTTGCCATCATTTTTAGCTTATTCCGAGCATTTTTTAGTTTTGTGACGGTTTAGAGGTCGTTCCGCAACGATTCTAAGGCACACTCCAGTCACTTAGCATCGATCTTACATTAGTGCTTAATCGGATTTGGTATCTGCTGTCAACCCTTCATATCGATACGCTTGTACAAGGCATTTTGTTTTACCGAATGCTAAACTCGTAGAAAACCTGGGACGTCGATGGTAGACGCGTGGTTGATCGACAGGTCTCCATAGGAATAACATTACGGAACTCAATCCAATGAGAAAACAAGGCCTAAGCGGTTTGAATCGATGACCTAGTTTCAGGGACTATTTTCTTGCAAATCTAGACCAAAATCTTTGATTTCACCAATTTTAAATCGTTTTATGTCGAAATAATGGCAAAAGATGAATCAATATGTGTTTTTGTAGCTCCTGTACAAGAATAAAGCATCAATTATCAGTTTTAACAAATATAATAACATCAACAGAAATTCAACATGTACGATAGCGTAACTTGGCGGCATAATGTAAACAAAGCAATGACAGTGGTTCTTTTTGAACTTCAAAACCATAATACTTATATATATCATTCAATAATGATAGATCTACATGCTTTTGCTCAAGTTTAACGTATTAAATAGTAATGTTCGAATGTTCTGTATTTGTTGACGTTGATTTTTGATGTTACGGCGTTTCTTCCACGAAACGACAAATTTATATTGAATATAAGTTTCTGTGTTAGTTCTATGTGAACTCGTCCGCCTTCATTGCTTAATATCACCAACACGATCCAGTCACTAGCAGCATATGCGTTAGTTCGAACTGAACTTAGCATTGTCCATCGTATTGCTGTAGCGAAATCTTTGACTCAGTCACATATGCCAAAGTTCCTGCCAAACTCTGTTGCGAACATATTGATGATCAGCATATGGTACAGTTCTCCAGAACTGCTACACGTTGATAGTGCTGCATACGAAGTCAATCGAATGTCAATGTTATTGTTGCAATCTTCTCGAAGACTAATGGAAACACTGGTCAGCAAATGCTTTAGTTCTCTTCGTGAACTTAGCATTTCCTCGTACTGTGGACGCGAACTCATTGACTCAGTCACATATGCCAAAGTTCCTGCCGAACTTTGTTGCGAACATAGTGACCATCAGTATATGCTGCAGCTCCTTGCACACTGAGCATAGTTGACTGTTCGTACTGATGTCAATGTTTCAGGTCTGGTGATCCTATAGTTCGTAGAAGGCAATGGATGACTTCTTTCTTCTTTTACATAGAAATCACTGATACAATATATCAATTTTATGTTTATATTCAATAAAATTATTCTAAGTATTTTTAAATTTAGATTTAAATCTATAACCTCATATATTATATCATATAATTTTGTAAGCATCTGAATACAGTTTTGTTATTTTGTAAATCATGATCATTAATATGTCCCCATAACATGAGTAATGTCAATAATATACATCTCCAGTACAAAGATCATTAATATGTCTCCTCAACATGAATAATGTCAATGAAATAACTCTTCAGTACAAAAGATCATTAATATGTTTCCACAACATGAATAATGTTAATGAAATAACTAGTATCAAAAGATCATCAATAGGTCCCTATAACACAATTAATGTCAATGATAGTTTTAGCTAGTTAATATTTAATAATATGTGTAATGTTCAATCATATGTCAATGTCAATGGAACAAATTAACAGTGTAATACATGATAATGTCAATCAATTATGCCATGAATTTTCAATGAATATTTCATGCACATTCAACATATCATATGTACATGATTTTTCAAAAGAACCTTTTGTGTAGACAACCTCTGCCTAGGATACTTTCCATCTGAAATACATCTCATGACAATTAATGTTAATGCAACTCATGAATTTCAATGAATACATCCCCCTGCAATATATGATAACATTCAATCATACTCATGCACTATAAATGAACCATTTATCAACCTCTGACTATGACATTTAATCAATTATGATAACATTTTACATTATTATTTAGCTTTAAATGAATTTTATGAATCATGCAATATTTAATCTATCATTTGTCAATGAATTTCAATGAATAACCATAAACACATGCAACATTTAACATCATACCTGTCAATGACTTTCAAATGAATAATATATGAACACATGCAGACTGAACATCCATACACATTTTATAAATGAATAAATATCCAAGTCACCTTCTGTTCATAATATTTTCAACATGAATGACATTTGATGACAATTCTGTCAATATTGTTTCTTATGCATTGTTTTAATTAATTCAGACAACCTCTAGCTTTGATATTTCATGACTATGATGACAATATTCATAGGTTCTTGTTCATTTTTAATCGAAAATCCAAAATCATTAGATTTTCTTTTCGAAATTGTATTATGTGTTCATGAGAACATGTAATATTTAGTTTATTCCCACCCTCTGAACACACCACTTTTTTCCATCCCTATGGAATAACATCGGTTTGTGTCCTATCCTCTGACAACATGAGAACATGTAACATGAGCTCATCCCAACCCTATGAATCCCCCCAAAAAACTTGATTCTATCCCTATCAAGTGGGCCACACAGTCCTGTCACAAGCAAGAACCATGTCGTACCACAACATGTAGCATATAGGGCGGCACTATTATAGCCCATCTCCAAAAGACAAGACTCCTGACAACATGTAGCATATAGGGCGGCACTAGTATAGCCCATCTCCAAAAGACAAGACTCTTGACAACATGTAGCATATAGGGTGCCATTATTATAGCCCATCTCAAGAGACAAGACTTTCTCTCCAAGAGACAAGATGTCGTAGACAGAATCTATCCATTACAGCCCACCCCAGGAGACAACAAACTCATTTGCCCCCTGAGTTATGCTTATCCCCCATCGGACAAACATAGGTCATCTCCTGGCATGCGTGAACCTGTAATATCAACAACCAAGCTTTTTTCTGTGGCCTAATCCACCAGGTAAGTTTCATTTTTGGTTGTGTTGTTGAAAAATAAAATTTTAACATTTAAGGAAACTCTCAGTCAAACCTCAAAGAATTTTTGTTAGTCATCTCTCGTATCATTCATATCATCAATAGTAAAACATGTTATGCAGTGTAATATAGTACAATGTCTATACATTTTTAGCAATATTTAATTAATAAATAATAGTATGACATATGGCAAAAGTGGCTTATGATCTCAAAAAAATATATATGTTAATTACTCTTCAGCCCTGCTGAGTTACAGTCACACTTCCTCAAGTTAAAGAACATATTAAAAAGTATATTTAACTTTTCAGTCCTATTGAATTCAAAATAACAAATGAACGTAAATGCAGCTATCTCTAATGTAATGGAGTTACAGAGTAATTAGTTCATGCCATTTTATATTAGTTAGAAAGTCATTCCCCAATAGTTCATAATTGTTGTCTTACTACCATCAGTTACTCCCATTTCGCTGTGTAGCCTGCTGAAAATCAATTACACTACCTCAAGCTAGATATGTGAAACATCATACTTCCTCAATGATAATCATAGGTTCAACTATGCCTAGTATTCCTCTAGATAATTCAATAAGTATATGATAAAAAATAATAATCAGATTCTCAAGACTAACAGTGTTAACTCATGTTATCCGAACCAATACTGATCATTTGTCAAAAATAAATGTTGAAGATCATATCAAAAAATTATATATATCAGTTTAACTTATAGCTTCAGATCTGTCATCATGCTCTTGTCAAGTTAACATAATATATTTATATAAAAAATTGTGAAATCCCTATGATTATTTTAGCTGACCTCCCAATGAACAGTCGCTTTTGTAAAAATAATTTAGTTCATTCTATACCCTAGGCATTTCTGTTGCCTCACCAGGTATCTTCTCCACTTGATACGTAGTAGAAAGCAAATTATGTCTCGCTCAGCAAACAATAGGAAAAATAGGAAGAATCTTGCAGATCATTTTAATCAGAATGAAAAAGATCTTCACGTCAGACATTACTTAAAATCTCCCGACGTTCAACTAATGTTTTTGCTTAGCGGAATATTTTTGAAAAGTTCAGCATAGAATAGAACTTCTACAAAAGTATTATACATTCGATCTCACTATTGACATTAATTCTACGATCAGTCCTGTACGTAGGTGAAAATCAATATAACCAACAGTTACTCCTATTTCATTGCATAGCAACTCAGTTACTCCAATTTCACTGAAGATTTATCATCCTACAACATATTATAATATTTCTGGATGCCCGGCCATGTTTGGGACACCAGATAATACCACAGAAACTCTCCCCTTCATATCACTAGTCTATCAACTCATTAACCAATGCTAAGGAAGAATGAAGACAAGACACAGATAAACAGTGGAGAAGTTGTGCTTTACTAACACCAACTCCTGTCCACCTACCAGTTACCTATCATCCACACCCCTTGCCTTCTAGCCACACAATATCTCATTACGACTTTAGCCTGTATCTGAAAGCAGTGCCTACAGTCCATGGGACAGGAGTCCTATGGCTGTGGATACACTTAATTTGAATAGCTGAATTTGGATAGCATCAGACAGAGTGTCTGGGGTTCCTGCTCAAGAGTAGGTGTGTCTCACTCAAGAGCCAGGAGTAGAGTGATCTCTCTCCAGGGGGTCTGAAGCAGAGTCTAGAATTAAGATCTTGGTTTGAGGCTAGTGTGGTCAGAGGGCCAATGGGATGCAGGTGACTGGGCAGTCCACAGCCAGCCAATCAGGCACCTCCACAGTCAGGGTGGGTGGCACCCTCCCCCAGTAGGGGTAGCTGTCACTCAACCCAGCTGCAGGTGGTGCCCTGTGTGTATATGCAAATTAGGCTGGTGGACCGGCCCAGTGGTCAAGGCAGGTGGGGCAGGTAGTTATACAGTTACAATAGATCTCTGTTAAAATGGTCTTTTCTCCAATTGCACTCTTTATGGATGCATAGAGAAACATTTCGACAATCATGTACTGCCTCTTATATAGGAACATCTCTTCATTAATCTTAGGCATCATGTATGAACATATATTTCTCATAGTTTATATCATGTCATAATGAGAGTGGGATATTATTACATTTAGTTTACATAACATTGTCCCCACTCCGTCACCCAAGACTAATAATGCTCTTTGCCAATATACAATTCTTAACCGAAAATCCGTATATTTTTACAATATGGATCAGAAAGTAATTTAAATCAAATTGTAGTTTACAAGTATCAACTTTCTGTTTAGGTTTTTTTCATTCATATGAATCACAATCAAGAACATTGTTTAGTTTTATTGTTAAACAAATAATTACTTTTATAATATATATCAAATTATTAAGTAACATGAACATATAGAATAAATTTATTATTGAAAAATAAAAAATGTTTAAAAAGTTAATTTAAATGTGTTATTTCATAATGTTAAATCAACTTATCTGTATTGTAATACACATAACAATATAGAATAGATACTTTAGACGTCTTAACTATGTTAGTTTATGGTTCTAAGTATCTTAGTTATCGAGTTACGCATTTATTAGTACAAAAACATAAGACCTGAACCTTACCACAGTTCTAGTCAATGACGAAATGCTTCCGCGTCAACCACCACGAAGATTAGCGACATTTTAAGACAAATCGTTCATGTTAATCATGTTATGTCTAATTACGCTTCATGCGCCGGTGAATTATCTGTAACTACTGCTTCATACAAGCCAAAACAATTTAGTTTTATCGCTTCACGCGTGTCGCCGTCGACACCCGATAAGAAATTGACTCCCGGCTCACGCCAGCTGATTCTTATCGTCCTTACCGTATACTCGCGAAAAGTTTACGCTCGAGAATTTAATAGAATCAATACGGTAATGCAAGTCAATGTGCTATTTTAAGCGTTTTTATCCATGATAATGTTAATCCTATGGAGGTAAAACCAGCATTTTCACAGAAATTTGGCATCGATGTACTAATATTGATTATGTGCTGTGGTCAAATCGGTAGAGCACAGGCTTTCCGTGAGGAAGGTAATGCATACAAATCCCAGCTGAGTCAATCCAATGACTTATAAAATTGATACTTTGTGTATACCCAAGTAGATGTTCTGTTTATTACCATTAATGCCTAAGTCACAAATCGCCTGTGGCATGTTTGCAGTGGCAGTGGCCAAATTGGGGACCATGCGGTTGGATATGGCGGCCGTGCGGCAACCCTATGGTTTTCTGCTTACTGTAAAGGGTTGCGATTTGTTTAACTTCGACATTAAACTTTTTCAGAAATCGCAAGGCTGTAGGCCGCAATCCCACCACATAGCATAGCATCACAAGGTGGTCATACGGTGTCCATACGGTGAGCCCGATTGTGCGGCAGCCACAAGAAAATGGGACGCGTTGCGGCGGCAGAAAAAAAGCGTAAGATTTGTGAACATTTCTACCGCAGACCGCAACCCCATATGATCTGTGAAAATCTCATCTGCAGACCGCAGAATGATACGGTGGCAACATGATATGTATGACCCAAGCATTAGGTGACTTCTTACCCCAATTTAAGAATCCAGAGAAAATAATTGGTATTTTTGATATAAGGAACCCCACGCTATCTCTAAGGAATGTGTAATGTGTGTTAGTAGTAACTCTACTGTATCTCAAGTTTGTTGCAAAGTCCAAGAAATACCCATCAACAAGGCAATGTACCTCTGAGCTATTCATATCTTCCTTTCATGTGCAACCTCAGTCATTCACTCAGCCTCACCTTCAGGTCTACCTCTTTTGAATAACATTAATATGAATAACACAGAGCCCTTCTTACAATGGCCATTACAATATGTGCATCCTATTAGAGATTACTTTTCATAGCTGCTAGTATTTGGCTGTATACATGTGTAGAAATTGCATGAATATTGCTTATGGTGTGTTCTCTCAGTTTATTAAAGTATTTAAAAAACAACAAGTATTAAAATATAACAAATATTAAAATATAACAAACAACACAGATGACATGCTGCTAGGGCCCTGTTGGCAGATGGCTTTGCGCCTATGGTAACTGCACCTCCAATAAAAGGGGAGGAACATGCTTTAAAATAAAACCAAATAATAAGGTTCATGCAATTGTTATATTACATATCTTTCTTACCAGTGAATTTCACTGTCGAATACCCTAATCTAACCTGTCATGGAAATCCTAGAGTAGCAATTGGCACCATATGATATCAGGCAAGAATATGAGCGAAACTTGTTGGAAATATTAAATCCTGAAATTTATTCATAATTTTCTAACACATATGGAAAATGCAAGCTGACCGTGACAAAGCAATAACTACCTACTGATTTTACTTTGGGAGATTAAGTGATTAATCATGCAATTGAACTACAGCCTAAAAAAAGAAGGATTTTCTAAAATAACTCAGGTTGTAATTTCAGACAAATTATAGTGTCATCCAAAAAGCTGGGTATAGTAAGTAATTTGATTTGCTTAAATTTGGAGGCAATACAATAGGTGACCTTGTTCTATGACAGACAATATACCTTCACAGGTAAAATATGTAAATTTATCTGTGGATAAAGTTTTGACCTGGAATTAGGCCATAGAAAAAAATCCTTTATATTTGTGATATTGCTGTTAAACATTAATTATTGTTATCAGAAATGTCACTGGCATATTCCAGCAGAGGAGAGGGTACAAGTAGTATGATTATTATGAGGTTATTTGTAGGATACATTGATTGTAATCAACAATTCCTGTAAATAGCACACCCACCAGTCTCCTTTATGTTTGTATTTTACAGATTTGTATGAATCCAAGTACATAAACAGACCTGGACAAGCTAACACATAGAGAAGCAACTACTTGTAAATTCTAGCCATTTGTTATCAAAATGAGACTCAATGGCTTTAATTTGTGAATGGTGGCTAATCTCTTTAAACATCTCAAGGAGAATACTGACATTTTGAAGACCTGATGATGGACCACCATTTTATACTATTTTTCAGTAGTATTGATTGCATACAATAAAAAATTTAAATACTGTGCAGCTTGTGAATATTTATTCCAAATAAAAACTGCAAATGACATGCTTGTTTTTCCCAGTCTCATTTTAGATAGAAGGGGTGGGGTGGGGATCATGTGAAATAGATTACTTACAGTCCTGACCATAGCAGTGCACAGGGTGAAGTGGGGGTGGGGATCACCAGTGCAAAGTCAATGGCAAAATACCATATTATCACTCAGTGTGACAAACCAGCTCAAGAAGTGCCTGTTCATATGATAATAAATGCTTTAGAAATTAAAATAGACACATAATCCATATATATATACAAACTCCCTCCCATTGTGTAACTGGAATATATTGTAAGATGCTTCTAAGTCCTTTAATTCATCTCAAATGTGTCAGATATTCTATACTACAGACATCTACCAAGGCAGTAGCCATTTTGAATTGTTTTGCATATGAAACAGGCCCTCTGATTGGCTTAGCATGACCACCCCCAAAGCCCTTGAAAGCTTATATCTGGGCCGCGTTCAGGGTCCGTCTCGGAGGCGCCTCGGCGACGTCTCGGCGATGCTTTTTGGCCTATTTCCGTTCAGGGTGCGTCTCGGAGACGTCTCGGAGACGCCTCCCTTTTCAGGTTGGAGACAAACAGCGCCTCGAAAATGGCCGCCGCATGCAGTGGTTTCATCCAATCAGAGCGCAGCATTTCGATGCAAATGGCCGCCTCCTATGGGGGCGGCCATTTTCGAGGCGACCAACTGGCTGTTGTTGTTCAGACTAGCCTGACATCACGGGCGCCTCCGAGGCGCCTCCGAGACGGAGCCTGAACGCGGCCCTGATTAGCTTAGATGCCAGGGGTCGTGAGCGTGCTCTTATTGGACGGCGCATGCTGGCGTGCGCCTGATGTATTTTCAGCGCCCGGTCATTCTCAGCGGCCCGTCGTGGTCAAAAGACCCGTGGCATCGGGCACAAGCTCAGCTGGTGCCCGGCAGTGTTATGGACCGATTACGCCGAAATCTATTGAATGCGATCATATTTAACAGAATTACATACTCAAATAATGAAATTTAATTAAATTAACCTTAAATTCCAAGCGATATTAACATAGCAGCTCGATCAGCGTCGAATCGCCGAGTGTAAACAAAACAAATAGCAGTGCTCGCGGCAACGTTCGAAAATCCGCGCATGCGCAGAAGCCACGACAGGCCGCTGAGAATGACCGGGGCGCTGAGAATACGACACCCGCAATCGATTAACACTGACACCGGTGTGGTGGTTTTCAGCGGGTTCTGCTCAGAGGTGTCCCTCGCTTCTGCGCTGCTTCTGCGCATGCGCGGATTTCGCATCAACTCGGGTCACCTGAGCCACTTATTGGCGCATGCGCACATCCTACAAACTCAGGTCGAATAATCGAATACGCTTCTCGCGCTCGGGTGGACAATCTTTTTTTTTTTTTTTTAATAACCGATAAAAATACAGCAAAATAGGATTTAAAGTATTTTATGATGGCCCAGTTTACCTATATTTCCATTTAATTAATCTAAGTTATTCTTTTTATGCACATGGCACGTGTATTTGTCGACTCCACTCGCCGTGTTCTATTTGAATTTCTGACGACTCGGACCGGGTGTGTTAATCGATTACGGCCATCCTTATTAGATTTGACGCATTGCAGAAGCGAGGACACCTCTGAGCACGGGAACCCGCTGAAACGCACCACACCGGGCGACTCGGGTCATCCGAGTCGTCAGAAATTCAAATAGAACACGGCGAGTGGAGTCGACAAATACACGTGCCATGTGCATAAAAAGAATAACTTAGATTAATTAAATGGAAATATAGGTAAACTGGGCCATCATAAAATACTTTAAATCCTATTTTGCTGTATTTTTATCGGTTAATAAAAAAAAAAAAAAAGATTGTCCACCCGAGCGCGGAGAAGCGTATTCGATTATTCGACCCGAGTTTGTAGGATGTGCGCATGCGCCAATCAGTGGCTCAGGTGACCCGAGTTGATGCGAAATCCGCGCATGCGCAGAAGCAGCTTCTGTGCATGCGTCAACATCTAACGGCACTCTTTGCACATTGTCAATGGTCGTGAGCAATCTTCACACATAAAAAGTGAAATATCTCTAAAACCAAACCGGCTAGAAACAAATCGCTTGGTACACATATAGAAAACATGTTTACCAACACGATTATATTAAATTGATATAAGCTGTGTTCACACGGGCAAAATGTAAAGCGAGTTAGACAAGGCGAATCATATGAAGCGAACTAGTGGCGCGTTCACACGGACAGAGTTTGAAAGTGTGTCGCGTCCACACGGGCAGGACTTAGGCCGGTTTAAGGCGGAAGTGCATATCTGCGCATGACCGTTTCTAACCAAAACAATGGTGGAGAAGGTAGCGATCGGAATGTTGCTGATATTTAGAGCGCAACATGAGGCGTCAACACGGGAAAGAATAGGTTGATCACGACCCAAATATGTGAGGGATTGTGAGGCGGTGGTTGCGAAGAGCGGAGAGTTTTTTTTGATTGGCAAGAAAAAGAGCGTAGATCGTTTAGCGTGCAACTGATAACGCTGTTGGGCCTCCATGCTAGGCGGGACAGGGTGCAATGGATGCGGTAAAGGTAGGCAGTCATGTAAGCTGTTTTGTGTTACTAGTTCGCTTCATTTGTTATTTTAGTTCCTTACCTGCTAAAGCATCGAGAGATCTGAATGAAATGTTGCCTATGTGCTGTGTGCAATCGACCCAATAGAATAAAAGTAAATGCAGACATTTGTCACATATTTGTGGAGTTTTGTTTTGTTTGTCATTGCTATGATTGATCTTATAA
>CM059190.1:27444424-27532324 GCA_030323885.1 Branchipolynoe longqiensis | reverse complement strand
ATCTCACGCGCACAGGCACATATCACTGGATCACGTCCCGCGCCAGACGTCAGGACCTGCTGTGATGTGGCATTGTCAGTGTTTATGACAACCGTGTATTTTTGGCTCTCACGTGGGGACAGACTCTGGAGGGCAACCACAAGGTTCAAGGCCTTGAGCTGCGCGATCGTATGCTACTTCTCAATGAGCTGTTGAGAATACTCTTCCGAGTAGTAGTCTGTTGGCGAGTGCGCCCCTCCAGCACGCAGAGATGAGTCACACTCAATAACCCAACTCTCGCGCTCAGCATCAGGCAGGAGCACCAAGCCATTTGAGTGTGCGGCGTACCGCGTGAACCATCCCACATCAAGGCTCAGTTCAGGTGGAACGATGTGCCTTCCCCTGTACGGTGTATTTCTGAGTGCTGATAAGATTCTGGACATAAATCTCCTAGCTGGGCGCACACATCTGGCGATGTACTGGAGGCGCCCAACCAGCCGCTGCATGTCTTTCCTCGAGGCCAGCACCCTCGTCTTCCATGCCGTGCACTCTCCAACAACCTCATCGAGCCTATCTTGTGGAATAGTTATAGTCATGTCTGTTGTAGAGACCGCAAATCCCAGCCACTCGACCTCAGTAGCGGGAGGAACACACTTAGCCAGAGCCAGCTCAAGGCCCAATCGACGCGCCAAGTCGAATATTTCAACGTGTGCTGCGACCTCTTTGACGCGAGCAATGTCAACACCGGACTGTTTACCTATCTCGGCTTTCGCGTATTCACAATGAATATCACCAAAGTCAGTGGCTTCACTAATCAACCTGATGGTCGTACCCTTCTGCAACCTAACCGTATAACGATTTGGATTAAACACAGGCACAACTGAGTCAACAGGACTCCACACTAGCGTATTCTGACCCATCAATCCCAGCTCATGCAATTCCAAGGCAAAAGGTTCAAACAGGCTCTGGTGATCCCCATCGACCCCTACAGCTGTAATCTTAACATGACAACCGGACAACGGTGTAATGCAAACGTCTTGTGCAACGGCAGACACAGTCTGACTGTCACGATGCAGTTCCCACTGCATCGTGAGGCGGTACGGATAGCGAAGATACAGGCTGCCAGCCTTGCGCAGCTCACAACCGTAATACTCCAAAAATTCCGCACCCAAAATACCATACTCGGAAACAGTAGGGGCATAATGAAAAATTGTCCCGCCGATCTCCAGAAATAGTATGCCTTGTCCGTACTGCTTGAGTGCTGCACTGGTGACGGTGACAGGCATCATGCTATTATCGAAAAACACCTTGTCACCGTCTAACTTATTGAAGAATTTCCTTCCAACATACGTGACCGCAGCCCCACTGTCTACTAAGAAATACCCAACAGTCCCATTAACGCACACTCTCACATACCACCGTTTCCCATCCAAAGTCCAGAAAGTGGAATCCACGAACAGGCCTCTACCACAAGGGTGAGATAGGTCGCACCCCTAACGCTGTACTATAAATTGCATACAGTCGTCCAGAGGCGCGGGAGCCAAAGCAGAAATGCAGCGCGCTATCTGCTTCATGCCATTCCACAATACCGACTCCACTGGGATCAAATCACCAGGGGCGGTCACCGGCGGTCCCGCACTAGCATCAGACTGCACACCGGCTTCCTCATTAGTTAACACCGCATCTGTTTTGGCGGTATTCGGGCTTGCCAAATGGGTTTGGCCCAAGCCCACAAGCCAACCCTAAGCGTTTAAATTGGGCTTAGCATTTACATCCCTGTCCTTACGGAGACATGCCAACTTAACCCGATCAACACCTGATCACCGGCTATCACAGCCTCCTCGAGAGTTTGCTTTACCCCAGTACATTGAATAGGTCAATGACCAATGCAAAGCAACGACTATATTCATGATCCCGAGCATGTGTATCTTTTTTAGCAATGTGCCTGCACGCAGATAACCCTGAGGGACCAGGTCTACCCGTTGGTACCTGCGTCACAGATTTCTGCTTGACCATCATCTCCCGGACCCAGTTTTGCACCAGATCCTTTGTGATCGGTGGCACGCGATAACCCCCCCCAGAGCCCCCTCGGAAGTTGCTACCCTCACGGTAGCCCCCTCCAGCTGAACCCCAGAAGTTATTACCCTCACAATAGCCCCCCCAGAATTGCTCCGGAAGTTACTACCGCCGCCATCACGTCGAGGCCCTCATGGCGCATTATTAGCAGCCACCTGGACCTCAAAGTCACCATCCGACTCATCTGAGAGCCGAATAGCCTCTACCACAGTTGACTCCCCAGCACGCAGTGCCTTGGTGCAGTAATCATCGACTACCTCAAACATCTCCTCCAGAGATGACTTGCCCGGACGCCAGCGGTCATAGGCAGCACGCTGCTCACCGGGATCTAAGAGTGAGCACACAAAACGTTCGACAATTTTGGTCTCAATTGCACGCTCACTCATCCCCGTATCTCTTGCAGCATCCCTGCCATCCACCTGCAACTGCAAACCGTACGCCCTGTACGACCCGTCATGGGGGGTTTGGATGCGCTTCTTCCACTGATACCAGCACGCCATGGGATCCACAGGACGGAATTTATATGAGATGATGGGGAGTAGCTCCCTCATCGTCGTCAACCCATTGTAAAATATTCTGACCTTTTAGGTCCGGTTCATAAATAAATAATAGTTAAAATAAATTCTAAAATATCTCCTTTTCATAAAACTCATATGTGAAGCATTGAGAAAACTGTTTTAATCATATTTAAATCATCAGTTATTTCTATAAAGTCATTATAATAATATTCAAATTATATCAGTACCACTATAAAACCTCTGTCATAATACTTAATTCATTCTATCATGTTGCTAAATACATGTGCATAATATTCAAACCAAGTTGTGAAACCATGGTAGATTATGTATATTAAGTGAAGTGATAATTAATATCAGATTGTTCTAAGGTTCTACATCAAATATAACCACTGGAGATAAGAACTCTGGAAAATTATGACTGTATTGGTATATTTACATGTATTACTGAATTGAAGTCTGTTGGTATTATATATTGTATGAAAGGAGGTAAATGCTGAAACTAAGGGCAGCATATACAGTTGATGCAGACTGGTTTCTTCACCCAGACAAATAGTCTGTGAAGAATGCCACAGAATGGGTATAATAATTAAGTCAAGAATTTCTGTGTGCCTGTTATTGTTATGGTATGACTTACAGATGCCAGTATCTGAGGGAGTGTTAGCACACAGGTGACAATGCATGGGGGTTGTGTGTGTGTGTGTGTGAGTGTTTGCAGGACCTGCCAAAGCCAGGTGTCAGGCTGGAGGTGGGAGGAGTGTGTGTGTGTGTGTGTGTGTGTGGTGAGCCCTCCCTGCCCCACCTGGTGGCAGTTTGCTGAACTAAAAGATTATAAAATATCTAATTCTCAAAGTAAGGCATGTAGAAACTCCTACTATTTTGGAGTTGTCCCAATCTAAGGGACTGGTGACCACGGGTGTTATGTAAATATAAACAGAGTTGATATTCCCATATAAGTGTAATTGGTGAACTTGATGGGAAAATATGTATCTGACTTGGGGTGGGTGGGTTGGCCCCCCACCCCACCCCCCACCACTGACTGGAGGGGTTCAGCCAATGAAATGCCATGTGACACTCTCTGACTGAGGAGACTCCCAGCAACTGTACCTGTATTTTGAATGTTGAATCTGAATAAAAGAGCTGGGCAGGGGGTGTGGCAGGCAGATGACCTGGAGACAGCACAGCAGGAGGAGCCAGCCACCCCTCCCTACTAGACTTTACCACACTTAATTTCTGTTGGTTTGATATTCCTTGGAACAGATATAGTGAGCAGATATAGTAAGCAGATACAGTAAGCGGATCATCGCTTGAGTAATATCTACATTAGTGCTTTCCGGCCTCCACACACAGAAGTTAGGGTTCTATTTCCTATTAAGATTCTAGTGTGTAAAATACCGCTAGTTAACACCATGATGGCTCCACGCATCCACACAGTCCTGCACCGGCCCATGCTTCAACAGAGGCAACAGCTGAATGAGAGCTATGTTCTCATCCCACATATTAGACCACATATCCAATGTAAAATCTTGCCACCATATATTCCACTCCTGTATAATACCTGTAAATGGCTTTGGGCATATCGTTGGGATAGAAGCAGAACCAACCACAGGATACCTCAAAACATTGTCATCCAGTTCCAACGTATCCCAGTTACACGACTCCCAGCCTGCCCCACCCCCAATGGAAGTAGGCTCCCGAATCACATCCATTATTGCTGGATGCTCCCGGAATAACCATAATTCCTCCACTGAGTATTGATGGCCCGCTGGCAGCCCAGGCAGTGACGCAATAGGTAATGCATTCCCGTCTGAACACGCCGGGTAAGATGCTCTTCTTTACATATATTTACATTAGGTTTCCCTACATATAGGGAATCCTGAACAACCCCACTCTGACGTTGAACAGAAGCCCCCCCAACCCCCCGAGAAGCACCTTGCTCTACAGGAGAGGGCACCGGCTACCCCCCCCCCCATGTCTACCGCCGCCCCCGTGTCTACCGCCGACAGATTTGCCGAGTTATCCGAAGAAGTGGGGTGCGCACTATGCGCCGGATACTGCGACTCATGGCTATCTAACCGTGTAAACTCAGTAACCTTCACACAGCCCTCACCAAGAACTTAACTATGCCTAAACGCTGCTTTTTCTGCTTGAAAGGCTGCACGCTCATCTGCAAGAGTGACCAATGCGGAATCAATGCCACACCTCTCGGCTGGTAACATCTGTACACACTTCTGATTCTCATCTTGCAACTAAACATTCAGCGCTTCCTGCATAGAAATGTCCTCTGACTGCCTGATCCAAGCAGCTTGCTGCTCTTAAATCAGGAGACAGTTAGAAGTCACCTCTTCAGCGGAAATGTGCCGTGCCGCGTTTAGATCTGCTAAATCGTGTGCGAAAGAGGCAGCAATGGAGACTCTTAATTCATCCAACCCCCTTCTCTCCCCCGGCATCTGGTCAAACTGGACCGCTTCCAGGCATGCAGACGGCGATTTTGCATCGATTCTTGATGCTGCACCTGCAACCCCGAAACCGTACAACCCATAGCCAAATCATTCTCCAACCCGAACGTCAACGAGTCATCAGCTAGCGGCCCTGTCTCCAAAGCCGGGAAGATATCCACACGACAAGGTGAATAAGGGTCAAATTGGCCGGACCCCGTCCACAGAGAATGGACTGCTGAACTCCCCTACGGCGAATACTCCAGCGGCGCTTCCCGCACAAAACTCCCGCATACGCCCAGACCTAAATCATCGCGACACACGATCGAATTGCTACCCTTAACTACACCAACCCCCAAATCTGTATTGATCAATAGAGACCCTATATCATCAAGAACGAAGCCCACCTTCACTGTACTCCCCGGAAGGCCCTAGATAACCTTACGCGTCCCGTCCAATGCCACAACACCTTTAGCTGCTGTGTCGCTACTAACTAATGAACGACCGCCCAACTGCATGTCAAGTGCCCCGTCCTGACCCGCTACCAGTGTAAACAACGGAGCGATAGCAGGCGGAGGACTGCCACTCAACTGAGCTAACTGCACCCAAAAACTGTCGGACCTAGCGACGCCTACAGCGACCCCAGGCAAAACCACCAGTGCTGGCAGTCACTATGCCCCCCCGACCAATTGACACCTCACGGCCCTCCCCGATGATGCCGGTACCTGGATTGGGAATAAAAGTATCAATTACACCCCCGACGGGGATTGATCGAGCGTGATGCGGTGAACCCACCACAGAAGCATTCACACTCACAGACGGCCCTCCTGGGACGGGACGCCCACCACCATCATTTTGGTATGGGTGCCCACTACACAGATGGGCTGTCGACATCCCCTCCATACCAAATTATGAAGAGAACCTACCTTCGGAAGCCATGGCCCAGGTCCAAGACTCACCCCTTATGCAGTAGGCGAGCTGGTCAACGGCACCAATGTAATGCCCCACGGTCTTCCCCACACTCCTACGCACTCACGGAAGAACGCCAAGATTTAGAATCAGTACACTTCAACTTGGTTTATTACTAAACCTCTCTGCTCTCCGCGACATCAACAGTCAACTGATCCGCCCCCTAACTCGCCAGGTCCCATGTCGCCTCTATAGGTGGGTGGGGGTGGTGAGCTAGCCACATGCAGTAGAGGGCAGCCCCGTTGGGGGTCTGCCGGGTGGCTAGTCTGCCGTCACCTAGCGCAGTTCAGTGTAACTGCATAGGTGTGTGGTGTATTCTCCGCGCCACCATGTGGTAGTGGGGCTCATGTACAGCTACTACACTTATTTTTTATTAGACTCACACCAGTCATCTAGTTTTAGTAGGAGCTTGTTTAGTTTTGTTATTACTTCTTCTTCTGTACTTCCTTCTGCATATTTGACGGTGTCATCTGCACACAGCTGGAGGTGCTCTGTTTCAAGCCACTTTTCTAGGTCATTTATGTAGATTATAAAGAGTAGTGGTCCCAGGACTGATCCTTGGGGTACACCACACGTGACAGGTTGGTGGTCTGATAGTGCATGGCGTGGAGTGCCTCCTTCAGTATTTTGGTGGGGATTTAATCAATTCCACTTGGCTTGTTTGCACCTATGTAATTTATTAACTTTGTTAATTCCCAATTCGGTTTTACAGGTGGACATTTCTTCCTTAATTTTTCTGATCTGTTTTCCCAGTTTCTTGTGAATTTTGTTGATAGTGTCCATAAGATATCAGTCTCACCTGTGAATTTTGTTGATAGTCTCCATAGGATATCAGTCTCACCTGACCTCGCTCAACCACACCATGACTACCCGCCCCCCCCCCCACCACACCAAGCAAAAATTGTCTTGTTGTGCAGCCCATAATGCTCAATGCTCTCAACCTGATGCGCCTTGGTGAATGTGGAAAAGCTGATCATCTCTGCTAATTTCCTGATTGCCAACACATGATTTACATGTGCTATATCCACGTAATAATCATTTTTTGCGCATGTCAACAGGAAACAGATGTGTTGAATAAATGCTCTATAGTCAACAACAGTTAAGTCGGGTACATCAAGACACCACAAAGATGTTGCCCCGACGAGTTCATGAGCATTAATTTTTATGAACATTTTTTCTCCCCACATATTGCTTGAGGGCCCACTTACTTCTTCTCCTTCATGAAGAGCTGTTGTCACTACTACATCACGACGATCTCCTCCTCCTGCTCTTTTCCCATGACCTCTGTTGCGATAGCCCATAAGATGAGTGTCCGTCGTCCACATCGGTGTAGTGTTTACAGCTAGGTGGAGGGAGACTTCGTCGATGGGATGACTGACTGCCGTCATGACCAGCTGTCATGATCGGCAGCTTTCCCACCACGCCGCCATCTTGCGCAGTCGTCCTCCTCGCTGAAAGCCGTCTGGCACATTCTGATATCAGCTCCTCGAACTCCTCTTCCAAGGTTGAAACTCGCATCTCAGCCTCGATCTCCTCTATTCCCGCCTCGACTTTCTTTTTCCGATCCTCCAATGACATTGAGTACACTGACAATGTCATTTCGTTTACTTTGTCTTGTGTACTAGTCTATGCCATTCTCGCTGCCACTGTTGCACTTCTCGTCGATATACCATGCTTAACCTCTGTCACATCTGGCATGTTACTCTCAGACTTTCCCTTCTCGTTGTTCATGTGTAGCTTCCCACAGTCACTGGAGTATAACGACACAGGCATAATACCCTGGACCATTCTTTGGCCCACTCTAGACCGAAAACAGTCCCCGTCTAGCTCCTATCCGATTAGTTTGAAAATCAGGTAGAAGAAAGTGAATAGATTGCTGTGCTCCCAGCCGGAACTGGGTGTTGGTGGTGCTGGTCTTGGCAACACGGAGAAAGTGCAGGCTTGCCAGCCATGGGACTGGTGAATATACATAATTTAGCAAATGCTCAGTAATAATAATAATCAAGGCTACACACTGCCTATTTATATCCGCATAATAGATTATACATCCTATTTATATGCAGACAGAACATGAATAGTTATTCACAACGTTCTTACATTGCATGAAGTGGATCTAGAGAAGTGCCTTCTGTGCTCCTGTGATGCACATGAGAAATGCTCCATTACATTTGGGGACGATGCATGTGTATGCCATGCAACTTATGAAGACACTGCATTGGGATGTAAGGGTAGGTTTATTTGTTTTGTTTATTGAGATTGTACATCTTAATAGCATTTAATGTTATGTCAGGGGACACTCATGACTATTGTTTTAGTTCTGCCCGATTGGGATACAATGCTGCTAGTGACCTGACCTAATATCATACTCAGTCAGAATATCTTGACAGTAAATTATTCGGCACTTGTCCTGAAGCCGAGCACCTAAAAAAGTACCAATTTTACCTACATCTGTGACCTACCACATGGGAAGTGTGTGCTCTACCAAAAACCCTATAACACTAAGATGTCTCACTCAGCCTGTACTGTGTAATGAAGAGAACAGCAAGCGCACCAGGTGGTGGGTTTGGTCAGTTTGATAGCATTGGAGTGACAGAAGAAACCCTGATGTGGCTTGGTAGTTGTGTGGTGAGGGTTTAGGGATGTGGTGGGGGTTTGGTGGGGGCTTAGGGACGTGGTGGAGGTGTATGCATGTGTGGGTTGGTGGTGTAGGTCTGTGATGGGTGTGTGTGCTGGGGGTGTAAGAGGGTGGTGTGTGTCATGTGGGTGTAGGGGTGTGTGGTTGAGGTGTAGGTATTTGTGGTGGTGGTGGTGTAGGTGTAGTGTGAGGTGCTGCTCTGCAAGACCCCTACAACTGCACCACAAACCACCTACACCTCCCTCACACACACCCTACACACCCCTGCACCTACACCCCCACCATACCCGCCTAGACCCCAACCACACACACCGTCAACACTCACAACACAGAATGTGTGTCTGGGGGAAGGGGTGGATGGCATGGAGAGGTGGAGGGCAGGGTGGGATTAGCAGTGGTGGTGGGAGTTCTATAGGAGTAGCAACACACAACCAGTGGGCACCTTCTCCCCCCCCCTCCCCCCGATTACATCAGGGACAGGGAGGGGGTCGTGAGGTGTGGTGTGAGAGCGCAGACTGGGGTAGGTGAGGAGGGGGAGGGGGAGAGGGAGTGCGAGGGAGAAAGAGGGAGTGTGGGGGAGGAAGGGGGGGGGAAGGGGAGAGGAGGTGGAGAGGAAGGGGGAAGGGGGAGGGGGGGGGAGGTGTGGTCTGAGAGCACGAGTGAGGTGGGTGAGGAGAGGGAGGGGGGGGAGAGGGACGGAGGAGAGGAGGTGTGCTTGGGAGGGTGGGGGCAGAGAGGAATGGGGAAGGGGGAAGGGGGAGGGAGGAGGAGGAAGGGAGGAAGGGGGAGGGGGTGAGGTGTGGCATGAGAGCACCGAGTGAGGTGGATGAGGAGGGAGAAAGGGAGATGGAAGGGTGGGGATGGGAGGGGGAACGGGATGGAAAGGGTGGTGAGGCCAGGGGAGGGGGGGACGGAAGGGGGAGGGGAGGGGGATGGAAGTGGAGTGAGGGAAGGGGAGAGCGGGGGAGGGAGGGGGAAGGGTGGTGAGGCCGGGATCGGCAGGGTTGGTCGGAGGGAGCGGATGGCGGGAGGGAGGAGGAGAGAGGGGGGGAGGGCGGGGGAATGAGGGAGGGCGGGGCAGAGGGATGTGGGGACCAGGTGGGGACCAAGCAGTAGGTGCAACATCGGCCAAATGCAAATGACAGGCAATCTCTCTTTTTTAAATTTTAAACTCACCCTCTCGCCTTGTAGGCCTATGTGTTTACATGTGAAACACCAGCCAGCAGCCAGGCTGATCAAACCCACCATAAGATGGCACTGCAAAATTGGCATTACCATGGGAGAGATAGGGAGTGAGCTGTCTTAGTGTTAACTGTTATAGGGTCTTTGGCTCTATCCAGTTGGTAATCCCACTCAGTGAACAAATAACAATCATATCTTTATTAACTAGGAATATTCACCCACCATTGCATTATTTTTGGTTAATTTCACTTTATGATATTAATCTTTTAAATATGAAATCTTCAAAACCTTCTTTGTCCAACACTTTTAGATATTGATGAGTGTGCCAGAAATGCTGATAATTGTGATGAAAATGCGATTTGCACAAATGGTCCAGGAAACTTCTCTTGTACCTGCAACCCTGGATACACAGGTGATGGAGTCAATTGTGCTGGTAAGTTAATGGTTCATAATATGTGTAATTTGTATGACCATACTCCGTATCAGACATTACCAATATCATTCCGAAGTGTGAATTTCATTGGTAACGATGGCGATGGTTATTTTGTATGAATGACACTTAAATTAAACAACACCAACATTTTACAGATTATGAGGGGAATTTGTAATGTCTTATAATGAGATCCATTAAATTCCATTATATTGTTTCATAAATATTCCAATAGAACTCACTAAACAGGTAAATCCAATGAGAGATAACAGATTCAACTAATCATATGGCCGATGTATGTAATTTCCATTGCAGTCATTTGCCGTTCTTTAGATCTGAAAGTGTGGCAATGCTTCCCTTTAAATCTAAAGGGAAATCACCATTATAAATGTCGTACCCACCTCATCAACCAGGATGACAAAAACCCAAACAAACAAAGACAAGAAAGCAATATGAAAGTTTAAAAATAACAACCATGACATTATTCAGTACCAATATTGTCTATCATTCTGATTTCATTTGGAATGTTAACCCGATGATGTTGATCTCCTAAATATGCAATCATTGTCATATTCTTTGTCCTACACCTTTAGATATTAATGAATGTGTAATCGGCACTGATAATTGTGATGGAAATGCGAAGTGCACAGACAGCACTGGAACCTTCTCTTGTACCTGCAACTCTGGTTACACGGGTAATGGAACCAATTGTGCTGGTAAGTCAATGGATAATTAAACGTGTAATTTGTAACTTGTTAAAGGGAGCAGGCACACAGCCTCTCTCCTGCATCTACTGATCACAATCTCACCCACCAATCACACTCGCCGATCTAACCCACGCCCCTTGCTCGGGTGCCAGCCAATCAGTAGCCCTCCCTGCATTTGGACGAGGCTCAGCCTCCCTTACCTCCAGTCACTTGCCACCTTGCTCCCGGATGGAGGACAACACCCTCTCTTCAAAAGCAACTATGCCTAGGAACAGCATGTCTGCCAAGAAGCGGGGTTGAGAGCACCCGGCCAAGTCCCGACCGCAAACTGGTACGTCTGCCATGCTGCCTACTGAACTAGCCAACAGTCTGGAAGCCCACAGTAGCACACCGAGGGCCGAACAAACACCCCAGGAAGATCCTCGGAGTCGCCATAAGCATATTCAGTGCTGAAAGGAGAGGGACAACCAGCCACGTTTCAACTCGTGTGATCCCAGCAAATGCCTGCCCCCCCATTTGCAATTGAAAAGAACAGCTCTGATTGGCTGAGAACATCTGTCAGAGACAGCCAATCAGAGCTTTTCTTTTGTATTGCAAATGGCGGCCCCCACTATGCTCAAATAATGGAAAGGTCCCAGCTGAATACGTTCATTATTGTTTTACTAGTTTCTTGTTCAGACATAGTCACACATTTATGTATCTTTTGCAAAGATTAAAGTGTTTGAAGTATATTTGAAATTTTTCTACAACAACTTCTGTTTAAACCACACAACATCTGTACTTAAAGAATGGGAAATTCATCCTGTAAGGTTATGCTCAATAAGGGACAGTGGTCACCCATTTTTCAAAATTAGATAATATTATTTTGTCTGATGGCTAAACAATCTTGCAGTGCAAAGGAATGTCAAATTGAAGTTGTTTTATCAGGTTGTCATTATTGGACTGTTGCCATGTATTCATGGTTTTAATCCTTTGTATCTGTCAATTGTGACTCAAATGCTCATAAGCTATATTACGTTTTTTACATAGTGTAACATTGCATAATCATGATGCATTAAATTGTTGCCATATTGCAGTACAGGAATTCTTAGCACCTTTTCAATATTAGATGACATATATGATGCAGTAAGGAGGGCGGGGCAGAGGGATGTGGGGACCAGGTGGGGACCAAGCAGTAGGTGCAACATCGGCCAAATGCAAATGACAGGCAATCTCTCTTTTTTAAATTTTAAACTCACCCTCTCGCCTTGTAGGCCTATGTGTTTACATGTGAAACACCAGCCAGCAGCCAGGCTGATCAAACCCACCATAAGATGGCACTGCAAAATTGGCATTACCATGGGAGAGATAGGGAGTGAGCTGTCTTAGTGTTAACTGTTATAGGGTCTTTGGCTCTATCCAGTTGGTAATCCCACTCAGTGAACAAATAACAATCATATCTTTATTAACTAGGAATATTCACCCACCATTGCATTATTTTTGGTTAATTTCACTTTATGATATTAATCTTTTAAATATGAAATCTTCAAAACCTTCTTTGTCCAACACTTTTAGATATTGATGAGTGTGCCAGAAATGCTGATAATTGTGATGAAAATGCGATTTGCACAAATGGTCCAGGAAACTTCTCTTGTACCTGCAACCCTGGATACACAGGTGATGGAGTCAATTGTGCTGGTAAGTTAATGGTTCATAATATGTGTAATTTGTATGACCATACTCCGTATCAGACATTACCAATATCATTCCGAAGTGTGAATTTCATTGGTAACGATGGCGATGGTTATTTTGTATGAATGACACTTAAATTAAACAACACCAACATTTTACAGATTATGAGGGGAATTTGTAATGTCTTATAATGAGATCCATTAAATTCCATTATATTGTTTCATAAATATTCCAATAGAACTCACTAAACAGGTAAATCCAATGAGAGATAACAGATTCAACTAATCATATGGCCGATGTATGTAATTTCCATTGCAGTCATTTGCCGTTCTTTAGATCTGAAAGTGTGGCAATGCTTCCCTTTAAATCTAAAGGGAAATCACCATTATAAATGTCGTACCCACCTCATCAACCAGGATGACAAAAACCCAAACAAACAAAGACAAGAAAGCAATATGAAAGTTTAAAAATAACAACCATGACATTATTCAGTACCAATATTGTCTATCATTCTGATTTCATTTGGAATGTTAACCCGATGATGTTGATCTCCTAAATATGCAATCATTGTCATATTCTTTGTCCTACACCTTTAGATATTAATGAATGTGTAATCGGCACTGATAATTGTGATGGAAATGCGAAGTGCACAGACAGCACTGGAACCTTCTCTTGTACCTGCAACTCTGGTTACACGGGTAATGGAACCAATTGTGCTGGTAAGTCAATGGATAATTAAACGTGTAATTTGTAACTTGTTAAAGGGAGCAGGCACACAGCCTCTCTCCTGCATCTACTGATCACAATCTCACCCACCAATCACACTCGCCGATCTAACCCACGCCCCTTGCTCGGGTGCCAGCCAATCAGTAGCCCTCCCTGCATTTGGACGAGGCTCAGCCTCCCTTACCTCCAGTCACTTGCCACCTTGCTCCCGGATGGAGGACAACACCCTCTCTTCAAAAGCAACTATGCCTAGGAACAGCATGTCTGCCAAGAAGCGGGGTTGAGAGCACCCGGCCAAGTCCCGACCGCAAACTGGTACGTCTGCCATGCTGCCTACTGAACTAGCCAACAGTCTGGAAGCCCACAGTAGCACACCGAGGGCCGAACAAACACCCCAGGAAGATCCTCGGAGTCGCCATAAGCATATTCAGTGCTGAAAGGAGAGGGACAACCAGCCACGTTTCAACTCGTGTGATCCCAGCAAATGCCTGCCCCCCCATTTGCAATTGAAAAGAACAGCTCTGATTGGCTGAGAACATCTGTCAGAGACAGCCAATCAGAGCTTTTCTTTTGTATTGCAAATGGCGGCCCCCACTATGCTCAAATAATGGAAAGGTCCCAGCTGAATACGTTCATTATTGTTTTACTAGTTTCTTGTTCAGACATAGTCACACATTTATGTATCTTTTGCAAAGATTAAAGTGTTTGAAGTATATTTGAAATTTTTCTACAACAACTTCTGTTTAAACCACACAACATCTGTACTTAAAGAATGGGAAATTCATCCTGTAAGGTTATGCTCAATAAGGGACAGTGGTCACCCATTTTTCAAAATTAGATAATATTATTTTGTCTGATGGCTAAACAATCTTGCAGTGCAAAGGAATGTCAAATTGAAGTTGTTTTATCAGGTTGTCATTATTGGACTGTTGCCATGTATTCATGGTTTTAATCCTTTGTATCTGTCAATTGTGACTCAAATGCTCATAAGCTATATTACGTTTTTTACATAGTGTAACATTGCATAATCATGATGCATTAAATTGTTGCCATATTGCAGTACAGGAATTCTTAGCACCTTTTCAATATTAGATGACATATATGATGCAGTAAGGTGGGCCATCTTTTTTTTAAATGTTATTTTATTTTTTTATTGAGGCTGTATTTATACTGTCCATAACATATAAGCCCGGGTACCCAGGCTTGTTTTCAATGCTGGCCAGTTGTAGTGTTGGTGTTATCTTACCACACAGTAGCTGCTGATAAGTAATTTGATTGCCTGCATTTCAGTAGCAGATAGATAGTTGGTTGGTATGGTTAGTAGCCTATGTTAGTTTTTTTGGATTTTCTTGGAAGATATTTATTTTATGTTGTTCTACTCTCATTACTAGACTAGCCTACTCCTATTTACATATCATAGGCTTGTATGCAGCTGTGTGGTGTGTTATCTGGCTACTTTTGGCATGGTTATCTTCCATTGGGCGTCCCGCTGGTGGGCCTTGACATATCACATGCCCCTTTGCAGTGCAGCTTAGTGGGGGTTTCCTAGCCTTATTTTGCACAGATATTTTTTGTAATTGTTAGGTCAGGAATTTGTCTTCCTTTACCGTTTGGGCATTCCACACCTTGGCAGCCATTTCCAGCGCGCTTCTCTCATGAGCTTTTATTTGACTTCTGGTCTGCTTTAGTAGTGGCGCATTATTTGCTCTAGTAGCTCTTTGTGGTTTTGTTAGGAGTTTCTTGTTTTGACTATAGCTATATGCTAATGTTTTCAAATGAATTATTCTCCTATTTTCCATTAATTTCACTTCGGTTCTTTTGTGTATGTCATAGGTGGGGTGCAGCTTGTCTACTCTTAGACAGATTTTTAGGGCTCTGTTCTGCAGTATTTGCAGTTTTTTTAGTAGTTATTTTCTCGCTCCCATGTAGTTTACATCTCCATAGTCAAGATAGGGGAGCACCATGCCCTTGAAGAGTTTTATTGACATTTCTTGTGTCATGTAGTCTCTTAGTTTTGCAAATAGCCACAGTTTGTGGTTTACTTTTTGGATAATTTTATTTATACATAGGTTGTAGTTTAGTTGGCTGTCCAACTCAAGGCCTAGGTATTTGTCATGGTCTACATTTTCTAATGTTTGGTTTCCTAACTTACAGCGTAGTTTTCTTTCTGGCATTTGTTTATTTGAGAAGAGTACTGTTTTTGATTTGCTTGTGCTGGTGGTTATTTTGTTGGACTCACACCACTCGTCTAGTTTTAGTAGCAGTTTATTTACTTTAGTTATTACCTCCTCTTCTGTGGTGCCATTTGCGTATATGACTGTGTCATCGGCATATAGTTGGAGGCATTCAGTTTGAAACCACTTTCTAGTAATAATAGCGTATTGATAGTGTTTGGTGTGTGTAACACAGTTCTGTGGCTAAATCCATGTTGTGATCCAGATTTCCACCTTGCTGCGATCATGTGATAAATTGACCTAATTTAGAAGGGTACATAGCGTGTATTTACAGTAATGCATATTCCACTTGAACTTCAAATACTGTCTTCTTCATCTGCTTTCCAAAGTCAAACTTTGGTAATATGCTGGTACATGAGCTTCATTCATAATTTGTAGACATTCTTGAGTGTGACATGGATATGCATAATTGTGATGGGAATGCAAATTGCACAGACACTCCTGGAACCTTTGTATGCTTGTGCAATGAGGGCTACTCAGGCAGTGGAGTGGTGTGCACAGGTATGTATTAAGCAATTATGACTCACTATTCATGAAACACAGTGTGTGTCAATGTGAATTAGTCTAGATTTTAAGGAGGATGTCCCTCTGCTAACCTTGCACAATTATTGGAGATGTATTCATGGATGAGTTTGACTCAGTTCATAATCACTACTGATACTATAGAATGAGTGAACTAATGGTTGATCTTCTGTCAAATTGTCCATTCATTTCCCATGAACGTTAGAATTAGGTCATCGGTGTAATTTTAATACCAGTAGGAGCAAAGTACAATATGCTGTTATTATGCCCATATCAAAGTCAGTAAGTTTGAATAATCTTAAAAGACAGTACTGAGTTATGCAGACACTAGAATAAGGAGTTGGATAGGTAGGTTAAACAATGAAGTGGATGTTTTGGTTTGGAAAATATAATGAGTTTGTTTAATTATGCAACTTCAACCATTTATTGCAGATGATGCTATGATTCTATTGGTCACTACCATAGTGCTGGTCATCATTTTCTTCCTAATTGCTTTGCCAATTATTGTCCTTCTCAATAAGTTCTGGATCAGACGCATCAACACACAAGGCTGGAACAAGTGAGAAACAAGCATTTATTATTGATCTGCCACTAATCCTCCTACATAGATCATGGTAGCCAATTTACAACCCTGTACCTGGCTGGTCTTATTGTCAGGGAGAATTGTCCTACTGCATTATTTCCAATATTTCTCTTATTTGTAGGGCTTTAAGTCCATTACCCTTTAATTCAATAATGTAATAATAAATTCACCATTTTCATCCCTGACCCATTCTATCATGAATAATCGAATACTCTTGATTCTGCAAATCATCAGGACTTGATCAGAGGTAAATTGTTGGATTAAAATGAAGCTTATTCACTTGATTCTTGAAAAAAAGCTACTCCTCCTGTTTTACAACAATCCACTATTTATGCTACACATCATATATATATTGTATATGATATATATTGTATGTGATATGTGATATCTCCCCCATTGTAACCTGGGGTAGAATAGCTCCTCCGATTGCAGATCATAAAAGGCAACAAACGGGGGAAACTCACATTCCATGTGCTTTAGCTTGTGGCGCTGAAGCATGGGCTTGTGGTATATAAGTGCTGAGAGGCTGAGTGTTAGTCCAACACTACACTTTGGCCTTGACTTCACCTAAATGAAAGGGGCAAACAGGCATGTTCCAATCAATTCACTGGTCACTCCAAGCACGAGAATGGCCTCTAAAGAATGAATATATTTAATTATGCAATGCATGTATTAGAATATATGCAACTATAACAGCCATTTGTTACAATGCTGAGAAGGGTACGGGTAGGGTCAGTCCTAATATTGGTAAAGGCATTTTCACCACCATGTTACTTAGGATAGGCCATCCTCATATCCCTAGCGCATACCTGCTTGTTAATGCAATGTTACATACCCCGGTATTATGGTTCTGTGGTCAGTGGGGAACAAGGATAATGACATTAAGAAAATATTGGTACCCACAAACATCACAAACAAACAAAAACCCAAATACCTAAAACAGACTCTAATTGAGATTCACATCAAACCACTGATGAATGCTCTCAATTTACTCTGAGTGATCTCTCAATAAGGAGATGTCAGTGGACAAGTTCTCTCCTTTTACCATCCATAAAGGCATTGTGGGGATTGCTAACATGATCAAGGATGTGAACAATCTATGATATATCCATATTCTGCTTGTCCAAAAATCTGATAGATGCTATCACACGAGAAAGCGACAACAGCATAGCCTCTTCTCCTCTTCAAACACTAGCAAAGGAGTCATCCAAATTAGAACTTTGTTGATTTTGGTGAGGATGAGAATGCACATGACTGGAAATCTTAGGGTACATTAACTGTATGAAGATTCGATATAAAGAAGGATAACAAGCCCATATATACCAGGATTTGGATTCTCACATTTAGCAAACCCTTTCCACCACATAATATGAAAATTGGAAACATGGTGTATGATACATGATATTGTTTCTTTTCAGACCACCAAACAGGTTCTCTCATAATTAGAACTTACATGGTAGATGTATGCCTCACTTCAGACATGGAATGCCCAGAATTGTGTAATAAATTAGAAATCAAGACAACTATTTTGAAAGCGGGTAAGTAAGTGTGACTACTACATAAGCAAGCGTTACTTTATAAAATTTTGATTTAATACCTATTTCAACCGGACATGTTAATAAAGATGAGGTTTTCGCTAAAATGAAAACCCTATATGCAAAACATAGCAGAGCATTAATAATATATCAAGGCAATGGTCTTGTCTGGTTGATATTTTAATATTTTGCCCGGATTTTGACTAGGTATGTGGATTCTCTTTTCTGTTGCTTTGTTGATGTCTATCAGGATGTAAAATGTTCCGATATTGGCTATGGAGAACTATACTATAATAAATTACAACTTGTCTGTAAAATGGTAAATGGTATGTAAAACCAAAGGCATATAAGGTATATGTGGTGTTGGTGATCCATTACTAATTAAAAATATAAATTGTATATCAATATAGATAGTGAGAGAGGGTCACTTCTTGACCTGAGAGAGGGTCACTTCTTGAGATGTGAGAGAGTCTTTGGAACTCTTCTCACATACACCCTCCCTCCAAGTGTTATTTACGGATCACTGCACACCAGACAAAACAGGGCACTGTAGCCAGACATAACCATGCCTTGGTTACAAGGATATTGAACCCTCATTGGTTAATCTAGGAATGCCTGTTGGTGATTGAAGGGATTGGTCAGGTGTGTACAGCCATCTTGGATTCTAAAAGCTATATATATATAATAAACTAAGCAAGCTCCTTCTGGTACCTTCTGCACACTCTATATCTTGCCTTCCTTCTCTATACTTGCCTGTAGTTATTTCCTATTTAACCTGCCTACACAACCACAGCTGCCGTCAACCTTGTACAAGGAGATTGTCATATTTTGGGTGTTGTGAGAAGTTAGGTGGATTCTGATTGGGTGAGAGAGAATAATGAGGCATGGGAGTGAGGGCTGATGGGAGCAAGTGCTGATAGGAGTATGGAATGAAGGGGTTGAGGGCTGATGGGGATGATGGTTGATGGGAGTGAGGGCTGATGGGGATGAGGGCTGATGCAGGTAAGGCTGATGGTGGTGAGGGAAGGTGGGAGTGAGAGATGTTAGGAGTGAGGGTTGATGGGAGTGAGGGTTGATGGGTTATGTGGTTGAGGCTTGATGGGAGTGAGGGCTGAGGAGATTGAGGGTTGATGAGGGTGAGGTTGATGGGAGTTAGGGATGATGAGGTGAGGGTTGATGGGAGTGTGGGTTGATGGGAGTGAGGGTTGATGGGTGAGGGTTGATGGGAGTGAGGGCTGATGGGGTGAGGGTTGATGGAAGTGAGGGGTGATGGGGTGAGGGATGATGGGGTGAGGGTTGATGTGAGGGTGAGGAGATTGAGGGTTGATGAGGGTGAGGTTGATGGGAGTTAGGGATGATGAGGTGAGGGTTGATGGGAGTGTGGGTTGATGGGAGTGAGGGTTGATGGGTGAGGGTTGATGGGAGTGAGGGCTGATGGGGTAAGGGTTGATGGGAGTGAGGATTGATGGGGTGAGGGGTGATGGGGTGACGGTTGATCAGGTGAGGGTTGATGTGAGGGAGGGATGATGGGAGTGAGGGATGATGGGGTGATCGCTGATGGGGGTGAGGGATGGTGGGAGTGATGGTTGATGGGGTGAGGGTTGATGGGAGTAAAGGCATCTGAGTAAAGGGTGAGGGCTGCTGATTGGTGATCGAGGGTTGATGTGAGGAAGGGATGTTGGGAGTGAGGGCTGAAAGCTCATCTGATCACCATTTTGGCCTAAGTATCCGTAAAGTTCCTGTGCTATCATTGAACATGTGACTAATCTATGGTTTGCTGTCTTCTCATCTTTAATCACGCCACATCTAGATGCTGACAACTGACTGAGAAAGAACAGGAGACTAATTCTGCAGAACCAAGTCCACCGCGCTGACAAAATACAATTCGCCCCTCGATTTTCACAAGTCAAGCTTCATGTTAATATGATGATAATATGTGTGAAACCTGAATCATTTGCAAATCTGACACCATGTAAAGACATGTCACATGACCTTGCTATAAGCTTTTGGGCTGATTAGTATACGGCATAATTTACAATGACCAGGATCATGCACATTGGAAATAATTGATGAAAGCTTGGATTTTCCCAAGAAAAATGTTTTGTTTAATAGAAACAACAAGATTTTAAAATTAGTTTTGATGAAAAATGCACCTTGCAATACTATGCACTAAACCAAGAGTATCTCTATGTAGTGTAGTACAATGTATGTTGCTTAAATAATAGTTATGGAAAGCTATTTTTTGTGTGGGTTCATGGTAATGCATTTAAATGTTTGCCTATGGCTAAATATAGGTCATTATAATATATATATATTGGGAAAGCATGGTTGAATAAGACAAATATAAATATGTATGAATTTAATGGAAAGCTATTTTGTGTGTGGGTTCATGGTAATGCATCTAAATGTTTTGCCTATGGGTATATATAGGTTATTATAATATATATATATTGGGAACAGCATGGTTGAATAAGACAAATATAAATATGTATGAATTTAATCAATTTTTGGATGGGAAAATGGATATTTATCATTGCCAGAGTAACATTGCATTAAGCATGTCTTCCTTGTGAAGAGAGCTTAACAATTGAGTAGATACTATTACTAACATAGATTAAACATGTTAAGCTTGCTTAAACCAGCAAAACCACACAGGGTCATTTTCGGTATCATGCGATTATATTCTCTCAGTTATAGCCGAAAGTACTATTATTATTTTACAAGAATTTTCTAGTATTTTGTTCAGTTCTAACAGTAGAATCTCAGGTCATAGACTCAGAAGATGAAATGATAACAATACATTAATTTAACTATACATCATAGCTACAATTAAAGGTACAGTTCATGCAAAGTAAAAAAGCTTTACTTTAATTAAATATAAATAAATGTTATTTCCTCATTTGTATTATCAAATTAGTCTGTGGTTTGACTGTTTCACTCTTTCTGCTTTTCCTCCCGTTAAGAGCTACTTCAAAGATATGTAATTTCCTTTTAGAAATGGAAAATGAAATAGCCCCTGTTTTGTTTAAGGTTTATTTCCAATATTGGTAGATAAGTTAAGTTAAATAATCCATTCAAAATAACTCACAGATTTTCCATTTCCAAATGATGGGACGAAAGCTACAATATTATAAACTATATTAAACAATTAACAGGATCTTTGTACCAATGAGGTCATAAACCAAACCTGCCAGAGATTCATTAACAATTTGACTCAATTACTAGCTGTGTGTCAGAAGGACCACTAACTGAGATATATTTAATTAATTCATATTCAAAAAGTACTACGTCCCTAAAAAATCTAAAATTATTTAATAATCCTCAGAGATATTGATTCTCAGCCTGTGTCCTTCAATTTGTTTATGAATTGAATGAGTGTGACATTTTCCTACAAGCTACTCTACATTAACTAATATATTAAATAAACTACCACCTCCTGTTTGTCAATCAAGACATGAGAATTTTTATATATTATTATCTACAGTCGTCGTGATTGGGTGAATTATTTAAAACCAAACATGTAGAGAGATGTGTGGGTGGCCGACAAGAACTGAGCTGAGCGGTCCAATAAAGACTAACAGAATTAAGATATCAGTGGCACAAAATGACAAAAAGGTTGTCAGCCTGCCATGAGGTGTGATTAGCCAACGAGTGATAGAAGGGGAGGCTGAGTAGCAAAGGAAGTGACTGTGAGGTCATGGGATAAAGGTGTGTGTGTTGAGTTTCTCTGTGCACCCAGCAATGCCAACGAATGAATGTCCTATACTCATCAAACCCCTGTGAAGGCCAGAGGGTAATTAATACACATATAGAGATATGCAAGTATGGTATTCAGGTTGATATTGTAGTCCGAGAAGCTCAGCTAAGGAAGAGGGGATTTTGTATGTGACGATGTGGGCTAAGTGCTTGCGTGCACATGTAACCTGGAATGAGAAGAAGAGAGGTTCTAATGGGATCTATAGTGATACTTGAAGGCCCTTCATTTTCTAACCAAAATCACAAGAAATTGAAAAACAATGTATAACACAGGCTTAGTTTTAAATGTAGTGTATGCATTTTTACCATGATAATATTTACATATACATATATATTGCAAGTAGGGGACATAAGTTTGTAGAAGAGGTGCCTGGAAATGGTATGTACCTTCCCAGGCTGAGGAGTAGTGTAGTGAGAAGAGGTGGTGGTGGGTTTGAACCCCCCCTACAACCCTGCCCACAAGGGGGTGTGGATGGGGTGGGGGGAAGAACCAATCACCACTCTTTAATTATTAAAGATGATGAGGGGTTTATCACTGTCCATATTTATGTATTTGAAGTGGGCGAGACTACTCATCCTGTGACAATTGCGGGCTTGGGCCGATTAACCTGCATTCGGAGATGCGGGCTACTCCCCGAGACAGACCCGCATTTGCCACCATTTGCGGGGCCGGGTTCCCTGCTGAAATGCATTGCTAGGAGACGTCAATTGTGACTTTCCTAGCAACGGTGGAAGGTTGAGCGCTCGGGCTCTGACCCATCGGATGTGTTTATGCACGCTCTGATGTTTTAGATGAGATTTTGGCTTTTATTGTGGGAATTCCAAACTTATTCAACTTAATTATATGGGAGGGGATTTACTGATTCATATCCATCATATTGTTGAACTTATATTGTACTAGCTAGGGTAAGAATAAAGCAATGAGCTCTTAAAAGGTAAATTGGAACGTTCCTTGCATTCTTTACTATTCTCCAGTCTTCTTGTATATTAACCGCTATGGTCAACTTGCTATTCGATTGCTTTGTATGTAATTAAGGGCTTTCTGCCTAATAGGCCGTATGCAGCCGATTAACCCATCTGTGGGGAGATAATAGACATATTAATGGAATTAACATAGTGATATTTGGCTGAAACTAAGACATTAACATGGGCTGACAGTACCAGAAACACAGGGAGTGTCTGCTTAGTTCTGGATTAAATAAAGTATATTAACTCAGACCGGATGGTGGGGAGGAAAGCCAGTTAGTAGGGGATAATTAGTAGTTTCTTTGTTATATAAATGCGGGGAGGGGCAAAACCGTATTTCTATGATACTCTGGCTGTCCACCCTTAGCCCTGGAATTACACCGACGGAGGAGGTCTACCTGCAGACGGGACGAGAGGTGGTGGTGGCCCACGGCAGGCCCAGGAAATTCACATGGAAATAATTACATAAATTAACACGTAGGCTCGCCTTAGGCGGGGCGAAATAGCCGAACGGTTAAATATTCATATATAGTATATAATGATACACCCTTTAGCACATGTAATGAGCTTTATAGTGTCCTGCCCTCCTCCTCCCCTGCTGTAGGGTGGGGGGATCCCTCCACTCGCTTGGTGGTACAGTGAGTGGTGGTTACAGTGTGCAGGGGTGGTGCCACCACTATCGGAGCTGGGGTTGGGGAGCCTGGAGCAGTAGATGACTATAACAGACTCCCACAGTCCATGGAGTTGAGTTAGTGATGAGGGAAAAGAGGGATATTCTGGGTTATTATACTCGTATAAAGTTAGGCTACGCTCTAGAAACATAGGACACAAAATAAGTATGGGTTGATCAGTTTATTACTAGACCTTTGCTAGGATAACTGCCTAACCGGTTACAAAGTCTGAAAACCCGGTGCGAACTGGCCGGATAGCGGGTCGCAGGGCACGAACACCCATCAGGCCGTATTAGGCCAAACCACATTAATTTTCGTTGTACACAAGCAATCTACTGGGCAGTAAATAAAGTAGTACAATAATAACGAATAAACTGCTCCGCCTTTTTATACAATGATAAGTGATTATCATGTCCATAAAGTTAGGCTACACTCTAGAAACATAGGACACAAGATAAGTTTGGGTTGATCAGTTTATTACTAGACCTTGGCTAGGATAACTGCCCAAAGGAAACGCTTGCGGATCCCCCCAACCCAACTAATTATCTGTCGAGGAAAGTAAAGCAGCTACCCGCATATCATTAATAATCCTAGAGGATAAGGGGGTCTTAATATAATCATAGACCGTATCCGACACCCAATCACCCCTAGTACGAATTTCCTCAATAGTTGCACCCGTCATGTGCAAAAACGTACACCCACCCCTTCGCAGTGAATGGGAACTCAAGAGGGTAGTATCTAACCCTGCCTTTGAGGCAAATAGTTTCAGAATGCTTTGATAAGTATTATAATCCATAGGGGCAAACATATCCTGACCTATCGGTATCTGAAAAGCCGGCGCTCCTATAGGCACTGGTACCTGCTTAAAATGCAGTTCCGTCCAGCATACAGCACAAAGCGCATGGTCAGTGCACCTTGAAATAGGGATTTGAAGCAGCCGCTCCTTGAACTGAATAGTTTTTGAACGTCGCAAGTTCATTACTAGGCCCCAATCATAGAAGTGGAAGTCTCCCCTTAGTAGTGTAGAATCAGACTCTGTTACCTGACACTTACGGAGCAAACCCCTAAATGAACACAATATTGCAGCACGCCATGCTACATGACCTCGATTAGCTGTTAATGTAGAAAAAATTGCTCTAAGCATATGCGGTAGCATAGGGATTGCCCTCGTCGGAGTATCACCTTTTACTCTCCGTATCCCTCTGTGTTGATGATAAGGTAAAATTAGCATAGTCAATCGCAGGCTCCGAATGAGACCGCAAAAAATAGATCAGGCCACTCAAGTAATTTTGTATCGAAGAATATTAAAAAAATCTGGCTATAGCCAGGTTGCATAAACTCCAGGTATTTATTAACTTGGGCACTACGCGTCATCAATGAATTCTTTTAATAATTCTGCAACTGGAATGACTTCTGCTCAGTCTTCAGCTTCGCACATCCTGGAAAATTTAAAAAGGCACAGAAAATACCTTAGAACAAGACACGGAATTGTCCATAAGCAAATCAGCCACCTTCTTTTGCTTATCAGGTTCATTTAATCTACTCAGAGCATCACAAAATGTATTCATCTTGCTTCTAATATATATAGACTGAATCGTATAACTATGTTGGACAGATGACCAGGATAACCTTTTAATATAGTACATAATCTGGCTGCTCCTTGAGCGCCCAGTATTGATTGCTGTGCTTATGATTATATTATCGGTTATGAACACCAACCTCTTATTTTTCCAATCAGTTTCCCACCTTCGCATTGCAGCATATATTGCCCAAAGTTCCTGCACATTAATATTTCTTCGCACACCATTTCAAATCTTCTTTCACACTCTTCGGTAATCTAATATTATAATATGACTTCTTAAGGCGTGCTATTAGATCATAAATACTTCGAGAAAAAGTTCTACCTCCTTTTATAACTTTCGACCAGTGCGCAAGAAGTCCACCCACTCGTTCCAATTCTTTTTTGCTAGCTTTACGTCTACCTTGCAACTTAAATAATATATCAATAGTCTTTTCTAATTTATCATCTGGCAATGTCAGCTCCAACTGAACACTATCTATCAAAATCCCCAAAAAGTTGACTTTTGTTTCTGCCGGTGTGTCACTTTCTTATAGTTAATGAAGAACCCAATTCTTCGCAAGACTGCCATCATCTTTGACTGGTCCGCCATTGCCTCAGCCTTAGAACGTGCAACTATACAATAGTCGTCCAAATAATTAACGACTAGCTTAACACCTTCTCGAGCTGCACATCTCACCATAAAGTCTGAAATTCTGGAAAAAATGTAAGGGCTGGATGACAGCCCCATACATAAGCGGTTATCATAGTAATATCTGTCTGAATTATCTGTTTTAGATGGGCCCAATAATCCCTGTCTATTCCTATCGTCTGGATGAATGGAAACCGCTCGGTATGCATTTTTGATATCAATTGTGCACAAGAAATCCCCACGCTGTAACATATGAACTACATCATCCACCGAGTTGTATGAATTTTTTTTAGCAATATCGCCTGTATAGTCATTTACCGACAAGTCTGGCTTACTGCAATCTACTACCATTCCCCCCCCCCCCCCCATCATCCTTTGGTACTACAAATACTCCATGTGTACAGAGAGGCGTCTCCAGTGATTCAGAAATCATGTTTGCTTCAAGTTCTTCATTAAACTTGTCTTCAATTAAACTGTTATGTTTTACAGAACAACGATTATTCTTGGCTAAGCCATAGGTAACCTTACAATTTTTATTAATCACTCTAAATCCAAAAACAGTCCCCGACAGCATAAACCACCAGTCACTGTCTATCTCTCCTCGAAAGAAACATTCAACAAAGACCCTACAAGGCTTCAGTTGTGTAGAAGCGCTAGCGATGTAATGTGCACAACTGCAAACACCATACAAACATTCAACCGTAACAATAAATTGCACCAGAGCAGATAATAATGTCTCAAATAATGTAACAAGTAATTCACCATTTCCAGAATTTTCCACCAACAAATTATTATCTTTTCCTAAACCATCCGGATAAGTCCAAAACAAACCGCGGTCCTTTCGAATGTCCAGAACGTTCTTAGCTGCTGTGGTGTCACATGTTACACGCCCCCTATGCACACGCCCCCCCCCCCCCCACAGCCACATTCCTCAGCACTTCTGCAGGTAGCTGAGGAATGTCGTTGGTTGTCTCAACACAATTAATTACACACACCTCTGTAACTGCTACCATTGGCTCCAACGACTGTACATTCCGGCGCCCTTCAATAGACGATATCGGCTGAATTTCCTTTCTTCATTCGTTACACTTATATCTCTTATGGCTCCTCGAGCCACACTTCGAACACTTATGCTCATAGTGGCATTCCTCTTCCGTTCTAGAACAACCGTCATCTCCGTTCCATTGATAACAGCAACGTGTTGGCCTTGAACCTGCACTAGCGCCCTTCCTACCAGACGAACCACACCGGCACCCGGCTTGCGCACTTTCGCGTTCTGGGCCCCATAATGAACCACACTTTCTCCGGAATTAACTTTTGCAAAAGCAGCCATACCTATACGCTCAGCAGATTTCCGCACTGCAAGAGCGTAATCTACGTGCACTGAATCCTTGAAATAATCGTCTCTAGCTCTTGCACAAATGAACACAATATGCTCTATAATTGCCCTAAAGTCTGCTGCTGACAATTCAGGAATATCTAAACACCACAAGCCTGTAGCTGCAACCACTTCATACCCATTCAACTGGCACACTTCCTTCCCAGCCACAGTATATATCACTTCAAAGCCCACTTACTGCATCTCCTTCTGCTGGAACTACTGTCACTGCGGCTACGCGTTGCCGTCGTCCACCTTAACCCCGTGTTCACACCCTAGAGCGACCAAAGCTTGAAAACCCCGCTGTGCCGTCTCTTGTGCCTGGAGCTGACACGCCCACGTTCCACGTGGCGGACGGAAGCACCATGTCGTCCACCTGAACCGTCGAACGTTCCAGGCGTCGTCCCGCCAGTTGTTCGTCCCGCAAGGCCTGCAGTTCCTTTCTGCGTGCTTCCAATGCCCCAAGTCTTAGTTCAGACTCAAACCTGGAAATGTCGTCTGCCACCTCTTTCTCCCAGTCGTCCACTGTCAATGCCGCCATTGACTCGTCCACCACCTGCAAGTCCCCGTCGTCCGCTGGCTTTTCCCCCTTATTCGCCATGCTAGACTGGCGTGTCGTCCGCTTTTCTTGCTGATATGCAACACACGCTTCTTTGTCGTCTTTTCTGTGACACTCCCCACACTCTCGGCAAAATACCATGTCATCCCGAATTTGACTATAGACGAACAGCCGGCAGACGACAAGCAGACGGCAAGCAGGCGACGGGCAACTGGTGAAGAATGCAGCTCGAGGTGCGCAGTCTGAAAACCTGGTGTGAACTGGCCGGATAGCGGGGTGTGTGATATATGCGTAATAGACGTCTAGACCTGTGGTTAATATATGTTAACGATATGCAGAGTTGGGGACAAAGAGATATGCAAATGAGATGACGTCATGGAAAGTTTAGCCGGCGGGTCAAGCGTGCCCTACGCCGTGAATAAACCATTCAGTATCCAGAACTCAAGTTGTTCAGACGTCTTACTTTCACATGGTGTCAGATGAGGAAGAATGCCACCCACAAATACTTTGCCGGGTTTGCGGCCGCCTGGTCAGCGTGTCCTCAGCAACAACGCAAGATCGAACTGGAAAACATGGATCAGAGCATATGATATTTACGCCACGGCGGCAGGTGTCATATTGAAGACAGAACGAGTGCAATGCTGCATCTTTCTTCACGTTGCTGGCGAGGAGGCGCAGAAGGTATTTGCCAATATGACTTTTGATCTCGCTGATCAAGACAAGATCAAACCGTTAACTGAAGCATTTAAAGTTTATTGTGTCGGGAAGAGCAGTATCATTATCACGCGTTACAAATTTAATTCACATAATCAAGCGTCAGAAAATATGGCTACGTACATCACAGCGTTAAGAGACAAGGTCAGAGATTGTGAATACGGTGCTGTGGAGGAGTCGCTTTTGCGCGATCAAATTGTGGCTGGCATAAAAAATGTGAATTTACGTAACAAATTGCTTCAAACTACTGACTTAACGTTAGTCAAATGCATAACTATGTGTGAAATGAGTGAGTTCAGTTCAGATCTGTTGGAGGACACCAAATCAGACGTTGAAAGTAAAGACGTTGATTTCATTCGGAATTATGCTAATGCGCGTACCGGTGCACCGGCGGTCCGGTCAGCGGCGACGCCATCTTGGAAATCGCCATCTTGGAATGCCGGCGGTGCCGGTGCAGGAGAGTTCAGGATCCGCTGCCAGAACTGTGGATATGAGCACCGCCGGGGAGTCTGCCCAGCGAAAGGAAAGGCTTGCATTGCCTGTAAGAAGATCGGGCACTTCGGGAAAGTCTGTAGGAGCAGGCTGGGGAGAGTCAACAAACTTAACATCGAAGCGCCCGACCCTCACAATGCTGAGCAAGACCCGGATCCGGCGGAAGTCAATGTACTGGCAACGGATCTGTTTGTGGGGGCCGTCGACCGCCGTGCTGGTCGGGATGCCGAGCTGTGGCACGCAATCGTTCGGGTGAACGGTTGTCCTGTCAAGTTTAAACTTGACACCGCATCGGAGGCAAACGTGCTTCCGAGGTTTGTGTTCGACAGAGTCGCTCCGGGGAGACTGACGAACACCAGATGTTCGTTGGTGACATTCTCCGGCCACCGGATCACGCCTGATGGAGAGGCGCTGCTCGACGTCAACGACCGTGTGCTTCGGTTCCGGGTGGTGCCGGATTGCCAGCCTATCTTGGGCAAGCAGGCTTGTGTGACGTTGAACCTGCTGGCGTGGGTGGATGAGGTGCACAGCTCTGTACCGACGAACATGTCCACACCGACGAACATTGCCAAACAGACAAACATTGACGCACCGACGAACAGTTCCAGTGCTGGGGCAGAGAAGCTGGTAAGCGAATACAAAGATGTGTTTCAGGGTTTGGGGTTGATTAAAGCAAAGGCTATCATTCATGTCGATAAGTCTGTTCAACCTGTCATTGATCCGCCTAGATGGATCCCGTTTGCCATTCAAAGTAAAGTACGTAGTGAGCTTGATCGTATGGTAGAGTTAGGTGTCATAGTGAAACAGGATGAGCCTACCGAGTGGGTTAACTCTATTACGATCGTAAAAAAAACAAATAAAATTAGGATTTGTCTGGATCCGACCAAGTTAAACAAAGCGATAAAGAGAGGGCCTTTCCCTACCAAAACTATTGACGAAATTATTGCCAAAATGGCCGATGCCAAGTATTTTTCACTTTTGGATGCAAAGACAGGGTATTGGCAGATAGAACTAAATGACGAAAGTTCATGTTTGTGCACATTTAATACTCCGTGGGGCCGGTACAGGTACACCCGCTTACCTTTTGGCATCAAAACAGCCGGTGACATTTTTATTCAGGAAATGCACCGTGTCATGAGCGACATACCCGGTATCGGGATAGTCACGGACGATATTTTGGTATATGGGTCAATGGTCGAAGAGCACAACGAGCGGCTCCGAGCTGTTTTGGACCGAGCTAGGTCAGTTAATCTAAAGTTAAATGATGCTAAGTCATTGCTATGTAAGACTACAGTAAAGTATGTAGGTCATCAACTTACCCAACAGGGTGTGAAGCCTGATCCAGACAGAATACAAGCAATAGTTGACATGCCAGAGCCGCGTGACAAACAAGGCGTCCAAAGGTTCCTGGGCATGGTTGGATATGTGCACAAATTCATACCCAACATGTCCGAGATAGCTAAAACACTACGCACGCTCCTAGCCAAGGACGTGGCATGGCACTGGCAAGCCGAACAGCAGGGTGCGTTTGATAAGTTGAAGGAGAAGTTAAGAACTGCTCCTGTGTTAACATACTACAATGTTCGGAAACCTATTGTGCTTCAAGTAGATGCTTGTCAATCAGGGTTAGGAGCCGTGTTAATGCAAGATAGTAAGCCGATCGCACTCGCATCTTGTGCGCTTAACGCAGCGCAGTGTGGTTATGCCACTATAGAAAAAGAAATGCTCACCATATGTTTCGGAAGCCAAAGGTTTCATGAGTATATCTTTGGGAAGGAAGTTCAAATTCAGACGCACCACAAGCCGTTGGTGGCAATAATGCAGAAACCCATCCATAAACTTTCGGCTAAAATGCAGCGAATGCGAATGTGGTTGCAAAATTACAACATTCAGTTATGTCATGTGAAAGGCTCTTTGATGTTTTTTGCAGACACGTTGTCCAGGGCGCATAGCGCCAAAGTAGGTCAGGATAGCCCTGTTCGATGACACGTTCTGCGTTGCTGCAGTGGACATGCATTCGTCGAGTTTGTTAAGTAAAATTGTAACTGATCATGAAAAGGATGTATCTATGTCTATGTTGATCTCGCACATTGAAGACGGGTGGGACACTACACACATACAGACACCACCGTGTCTGAGACAGTACATTCCATACAAACATGAGTTAACGGTTGAAAATAATCTTGTAATGAACGGCAATCGGGTGGTGGTTCCTCCAGCTCTTCGTGGTGAAATGATAGAGGCGTTGCATGAGACGCATTTGGGGGTGACTAAGTCCAAGCAGTTGGCACGGGACTGTATGTTTTGGCCGAATATGAACAAGCAAATTGAGGATAAGGTCAGTCGGTGTGACACATGCCAAAACAACCGGAAAAATTTGCATAACGAGCCGTTGATAAATCACCCGATTGCCTGTCAACCATATGACAAAGTTGGGGCTGATTTATTTGAGTTGAATCATAAGAATTACCTGATAACTGTAGATTATTACACCAAATTTCTAGAGGTGACGTTGTTGGGTGATACGTCGTCTGTCACTGTCATTGAAGCGTTGAAAGACAATTTTGCAAGGCACGGTATTCCTAGTCAGGTAATGTCGGATAATGGTCCACAGTTTGAGAGCCATGAATACAAGGAGTTTGCACTGCATTATGGGTTCAAGGCCGTCTATTCTAGTCCACAATATCCGCATAGCAATGGTCAGGTGGAACGGTTTGTCCAGACGGTTAAGGACATGTTAAAGAAGTGTGAGAAAACTGGAGCTGATTTTCAGTTGGCATTGCTGAACTATCGTAATACTCCATTGCCTGTCCTGAGTGCATCTCCGGCGCAGTTGCTCATGAGCAGGAGGTTGAGAGGTAGATTACCTATGGCAGAGGGCATTTTGGTGCCTGAAACGCAGAATCCTAAGAGAAGGCAGACAGCCCAGCGTCAGAGTAGTCAGAAAGCATTTCATGACCGGAAGTGTGGTAAGGCGCACAAGCCTATGAAAGTTGGAGATAAGGTAAAGTACAAAAATAATGCTGGGGAATGGAAAAAAGGGGTTATTTTGGGAAGGACTGGGGTGTCTGGGAGAGAATATCAAATTTTAAACGAGTCGGGCAACATGTTATATCGTAATCGTGTGCAAATTATTGGAGCGCCTGTAGAGGGGCGGCCCGAGTTAGTCGTGCAAGCGCAATCTGGGTCAGCGTCAGTGCCGAATGTAAACAGTACGGCTAATCTAAGTAGGTCAGGTCGGCTGATAAGGCCGGCGAGCAGGTTAGATCTATAGGAGGTCAGAGTGCTTGCGGTGGTTGCACCGTTAACATGTGCATGTACAGTTAAGTTTATTTCAGCTTTTATATTTCATTTGTGATACATGATGGACAATTGATGACGTCAGCCATTACGGCCAGACTATTGAGGACTTAAGTGCCTTGTGCACTAGGACATTTGCAAGTTAGTACGCATATATATGTTGATGTTGTATAATATGTGTTTGTGTCATTGATATTTTGTAACATTTCATGTTTCAGAAATACTTTGAGGGGGGATGTGATATATGCGTAATAGACGTCTAGACCTGTGGTTAATATATGTTAACGATATGCAGAGTTGGGGACAAAGAGATATGCAAATGAGATGACGTCATGGAAAGTTTAGCCGGTGGGTCAAGCGTGCCCTACGCCGTGAATAAACCATTCAGTATCCAGAACTCGAGTTGTTCAGACGTCTTACTTTCACAGGGTGCAGGGCACGAACACGCAGTGGCGCTGCAGTAGCAGGCGGAGGGATCGATCCCATCAGGCCGTATTAGGCCAAACCACATTAATTTTTGTTGTACACAAGCAATCTACTGGGCAGTAAATAAAGTTGTACAATAATAACGAATAAACTGCTCTGCCTTTTTATACAATGATAAGTGATTACCATGTCCATAAATTCTTATACTGCATATATATATGTGTATATATAGTCTGCTTAAAAACTGTTCTTGATTCATCACCAGTTACCAAATCCTTGATTGAGTAAGGGTTGAAAGTTGGTGTATACTATTACCTGTAACAGGTAAAGAATTGACAATGGAAATACTTTAATATATAATCTCACTGAATGTAATATGTTGTCAATAAATTACACCAAATCCTATTTTATTGTCACTGATAATTGGCTGGTTTCATTAAAAGACAATTTACAAATTGAGGACCATCTATTTCATTACCAGAACAAACATAACAAATTGCAAAGTCTAAAAGGTTTTTTGAGTTAATATATGAAGTGGGCGAGACTACACTCGAGTTATGACTGTTGCAGGCTTGGGCCGAGCAACCCGCATTTTGAGATGCGGGCTGCTCACCGGGACAAGCCCGCATCGGCCATCAAATGCGGGGCCGGGTTCATGGTCGTAACGCATTGCTAGGGGAAGCAGATTGCGACTTCCCTAGTAACGGTGGAAGGTCAAGCGCTCGGGCTCAGACCCATGGGACGTGTTTTTGCACGCTCTGATGTTTTGGACGAGATTTAGGCCTTTATTGTCGGAATTCGGAATTGTTTTTAAGTTAATCATGGCGGGAAGGGCTGCACTTATGCATATTCATTATTATTAGCGAATCAGATTGTATCAGTAGGGTAAGAATAAAGCCGTCAGCTCTTAAAAGTGATTGGAACGTGTTGTATATCCATTTCAGTTGCTACTACTAAGAAACTGTATTTTACATGTACCACAGTTCCTGATATAAACAAGGGGCTTTTCTACTCCATCTGAAAACCAGCCATGTCTCTACTTTGATCACTCCAAAATATATGTCCATCCCACAGTCCCCGACAAGGATACATGACATAATTGGCGACGAGGATCAAGAATAAAGACTAAAGACAGGCAAGTTTGTTTTGGAACATATCTCAGGTTCTAGAAGAGATATCAAGACATAGTAAACACTGTCGGAATCGAAATATCGCTCGCTACGCGACGCCGGGAAGCACGAGGCGATCCGACAAATAGAAGGCGAGCTACAACGGTTTGAATGCTTAAGACTATCTGTCACTTAAACACTGATTACTTAGTTTGGACTGGTCAAAAGACATTACACAGTTGGTAAATATGGAGCATGAGAGCTTAACACCATTCTCACTGGAACCACTTGACAGTGCGGGGGCGAGATGGGAACGTTGGTTGCGACGGTTTGACAATTTCATTGTGGCAAAAGACATTGACAATGATGCTAGATGTAAAGCTATGTTGCTACATTATGCTGGTGAACCTGTATTTGATCTAAGTGAAAGTATTGGGATTGTAGGAGGTGACACTTTGCTGCAAACAAAGACAAAATTAACAGCTTATTTTGCACCCAGAAGAAATGTTGAATTTGAGGTCTTCACATTCAGACAGGCGAAACAACAGGCATTGGAAACCTTGGATCAGTTCCATACTAGATTGCAGGGATTAGCAAAGAACTGTGAGTTTCATGATAAGGATCGGGAGGTCAAGTCTCAGATCGTGCAAACATGTCAGCTCAAGAAAGTGAGAGAGAAAGGACTGTCCCAAATTGACATTACACTTGAGCAACTACTCATATTTGGAAGAATGTTGGAAGCAACAACACAGCGATCAAAAGTTATCAGTAACTCAGAGTCAGTTGCAATTCATGTGTTGCAGCAGAATACCCATCCACCACTCTGGAGAGGGAGAGGTAGACATGGAGGTTTCCACCAAGTGACTACATCCCAGCACAGGGCAGCACAACACCACAACTCACAACCTCATCACAGTAAATGCGTCGGGTGTGGTGGCAGTCCACATGATAGGAAGAAGGAATGTAGAACGTGGGGAAGAGAATGTCACAAGTGTCATAAGAAAAATCACTTTTCTAAGGTTTGCATATTAGGACAGAACACAAACTTTTTGAAGGAATCATCAGAGGATAGCATGTCACAGACTGATGAGATCACTGACTCAGGTGATATTACCGAAGGCACATATAACCTAAGTCTGTTCCACATGGCTAGTCAAGTACGTCAGGTAAATCCATATATGTCCACAGTGGAAATGGAAGGAATTCCTATGTCCATGGAAATAGACACAGGTGCATCCTCAACTATAGTTTCTGAAAAACAGTGGAAAAAACTTACAGCTTTGGCTCCACACTTAGTGTTGAATGACGATAACTTGCCAAAGCTACGCACATATGCAGGCGAGTTCATTAAACCATTGGGCAAGACTACTGCACAAGTCAGTCATGGAGGTCAACAGAAATGGTTGCCAATATTGGTAGTCCCAGGTACTGGACCGAATCTACTGGGTCGAGATTGGTTGGCAGTGCTCAAACTCAACTGGGCTACAGTAAATCAAGTGAACAAGGATGATTTTCTTCGTCCATATCAGGCTGTTTTCCAAGAAGGTCTTGGAACATTGAAAGGGGTAACTGCAAAGTTTTACATAGATGATACCGTAAAACCAATGTATGTGAAAGCGCGTACAGTACCACTAGCACTCCGAGCTAAAGTAGAAGAAGAATTGGATAGACTTCAACAAACTGGTGTAATTCGTCCGGTTGAATTTGCAGAGTGGGCTGCACCCATAGTACCAGTACTTAAGTCCACGGGAGAAGTGAGAATCTGTGGGGACTACAAAGTGACAATCAACCGTGCTGTGAAAGTAGACAAATATCCTATACCAAATATCAATGATATCTATGCAAAACTTTCAGGAGGTCAGTTGTACTCAAAACTCGACCTCAGTCATGCATACCAACAAGTAGTACTGGATAAAGACTCGCAGAGGTTAACAACCATCAACACATCAAAAGGTCTCTTTGTGTATGAACGCTTACCTTTTGGAGTTTCATCTAGTCCAGGCATTTTCCAGCGAATTATGGAACAGTTACTTCAAAATATACCGATGACAGCAGTGTACTTGGATGATGTGTTAGTAACAGGACGTACTGCAGAAGAGCATGATCAGAACCTAGAAATGGTGCTTACACGCTTGCAAGATGCTGGATTAGGTCTAAAGGAAAGTAAGTGCATATTTCGTCAAACATCTTGTACATACTTGGGGCACAAGATTGATGCTGAAGGCATCCATCCCACCAAGGATAAGGTGATGGCAATTATAAATGCTCCAGAACCAAAGAATGAAAAGGAACTTAGGAGTTATCTTGGTTTGATTCACTATTACCATAACTTCTTGAGGAACTTGAGTACCCTACTTGCTCCACTACATGAGTGCTTAAAAAAGGGAAATACATGGACATGGGGTGCACAGGAAAGCAAGGCATTTAAGGACTCAAAAGCATTACTTGGATCATCACAATTGCTGGTGCACTATGATCCTAAACTACCCATTGTGCTGAGTAACGATGCTTCACCGTATGGCCTAGGAAGTGTTCTATCCCACCGGTTGCCGGATGGTAGGGATCGACCAATTGCCTATGCATCACGAACACTTTCTTCGGCTGAGAAGAACTATGGACAAGGGGAAAAAGAAGCTTTAGCTATGGTATATGGAGTAACCAGATTTCACAAGTACTTGTATGGGCGAGAATTTCTACTTCAAACAGATCACAAACCTCTCCTGGGTCTTCTGAAAGAGGATAAGCAAATTCCAGCAATGGCTAGTGCACGCATACAACGTTGGGCTTTAACGCTTAGTAATTACCAGTACATACTCGAACATACGCCAGGTACAAAGATGGGTCATGCAGATGGAATGAGTAGATTACCATCAATGGGTGCCCCACTGGAGGTGCCGGTTCCAGAAGTCATCTTAGCATTGAATATGCTGGATGAATCACCTGTTACAGCTAAAAAGATTGCACAGTGGACACTAAAAGATCCCATTTTAGTGCAGGTACGGCAGTTCATAGAACAGGGATGGCCATCCGAGACTGGTAGAGAATTTGCACCGTACAGCAGTCGCAAAGAAGAGTTGAGTATACAACAAGGTGTACTGATGTGGGGAACACGAGTGGTTGTTCCACCACAAGCACGAGATACTATGTTGGATGAACTACATTTCACACATCCAGGCATAGTACGAATGAAAGGATTGGCACGCAGTTACCTGTGGTGGCCAGGATTAAATGAAGAAATTGAAAATAAAATCAGAGATTGTCAGGTATGTCAACTACACAACAACATACCACCTAGCGCACCATTGCATCCATGGGAGTGGCCAGGACAACCATGGCATCGGGTGCATGTGGACTATGCAGGACCATTTGAAGGACATATGATATTGGTGATCGTGGATGCACACAGTAAGTTCATTGACGCTCATGTCGTATCCACTGCTACCACCAACATAACTCTTACAAAACTCAGACAGACATTTGCAATGTTGGGCCTTCCAACAACCATCGTGTCAGACAATGGCTCATGTTTCACTAGTGAAGAATTTCAGAAGTTTTGTAGGGCAAATGGTATTAAGCATGTTACTGTTTCACCCTATCATCCAGCAAGCAATGGATTAGCTGAAAGGGCAGTACAGACAGTAAAGAGAGGTCTTAAGAAGAGCTCTGGGAAGTTGGAAGATCGATTATATCGCTTCTTATCAATGTATCGCATCACACCTCAGAGCACAACAGGTCAGGCACCGGCGGATCTAGTTATGAAGTATAAGCCAAGAACCAGACTGGACTTAATACAGCCATCACTGCATCAACGAGTTCTGACCAAACAAGGATATGATATGCAAAGGCACAACGTGCATGCCAAGGACCGAGTGTTCTATGTAGGAGATCCAGTCTGGGCAATGAACTTTCAAGGTAGTCCCAAATGGATGCAAGGAGTGCTGGAACAACAACGGGGTCCAGTGTCGTATTTGGTCAGACTACGAGATGGCAGACTGTGGAGGAGACATCAAGATCACCTCAAGACCAGACGTCCAGAGGAGAATGACAACATAGAGAGAGAGCAAGCACCGATTGTGACAAGTGATGAGTCAACACCACCAATGTGTGTTGCTCCGATGCCAGCATTAGTAGAGACACATGTTGATGAAAAAGTGACAACTAGTGGACAGGTACCACCAGAAGAGACAGTGACTAAAGCTGCTGCTCCTAGTGATGCAAGTCCCCATGTCATTGAAACCAGTCCCCAAGTGATACGTCGTTCAGGTCGTGTGATTAAACCTCCCGAGAAGTTAAACCTATAAGTACTTCGGAACAGTCAGTGACAGTGTTGCACTCATCACACAGGGCATAATAATCCCTGTAGCACATTGTGGTGGTAACCTATGGTTGCCCTAGCTAGTGTTTCAGCCAAATAATTAAAATTATTATATCAAATTAAACATCTAGTTAAGCAGGTCTATATATAGCATATGGGATTACAGACTTATCATACTGACTATGGCAAACATTAATAAGACTTGTAGCAGTTAAAGTAGCCATGTGTACTTCCAAACTAAAGGGGAAGGAATGTTGTATATCCATTTCAGTTGCTACCACTAAGAAACTGTATTTTACATGTACCACAGTTCCTGATATAAACAAGGGGCTTTTCTACTCCATCTGAAAACCAGCCATGTCTCTACTTTGATCACTCCAAAATATATGTCCATCCCACAGTCCCCGACAAGGATACATGACAGAACGTTCCTTGCATTCTTTACTATTCTCCAGTCTTTACGTATATTAACCGCTATGGTCAACTTGATATTGAGATTTGATTATTCTTTATGTAATTAAGGGCCTTCTGCCTGGTAGGCCTTAAGCAGCCGATCAAGCCTTCTACGGGGAGATAATAGACACATTATCAATAAAAACCTGAATTAACGTAATGATATTTAACTGAGTAAAACATTAACGTAGGCTGTTTATAAGTGACAGCGGCGACCCAACATAGGGTGTCGGCCTAGATCTGGATTCACTAAAGCATATTAACACACACCGAATGGCGGGGAGGAGAGCCAGTTAGTTGAAACAATAAGTAACTTATTTCGTATACAAATGCAGGGGAGGGACAAACCATATTTCTATGGTACTCTGGCTGTCCGCCCTTAGCCCGGCAATTACACCGACGGAGGCGGTCGACCTGCAGACGGGACGAGAGGCCCAGGAAATTCACTCGGAAATCATTATGGAAATTAACATATTAGGTTCGCCTTAGGCGGGGGCAAAATAGCCAAACGGTTAAACTGGTGCCGTGACCAGGATAGTAAGGGTGTAATACTTTGTATGCGTAGAAATTGTTTTATTGTTTTTTTTACTAGTCTATTTGGGTAATGTTGAAGGGTGACAGGCCGAGGTCTGTCCTTAGGCTTCAGACGTGATGTGCCGGTTTAAGGTGTAGCTGGGTTGCATAATACCTGAGAGAAGGTAGTGTTAAATCAAGTTGGTACACCTGTTTTTATTGCGGCTAGTCATATGTCTTTCGCTATGAGGACCTGGAGTCTTGAATCCATAGTGGGAACCAAAACGGTAAGTTGTTTTGCTAAAATAACGTCGTTACCTTTGTGTCGCTCTGAATGGAATAGAGTCGAACTGGACCCGAGGATTAGCTACCCCGGCACAAGGCTATAACGTCATTATATTTTTTTATTATATTAAAATTGTGCTACTGCGACCTGCCGATGCTTAGATTCGGTCAGATGGAATGTTTATTTGGGCCAGAGGCAGTTAGCTTTGAAATAGTCCGCCTGTTTTTCCATTTGTTACTGCGTCTCCAAGCGACAAAGCGCATCGCTCGAGAGAGGTGACATCATGAAGCGCATATGGGGCATCAGGTCAGTAGTTCAGTAAGTCCCAGACTAGTTGGTCGGGATTACTACCGGCTGCTCCCATTTCAATACTTTACCGCTTTAGTCCACTTGTGGTCTTTTTGTATCTTTAGGCTTTTGTTAATCTTTTATAAACATTAACCGTATTTTAAAATTGTCGAAATTCATTCAGCGTGGTGTTCTCTGTGGTGGAGTGGTTAGAGTGTCTGACCTTTTTCTAGATCGGACTCCTAACCTGAAGGTCGGTGGTTCGATTCCCCGTGCCCCCATCTCTGCCAATTTGGATTTCCACCACTGTGTATAACTTACAGCGACATCAAAGGCCAGTTGCTCTCATACCATGTCTATGTGGTGTGGGAGGTTAAAAATCCCTTGGGTCGGTAAAAGTGTAGGCTCGGGCTTTCTATCAACAAACTGTCTAATGGTGAAAACAAGCCTATTCAGGCTTATCCATGATAGGCAGTATAAATCTTCAACAACAACAACAACAAAATATACAGATAACCATATTAAGAAAATAATAAGTCAAAGACGCACTAATATCTGGTGGTATTACTGTTTATTTTACTTATTTGCTCACGACTCTTTCTGACATTACATTTTTTTGGGGGGGTTCCATTAAATTCCAATATAAAAACGCTGATTAATCAATTAAAATTCTGGTACAATCATATATATAAACGTTTATTTTACCTTTCCCCTTGCTTGCGTTAACTGGAGCAAGGCAGTTTTTTTATAATTATTCTAACAAGTATTTTTTAATAACTAAACAAAATCACAACCGGGTGATCTGAGTAAAGATCATGGGAAGGAAACACCAGGACCCTGGTGTCCCCGTGGGATCTCACCGTGGTTGTCTCAGATCAGTGGGTAATGCGGGGGAAAGTGCGGGGGAAACGGAGGCGCCATCCTCTGATGGTGCCTCAATGGTGATTCACCCCAAACTGTAAATGCGGATAAGCATATATCAAATGCGGGCATGGCCCCAGGCGATTTCTGGGAGATCCCACGTCCATTGGACAGCGGATCCGTTCACGAGGTAGGCGGTCCCCCTTCTTTCCAACGATGGAAGGAGAGGGCAGCTGCCACTCGGACAGCCCTAATGGACACGAATATAGACGTGTCCAAATTCCTACCTGTCCCACTACATGATGTGCTGCAGGATAGGATTAAATCTTTAGAGATGCGGGAGGAGCAACTCCTGTCCCGGGAATTCGAACTGGATACCCGGTGGCATGAGCTGTTCGAACGCCAGTCTAAGGTGGACAGTTGCAAAGGCTGGACCCCCGATATATGTGATGCCGGCATAACGGATGGAATGATGAGCATGATTCAACAGCAAAATGGGTGCTGCCTGCATAATAACCATAATAAAAATGCATCAAATGCTTCCAGGGACACGCCGGCTGTCAATTTACCCCCAACTGGGCAGAGCGCTCAGGCGAGCCAAATGCGGGGATCGATCCACGTTGATTCCGACGGTTCTTACCGTTTCACTAATGAAGAGCAGGCCATCATAAAATCCAACCCCGCAATTCGCCGGGCTGTGATGGAGGCCTCAAATATTAATCCGGGCATTGGAGCCTTGGCGGTGAGTCGTTCTATGCATTTAAGAGAACGAAAAATCAGCGTACAAGAGCAGTACCAACTCGCCCGTGTTGGTACTTCCGAGTTAGTAAGGGCGGTGGAAGTACCACCCTTTGATGGTCTCCACCAGGACTGGGATACCTGGTGGGAAAAATTCAGTAAGGCGATGTCTGTGAATCGGTGGAATGAAACCACTGCACTGACTCGACTGTTACATTTACTACAGGATGGCCCTGGCCAACTGGCAGTGGATCGTTGGGAACAAGATGATTGTTCAACATTAGACGAGTTGATTGAAGCATTAGCTTGGCAATTCAAAGGGTTAGATCCCTTATCTAAATGGGAACTTTTTTAGAAAAGATTCCAACGGCCATTGGACTCTGCGAATTCCATATATTATGGGATGATGCTGGAGTCAGAGGCAAAGAAGGCCGGTCTAGGCTGTGGCATGTCGCAGGACTTAATAGCCTGCAAAACTGTAGCTGTGTTTATCAATGGTCTTTGTGACCGTGATGAATGCGAGGTGATAATTAAACAATGGTCTCCTGGTAGACATACCATGGAGGACATTTACCAGATGTTGCGGGAACATGCTGCAAAATCTAGGATTATTCTGAATAAACGCGGGTTGGCCGCAATGGGCAGCTCCGCATCTGAGTCCGCATATGACTATGGTTTCCAAGGGGACCAAAATGCGGGCATTAGTGCCTTTTCTAATCAGGATTTCTGACCCAATAATGGGCGTGATGCCGACCAGTCTGGTAAACACGAGTGGCAAGGCAAACACCAACAATTCAATTTGGGATATCAGGGAAGGTCCTCTAGGCCCTTCCAACGAAATCCTTTAGATAAACAAAGAGTATCACCAGATACTGAATGTTACCAGTGCAGAGACTTTGGATATATGTCTGTCACCTGTCCCCAAACCCATGCACTATCCATTGAGGAGGCTATGTTGGCAGGAGACCACAAAGACCACGATAACTCCCGCCTACATCGGCCACCTCAGCTAGGCTGGAGGCAGCCAAGAGTAAATGTTTGGCGGCTCTGCCCGCCCAACCGCCGTTGCCGGAATTCATGGAAGATAGTCCGTATTTAAATTAATAAAAGCTGCAACACAGGGAGTGTTGTTAGCTGCAGTAAAAAAGGATAATCTTCCAAGTACAACTGTCGAAAGTAGTGCTGAATCCCCAATAGACAAACTCTCGACAGATTTGTACAACTCTAAAGGGTCGGACCCGCATATTAAATGCGGGCCGATTCATGTCCGCCAGGTTTTCTTGGCGGGAATGAAGTCGTTATGCTCGCATTCTGCGAGCCATAATGATAATGATTTATGTATGGATTACATACTAAAGAAAACCGGTCTTGACTTACACATTGATGGGGAACGAGACAGGTTTGCCATGAACATTTTCCCGTTAAATGGGAATCGATGGTATATTCCAATCAATATCAGAGGGTCCAAGGGTTTCTTCCTGATAGATATGGGCGCGGCCATGTCCGCAATCGGGAAGAGATTTTTTTATGACCTTAATCTGAACACCCGCAACCTGGTGTCTGAAGTTAAACCACTAAGCGTTACCGGCCTTGTGATCCCGCAATGTGGTTGCACCGATATACCATTAGGTATCTCCAACCAGATTTTTCACTCGTCGGTTTTAATTGTAGATATACCTGAAAATGGTATACTGGGAAGTGACTGGATGTCATTTTATGAAGCTAGTCTCTCCCCGCATAATGGTGAATTTGTGGTGCTGCAACCATATAACTTGGTCCTGCATTGGCAGCTCAGAACTGATTGTGGGCTCGCATGTTTGGCTGAGGATGTGACGATAGCCGTCCATCAAACGGTCATGGCCCTAATCACAACTAGGCATATAGACAGGGAGGGTCAATGTTTGATTGAACCTGACCCTGAAATGCTTGGTCCGATGGGGATCACATCGGTATCGTCATTGATTAACAGATCAAGGTGTAAAGTCGCCGGCTGGTCGTGTGGGTGGTGTGGACAAGCCAAGGGAAAGCAATACAGGTAATGAAGGAAAGTAGGGGAAGAGTGAAAGTAGGAGAGTGAGACTCCTTCATTTATTACTTTATATAGGTTTTCTAGAATCCAAGATGGCAGTGGTCACATGGTTCGATCCACCAATCAGAGTTCAATCTGCTGTATCCAAGGCCTTGTTAGGCTGGCTACAGTGCCTTGTGGTGGCCAATGATCCATAAATAACATCATGGGGGGACGGGTATGTGAGGTGACTCTTCCAAAGAGTATTTCTAGGAAGTGACACTCCTCCAAAGACTATGTTACTATACAATTTCTATACCTAATGAGTAATAGTTTACCAACTTCACACATCCCTCATATGCCTTTGGTTTTTATATAAAACCATTTATCATTATATAGACAAGTTGCAATTTATTATAGTAATTTCACATAGATCCTCATGCCATTATAGCGGAAAACTTTACAACGTACTCCGCCCCTCCACTTCTTACCACCTGCCCAGCAGCGTAGAAAGAAGTGCACAGTACTACGTTGTAGTTATCTCACCTTTAAAATATCTTCTATCAACCATAATAATAAATTGAGTCTAAGTAGTCGCGTTAATGGATAAGGTATATCTGACTTCGAGAGAACAAATCTTTGAATTTAAAAATAAATTTTTCATTTTATTTTTATAATCTTAATTGTTATCATGTTTTGAATATTATATCATTCTTCTGATATATCATATGATGTCTTAAGAAGCATCTGATTCATTTGCCATCATTTTTAGCTTATTCCGAGCATTTTTTTGTTTTGTGACGGTTTAGAGGTCATTTCGCAACGATTCCAAGGCATACTCCAGTCACATAGCATCGATCTTACATTTGTGCTTAATTGGATTTGGTATCTGCTGTCAATTAGTCCCCATCGATACACTTGTACAAGGCTTTTTGTTTTACCGACTGTCAAACTCGAAGAAACCTGGGACGTCGATGATAGACGCGTGGTTGATCGACAGGTCTTCATTGGATTAACGTTACGGAACTCAACCCAATGAGAAAACAATGCCTAAGCGGTTTGAATCAATGACCTAGTTTCACAAACTATTTTCTTGCGGATCAAGACCAAAATCTTCGATTTCACCAATTTTAAGTCGTTTTGTGTCGAAAAATGGCAAAATATGAATTATATTATTTAGTTTCAAATGAATTTCTTATGAACCATGCAATATTTATTCTATCATATGTCAATGAATTTCAATGAATAACTATGAACACATGCAACATTTAACACCTCATCTGTCAATGACTTTCAAATGAATAAAAATGAACACATGCACACTCAACATTTATACAAATTTACAAATAAATAACTATCCAAGCTAACTTATGTTCATGGTATTTTCAAATATGAATGACATCTCATGACAATGATGTTAAAAATGTCTTTTATGCATTTTAATAATTAGTTCATGACAACCTCTATCTATGATATTTCATGACAATGATGATAATATTCATATTCAGTTCATTATGATCGACAAATCCAAAGTTATCAGATTTTACCGTCGAAATTGTACTATGTATTTTGATCTTACTCTTGCAAAAGAACTTAGGTGTATTCCATCACTTATGGAACAAGAATTGGCTAGTGTCATACCCTATGACAACATGAGAACATGTAACATCGGTCGTAATGCGAAGCATTACGCTTGATGCGTGGAGAGGAAGAGACCCTCCCCCCCCCGGGGTTCTCGCGCAGCATTCGCGCCTCGCGCGACGCCCGCCTCTCACCTTTCTTCCTCGCCCTCCCCCGGCCCTGCGCTTTCACGCCTCCCCTGCCACTGCTCACCCCGCTCCCTTATAAGGCCGCCGCCGGCCACCCTCAGCCATTCACCCTCCAAGCCTCCTCCACGCTGCCATTTCTACTCTTTGGCCTTCATCACCTCTACAGCTCCACCTAGGACCGCCGCTCCTCCTCGGACCGATCCAGCATGCCCGGGCGCGGAAAAGGGAAGGGCCGGAAGAGCTCCAGGACTACCGTCATGGCCACCCCAGGGCCCTCCTCTGGCTCGCCGGGAGGCTCCCCACCATCCACGGCCCCGGCGTCACCGTCGGCGCCCTCTGGCCGCCACTCCAGCGACACGGCCGCCATCCTGGAGGCCATCAGCCGGCTCACCACCCGCGTGGAAGCCGTCGAGACGGGGGTCGCCCGAGGAGCCCCGGACAGCCCCCAGCCAGCGCCAAGGCGGGAGGCCGCCTACACCCTGCCGCCCACTCCAGCGCCTCGGGCCCAGGCCGCGACCGGGAGCCGTCCGCCGCCACCGCCGCCTCGGACGCAGTCCGCGAGATCCTGGCCTCCGCCGAGGCGCAGCACACCGGCCGGCGCCAAGGTATCCCCTCAGATTACGTTTTCCCCTCCGACCTGGTGGAGAGGGGGGCGGAGCGGAAGCCTGTGAAACGCGGAGAAGCGACCAAGGACGAGTATAACCTCGCCCTCCTCACCCTGGCCAGCCACCCCTCCTTCCCCGCCCACTCTCTCCAGGGCCTCCACCACCACCACCTCACCGTCATGAGGGACAACCTCGTCCACCCGTGGCCGACCGTCCGCCGGTACTCGGAGACCATCTTCTCATGGATCGCGGACGGGAGGCTCCCCCACAGGTGGCACGACCCCGTGGCCCTGAACGCGCTGAGGATGGACTCCCTCACCACGCCCGCCCCCCCGGCAACACCAGCCCCCCGAGGCGAAGATTGGGCCCAAGGCACACACCTGCCCCGGCCCCAACTCGACACCCGCACCGCCTATGATAGGCACACTCACGGGGCCCCCTGCCCCGCTTGGAACCGCGATCCCGCCTCGCGCGATCAGGCCCCTGTCAGGGAGGCCCACGGCGAGGTGGGAGACAGGCGCCGGCACGTGTGTGCCTATTGCGCCAGCGTACGCCGCATATTAACTATGCACAGCGAGGCCGCATGCATGACCAAGCAAGCCCGTGAGCGCCAGACCCCGGCCGCCTCGGCGGATTTTTGATCCGCCGGCCCCCCTCTGGCCGGCCCGGGGGGCCCTTCCCGGCACCTCACCCTCACCACTGCCGACACCCCCGCGACTTCCACCGACAACCTCCCAGCGACCACCGATCGCAGCGCCGCCCAGTCAGAGCCGGGGATCATCACCTCGGACCTCACGCCTCAGACCATAGCCCAGCCCAGCCTCACGAGGAACCCTCTGCCGATACCACAGCCGCCGACCCTCACGACACCGCCTTCACCAACCCGCCCGACCCGACCCCGACCGCCACCCCACCCAGCCCTGAGGACTTCGCTGCCCCCCTCCTCGTCCCTCGCCGGACCTCCTCACCGGATCCCTCTTAGGAGCGGGCCTCCTCTTCTTTGGACGCCCGCTCCCTGTCGACGCAGGCCCTGGACACTCGCCGCCCACAGAGGTAACCTGACCCCTGAGGCGGTGCGCCCTCTCTGCCGGTCCACGCCTCCTGCCCCGCCTCGCCCCCTCGGGCGCGCCGCCCTCCCCCCCTCGGGCGCGCCTCGAGCCCTCTCCTCCCTTTTGGTGGAGGGCTCCTCGGCGCCCCCCCTCACATAAACTATCACGACTGCCTCCTCGGGCCTTCACCTGGGCCTCCCTACTCTACTCATTATACTAGTGTCATAGCCTGTCTCTGTAGTTATCCTCTTTGCTCATATCTCACTGTTTTATTGTCTCTCTATATTGCCCTGTTTGTATTTCCCGAGGCGTACCAATAAACGTCTCTTTTTCCCATACCCGCCTCCTGTATTCCTTTTCGCGCATCGGTCGTAATGCGAAGCATTACGCTTGATGCGTGGAGAGGAAGAGACCCTCCCCCCCCCCGGGGTTGTCGCGCAGCATTCGCGCCTCGCGCGACGCCCGCCTCTCACCTTTCTTCCTCGCCCTCCCCCGGCCCTGCGCTTTCACGCCTCCCCTGCCACTGCTCACCCCGCTCCCTTATAAGGCCGCCGCCGGCCTCCCTCAGCCATTCACCCTCCAAGCCTCCTCCACGCTGCCATTTCTACTCCACCCACCCACCCAACTCTTTCCCACCTTTCTTTTTCAGCTCCGGTGGAGGGCTCCTCGGCGCCCCCCCTCACATAAACTATCACGACTGCCTCCTCGGGCCTTCACCTGGGCCTCCCTACTCTACTCATTATACTAGTGTCATAGCCTGTCTCTGTAGTTATCCTCTTTGCTCATATCTCACTGTTTTATTGTCTCTCTATATTGCCCTGTTTGTATTTCCCGAGGCGTACCAATAAACGTCTCTTTTTCCCATACCCGCCTCCTGTCTTCCTTTTCGCGCATCATGAGTTTATCCCTACCCTCTGGACAAGAAAGACTTCATTCCATCCCTATGGAACAAGAAGTATACAACGTCGTGTCTTATGACAAGAAAGATCTGCCGTACCATCATATGTAGCACATAGGCCGGCATTACTACAGCCCACCACAGAAGACAACACTCTCATTTCCCTCATGAGTTAAATTTATCCCCCTGGACAAAAATAGGTAAGAGTCGTCCTTTGACGAATGTCAACATGTAACACATTGGGTGGCATTATTATAGCTCACTACAGTGTCATCTCACACCAGAAAATGTGGAATGCCACTGCATTACAAAAGGAAGAAGAAGAAGATAATACCCTTGTATCATCTGGAAAAGAATCTTCCCTGTAACTATAGTTCTATGCAGAGTTCAACAGTCAACTTTATTGTATGATCAAACACAAGTTTTATGTGGCCTAATCCACCAGGTAAGTTTCATTCGTTTGAATCAATTTTAAATCAAATTAAAACATTTAAGGAAACTCTCAGTCAAACCTCAAAGAATTTTAGTTGTTAGTCATCTCTTGTATCATTTTATATCATCAATAGCAAAACATTTATGCAGTGTAATATAGTCTAGTGTCTATACAATCTAAGCAATCTTAGTATTAATTAATTAATAATAATAGTATGATCTCAAAAAAATAGATATGTTAATTACTCTTCAGCCCTGCTGAGTTACAGTCGCACTTCCTCAAGCAAAAGAAACATATAATAAAATATATATTTAACTCTTCAGTCCTACTGATTTCAAAATAACAAATGAACGTAAATGCAGCTATCTGTACTGTAATGGAGTTACAGAGTAATCAGTTCATGCCATTTTTAGTGATCAGAAAGTCATTCCCCAATAGTTCAGAGTTGTCGTCTTACTACCATCAGTTACTTCCCTTCGCTGTGTAGCCTGCTGAAAATCAATTACACTTCCTCGAGCCAGATATGTGAATCATCATACATAATGATAATCATAAGTCCAACTATGCCTAGTATCCCTCTAGATATTTCAATAAGTATATGATAAAAAATAATAATCACATTTTTAAGATCAACTGTGCCCAGTTCAACTCAAAAATACTGATCATTTTGACAAAAACAAATGTTTGAAGATCATATAAAAAAATATATATATATCAGTTCAACTCATAGCATTAGATCTGATCATCTTGCTCTTGTAAAGTTAACATAACATATTTATATAAAAACATTGTGAAATCCCTATAATTATTTTAGCTGACCTCCCAATGAACAGTCGCTTTTGTAAAAATAATTTAGTTCATTCAATACCCTAGGCATTTCTGTTGCCTCACCAGGTATCTTCTCCACTTGATAAGTAGTAGAAAGCAAATCATGTCTCGCTCAGCAACCAATAAGAAAGAAATTGTGGAAGAATCTTGCAGATCACTCGATCAGAATGAAAAAGATCTTCACGTCAGACATTACTTAAAATCTCCCGATGTTCAACTTATGTTTTTGTTTAGCGGAATATTGTTGAATGTTTCATAAAGAATAGAACTTCCACAAGAGTACCTATACGTTCAATCTCACAATTGAAGTTAATCCAACGATCTGTCCTGAACATGGGGTCAGAAAATCATTATTACCAACAGTTACTTCCCTTCATTGTATAGTAACTCAGTTACTCCAATTTCACTGAAGATTTATCAGCCTGGAACATATGGATCAGAAAGTAATTTAAATCACATTGTACTTTACAAGTATCAACTTTCTGTTTAGGTTTTTCATCCATATGAATCACAATCAAGAACATTATTTAGTTTTATTTTTAAACAAATAATTACAAATAATTAAATGTCTTATTTCATAATGTTATATCCATTTATATGTATTGTAATACACATAATAACATAGAATAGATACTTTAGATGTCTTAACTAAGTTAGTTCATGCTTCTAAGTATCATAGTTATCCAGTTATGCATCTATTAGCACAAAAACATAAGACCTGGACTTTACCACAGTTCCAGTCAATGACGAAATGCTTCCGCCTAACCCCGTCAACCACCACGAAGATTAGTGACATTTTGAGACAAATCGTTCATGTTAATCATGTTATGTCTAATTACGATTCACGCGTCGGTGAATTATCTGTAACTACTGCTTCATACTCGCCAAATAAATTTGTTTTATCACTTCACGCGTGTCGCCATCGACACCTGATAAAACATAGACTCCCGGCTCGCGCCTTAGATCTCCTATCGGCCTTACCGTATACTCGCGAAAAGTTTACGCTCGTCGAATAGAATCGCTCTATCGACCTTACGCAGCCGTCTTTTCTCCCACTCGAGTGGTACAGGTTCGATGAATTACCTATATTCATAGTAGAATAGATTTTAGCTTGCGAGAATTTAATAGAATCAATACGGTAATGCAAAATCAATGTGCTATTTTAAGCATTTTTAGATCTTTCACGCCCAATGAATAATGATTTTTGTACTAAGAAAAGTTAATGCAAATCCAATGGTGTGTCCGAAATTAAAGTAAATAACATCTTTGGTTATTTGCCATTAATCCGCTTTAATAATGTCAATTCTTACATATGCAAGATCTACCATTTCCAAAAATATAACATCCACAAAGTCTTAGCGAAAGTGCTATAGTATTACTTCATGCAAACATAACATTTCAGTCATTAGTGTGACGAAATTTAGTTCTTTTTAGTAGCTAAACAGTTTAAACTCAAACCATCGAGTAACACCTGCTTTACGTCTCACCCCGTAATACGTAGGCGTACTAAGAATTAACTTAGATAAATAGAAAAGTCAATGGATAATAAATGAAATTGTTATTTGTTAGTATGACATCCAGTCACCACAGGTGAACTTTTTTCGCTCTATGTCACGGTAGAATAACAATTTACATTAGTACATGTCACCATGTTCCAGTAAAGTATCCACTTCCTTTGCTTAATCCACCAGAAATGCTCCGTAGCATTCGGTAAGCAACAAGTGTCAATTCACTTCACTATAGCAATGCTACTACGGTGTCAATACCATCAAAAACATGTCTATAATCAAACAGTTTTTAGTAACTTAATTACTGGTGCAACTTACGTTACAACGTGTCAAACTTGGCACTAGCTTAGTAAGGAACATAAACATTTCTTATGACTAAACCTCGCGAACCCTGTCGATTAGATTTAGAACTGTCGACTTGCGCTATTGTTAATTTTTGCTTCGTATTAACACAATGGTTAGGCATGGCGCAATCGTTATTTATTAGTGGCGCAGGAACAAAGAAATTTCTTGTCGAATGAGCCGAAGCACTCAGACGTATACGGTTTCGTCGATCCTTCCACAGTGTTCTTTGCTGTGATTGGTCAATTCTTTTACATAAATTAGAACTACCAATTATTGAATCCACCTTCCGCGCCTGCTGTCGCGTAAATGGTCCAGCACCAATTTCTCTCGAATGTAATACTTTAGGTTTTATTTTTGTTTTATTCACTAATAATTCATTAGTGCGTCAATTTTGATCAGAAATGATCGGATCCAAAGGCAAAGGTTGCGAAATACCTTTCCTTCGTTCAGTTCTAGTTAATTGTGGTGCAATATCATCCCAAATGATTTTAGAATCCACTAATCTAACTTTATCACGGTTAACAACTTTACGATCGTTATTAGGGCCTACTACAGTTACCACTGAACCCCGTGATCTAATGACTATGTATCCTGGATCGTATTTCCTCTCCAAAGGTCCAGATTCATTTATAAACAAAACAACTTTATCACCAGGAGTTAATTTAACTGCATTCGCCTTTTTCCTCAGATGAGCAACATTATAATTTCGACTTTCTTTACGATTTTGAACAGCTTTAGCTAAAGCTATAGACAAATCATCTACACGATAAGCTAAGTTCGAATCAATCGTCCCCGTCGATCGATACAGTAAAGAACTATGCTTCGTACCTGGATGTCTACCATAGGTTAGAAAGAAAGGAGAATAGCCAGTGCTATCAGAAGGTACAGTACGATACACATATATCACATCAGGCAAATAGGTTTCCCATAGACTAGCACAAGAATTAATTAATTTCCTCAAAATGCTTTTTATAGTCCTATGGTATCGTTCTACCATACCATTTGACTGTGGATGATAAGGTGTTGTATGTCTTACCTCTACACCTAATTCTTTGAAATGATTCATAATCCAATTTGTTTTTAAACTCTAACCCATTATCTGAAATAAACATACAAGGAATTGCATGGTGAGGAATATAATCATTAAATATATAATCATGAATTCCCTTCGATGATTTATCTGGCAATGTTTTATATTCAACCCAACCACTACAATGATCTATAATAGACAATAAATATCTATTACCACTAGTACTAACTGGATACGGACCAGAAAGATCCGCAGCAATCACAATACCAGGTGCACTAGGCAACGGCATCGATTGTGGATACGCATGTGTGCGCTTACTACAATTAACCACACAATTTGCACAATTGGTAATTACTCTATGGACATCTGAAGCTATACCAGGCCAACGAAAATGTTCCTGTAATCGTTTTAATGTTTTAGACAGCCATATGACCTACCTCAGTATGAGCTATCTTTATCAGTTTGTTTGTTTGTTTGTTGTTGTTTTACGTCCTAGCAACATCTAAGGTCATATCAGGATTCCTGTATTTCTTTGGTAACACTAATCTAGGATACGTATCTTTCTTAGCAGGAGCTATCATTGAATAAAGAAGATTATCCATTAATAAATAATTCTTTTCCTCATTCTCACCTAACGTATACTCTCTCATCTTTTTCTGTTCATTAATTATATCATTATATGACAGTTCATAGTGTTCAAAAGGAATTACCTGTTCTGCGAACAGTGAATCAAAAGCAAACATTTCTACTGGTTCCTTTGCTTCAGTATTAGGTCTCAATCTAGACAACATATCAGCCCAGACATTACCTACACCTTTCCTATAAACAATTGGTGCTGAAAATTCTGCTAATAATACTGCCCAACGTTGTATACGTGTATTACGAATTTCTTTAGTGAAAAAACATTTCAATGGAGCATGATCTGTATAGATAGTAAATTCTGCACCATATAAGTAAGGTCTTAATTTTACTAGAGCATAAATAATAGCAAATGCTTCTTTCTCTATAGTAGAATAATTACGTTGAGCAGGAGAAAATCTAGTACTGATTAAATGCACTGGCCTGCCTATTCCATTCTCATCCTCCTGCACCAATACAGCACCTAAACTGTACTCAGAAGCACCTGTATACAGCTTATATGGTTTAAAAGCATCAGGAAATTTCAACAGTACACAATCTAATAATAGTGTGTTCAACTCATTCCATGCAATTTCACATTCCATTGTCCATTCAAAAGTACCTTTATTACTAGTTAAATAAGTTATAGGAGCGACAACATCAGCATAATTAGGAATCAATTGTCTATAGTATCCTGATGAGCCTAACAATCGTCTTAATTCTTTTTTACTTTTCGGTGAAGCCATATCTCTTATTGCAGTAATTTTTTCAGGATCCGGTTTCAGTCCTGCTGAACATACAACGTAACCTAAGAGTTTTACTTCAGTAACTCCAAATTCACATTTAGATTCTTTAATAGTCATATTGTTACTTTCCAAGATAGTCAATATACTAGTCACATCTTTCTCATGACTCTCCTCATCTGGTGAATAAATAATAATATCATCTAAATAAATTAGACAACATTTACCTAAATGTTCTGCAAAAATTACATTCATCATTCTTTGGAATACTGCAGGTGCATTAGTTAATCCAAATTGCATACGCTTAAATTGAAATAATCCCATGTGTGTGTTTATAGCTGTTTTAGGTCTGCTATCCTCATCTACCATTACCTGCCAATACCCTGATTTAAGGTCAATGGTGGTAAAAATGTTAGCACCATGCAACTGATCAAAAATGTCCTGTATCCTGGGTAAAGGATAAGCATCTTTAATCGTTACTGCATTTAATTTACGGTAGTCACCACAAAGACGTATAGTACCATCCTTCTTAGGCACTAAAGTAACTGGTGAAGCCCAAGGACTACAACTAGTTTCAATAATATCATCATCTAACATCTTATTTAATTCTTTTTCCACTATATGTCTCTTACTTAAAGGTATCCTATAAGGTCTTTGATTTAGTGGATATGCATTACCTGTGTCTATATGCATCTCAACTACCTTAATAGCTTTAAGTTTCTCATTAGAATTAGGAAATAACAAGGGAAAATGCTTTTTCCAATAGTCTACTTCTAGAACTATTCCTGCCATTTTTCTATCAATTAATTCTAAACTACTCCATGGATGTACAATATCACATAAGGAAACAAATTTATTCCTGTAACAAATCTCAGCATTACACATTTCCATTATATCTGTGGCAATTAATAATTCAAAAGCTAATGATTCAACTACAAAGAAAGGACATAATTTTTATCATAAATAGAAATGTAAGTTACACCTAAAGTTAGAATTAAATGACCTGAGATTGATCTCAGTCTACTACCTGGATACAATTGCCTATGTGCTATTCCAATATCTACTAAATTTCTAAGTGCATTTACATGTATTCAACTTTTAGCCGCACCTGAGTCTACCAGACCAGTTAATTTTACTTGAACAAAATCAATATCAATACTCGGACGAGTATCAAGTGCGCTATTTAGTTTCCCGAAGCAGTAGAGCTAATGTTACTACGCAGTAATTTCAAATGTGGACAATCTCTCATCAAATGCAATTCATTACATACATAACAAGTCAAATCACCCCGCCCAGCACCCTGCGGTCGTTGGCGATACACCTGTCCCTTTTTAGACGTTGATGAATGCGCCTGCGCAGCCGGCGTCGCTTTCTCATTGCTTCCTCGCTGTTGCGTTGACAGCGCATACTTTCCTGTGTGCTCTCTGACTGAACCTGATCTATTCTTAGATGCAATAGCTACCTCACCCTTCGACGCTACGTTTACGCGCGGCAACTCAAGATGTCTGCCCATTGCATAAGAACTGGCACCATACGGTGACGCAACGTTTACTGAATGAATATCTGCCCTTGTACATTTATTTTCAGATACCGTTAAGCGTTCTACACACTTTCTTAGTGATTTAATTTCATTCTGTAGCGACTTTAGAGGCTGACTCTCTCCTTTGGCTACTGAACTAGCCTGAACTCCTCCAGAAGCAGTTATTTTAGACAATTTAGAAGAATTAAAGTTTAGACTATCAACCTGACTAGTCATATTTAAATCTGTCAGTCGTGATTGTGCACGTCGTTGCTGTCTCAATACAGACCTATCACTCAATATAGCTAGAGTAAAAGCTTCCTCCAATGAATTTGGTCTATTGGTCTCTACGTACCACATAGTGTTGTCATCCAACAATGAATCAAGAAATCGTGATAACAAAATCTCAAAGGTGTCAGTCCCCAAGGTAGCAGAAGGTAGTTTCCACCCCTTACTAGCAGCTGTTTTAAACCGTTGGCAATATGCTGCCACTGTCTCACCCTCATTCTGCACCATAGTCATTACTATACTTTTTAAATGAGTTTTTTCATCTGCAGTCAATAAAGTCTTAGCAATGTCCTCTTTGATATCATCCCATGACTTAGCACCCTTAGTTGTGAAGGCAGTGAATAACACTTCATGCAGTGTACCTGTTGCATTTGAAAGTGCGAAGCGAATTATATCTAAGTCTGACACATCTGCAAGAACCCCAATCCTCTCAATAAGATCTACCCACTCTCTCAGTGCACCTCTGTCAGTCCCATCCAGCATAGGCACAGACTTTCCATATGCTTTAAGAGCTCTTATCTTGGTTTCATTACTTTTATGCTGTAGACTAGCTAATTCCCGTCTTTCTCTACGCTCTTCCCTGTCATTATCAGCCTCAGTACGCTCTGTAATTTGCAATATCCTCTCTTCATTTTTGTCAGTAATATTCTCTATGGTATCAGCCATAGATTTAGTCCATGCTTCCAATTTATCACAGTCTTCACTAAGAATACCTATATCTACCTGACTCTCAAACCACAACCCAAATTGTCCACGTAATGAATCTTCTTTTAACCGTGTTACAGGCATTGTACCACCAGTCAAATATGTTCACGCTATTGATATCCTCCTTGTAGCGGGTTATATAGGAATTTTAGTGTGTTGTGAAAAGTGCGGCAGAAATAAATTTAAAGAATTGAATCCAACCGATAGAGTTACCTGTAAAGTAGCAGAAAAGTGAAAAGTCTCTCCCGTATATATTAATACGCTCTGATATACTTCAGGGTTAAAGAAAATTACCGAAAGTAGTCCGAAATGAAAAAACTTCTACCGGCGACACGAGGCTTCAGACATACGACATTACAGTAATATCAACACCAAAGACTAATGTTTCCCTCAAGAATTGACACTTTCGTCGGAAACTCGTCGACAAAGTAATTTAATTTAATTTAGCCCCTGTAAAAAGTAAAAAGATTGGAGAATCAATAGAAGAAAACCTAACTCATCTACTCCAACAACCCACCAGTCATAGTCAATAGAAAAGTCCTTTTTTTTCTAGAATTTAGAATTTAGAATAGCATATCAAATTAAATGAAATAAAAATACTACGTATATAATATATGTTCTTTAAAAAAAATTGTAGTTCTAGCCCTAACGTCAAAATTACAACACCACATGCGTTCAAATAACCAGCAGTCAACTAACAATTTAATTAAGAAATATAATCTTTATAGTATCATATAACAAATAAAAAGAAAAATGCTACCGAAACACACCGAAAGTATCAAATACACTCAATACAGTCACTACTAACCAATGTTGTGTAGGTTCAAATCCCGGTAGTTTCAACAAGTCGTGGTCGCCATTTTATAAAGTCGCCGGCTGGTGGTGTGGGTGGTGTGGACAAGACAAGGGAAAGCAATACAGGTAATGAAGGAAAGTAGGTGAAGAGTGAAAGTAGGAGAGTGAGACTCCTTCATTTATTACTTTATATAGGTTTTCTAGAATCCAAGATGGCAGTGGTCACATGGTTCGATCCACCAATCAGAGTTCAATCTGCTGTATCCAAGGCCTTGTTATGCTGGCTACAGTGCCTTGTGGTGGCCAATGATCCATAAATAACATCATGGGGGGAGGGGGTATGTGAGGTGACTCTTCCAAAGAGTATTTCTTGGAAGTGACACTCCTCCAAAGACTATGTTACTATACAATTTCTATACCTAATGAGTAATAGTTTACCAACTTCACACATCCCTCATATGCCTTTGGTTTTTATATAACATCATTTATCATTATATAGACAAGTTGCAATTTATTATAGTAATTTCACATAGATCCTCATGCCATTATATCAGAAAATTTTACAAAGGGGTGCAGTCTTGCCACTCTATAATATTACAGATGATCTCATTCATCTGTCGCAGGGTCAAACCATTGGTAATGCGACAGAGGCCAGATCACATGGATCCATTGACAGTCCAATGGCCGCAATGGTATTTGACTTGCTCAAAAGAGAACGTGGCATTGAGGGGTTTGGAGGATCACCTGAATCCATGATTACTATAGATAGAAATCAGTTTGAAGGATTGGCTCAAATCCCGGATTTCATATTGTCCATGGCGGGGACCATGCATTTGGACCATATGGAAGACAAAATGAAAATTGTGGAATTTCTGTTTGAATTCCTCGACATATTTGCGAGGCCGGATGCTAAACTGGTTGGACCGATGTGGTACAACACCATATAGACTTCGGCGACAATGCCCCGTTTAGGATACCGTATCGCAGACTCATGGATTCCAAGAAGCAAGCCCTGGAAGACGAGGTGGCCAAAATGTTGGTATTATTACTGATAGCAGAAGTCCCTTCAGTTCATCAGTACACTTGGTTACCAAGAAGGATGGAACATGGCGCTTCTGCATTGACTACCACAAATTAAATGCGATGACCCTCAAAAATGCGTACCCGTTACCACGCATTGATGAAAGCCTGGACAGTTTGGGAGGAAACAAGTAGTTCTGCACCTTGGACCTCCAATCGGGCTACCAACACCAGGTCGCGATGCAAGACGACGACTGGGAGAAAACTGCCTTCACCACTCATGTAGGACTCTATGAGTGGAAGGTAATGCCTTTCGGTCTTTGTAATGCACCAGCAACTTTTGAGAAAATGATGGCTGAAATGCTGAATGGTTTGTTATTTACGCACTGTTTAGTATATTTAGATGGGCTCGGGGAGAGCAGGTTAGACTGCCTCAGCATCCCGAAGTACCCGAGGAGGAGGGCGGCCCAAGGGACGATGGAGGCGGGGCCTGCCCGGGCGAGGTGTGACAAGGCGAGGGCGAGCTGCTCGGGAGAGAGCGCGGTGCCTGGCGCGGGACGTGAGTTGAGGTGCGTTCGCCGCCCCGGCAGACGTCCTTGGCGAGGCGGGAGTCGAAGCCCGAGGGGGACCCCCCCGCCGCCTCAACCCAGGAGCGCGCTCCAGAAAGCGAGTTCTTCACTGAAGCGGGGCCGAGGGCGCGGGCGTAGAGGGAGGTGGCGTAGGCGACAACGTCGAAGTCGGAGGGGGTGAGGGGGTCAAGCCCTCGGGCCGCGACGTAGGCGACGTAGTCCTCGGCCTGCCAGCGGCGGTTCCTCCAGGTCACAGGGGCGAGGGAGGCGAGGCGGTGGTGATCCACGCTGGCGACCTCGGCCGGGGTGAAACCTGGATCACAGGCCCGGGTTATAGGGGAAGTCGTCATGAGTGGGATTGACGTAGTGGAGCCCGAGGCGGGCCACCTCGGCCCAGGGGCCGGTGAGGTGGGCGCGGCTGAGGGCGTCGGCAAGGACGAGGTCCGCCCCGGGCTTGTGGACTATGGCGAGGGTGAAGGAGCCGGTGGCGGTGAGGAGCCAGAGCTCCCGGGCGCATGTATCATGGGTAGGGTCCCGGGCGTGACCGGACTCGAGGGAGGCGGCGGACGCCATGTTGTCCGTGTTGATCACCACGGTCGCCCCCCCCCGACGTCCTCAGGAAGGAGGGCGCGGAGGGCGACAACGAGGTTAACCACCTCCAGCTCGTGGATGTCGGGGAATCGCGCCCGGAAGGCCGGGGAGTACCCTCGGGCGTAGCAGTGCGTGGAGGAGTACGCCCCCCCACCCGAGAGGCAGGAATCGCCTCGATGACGTATCGACGCCCCTCCGGGGCGCGGAGGAGGTGGAGGCCATTGGAGGCCCGGCCGTAGAGGGCGAACCACCTGAGGTCCCGTAGCCGAAAGAGCCGCGCAGAGCCCCGAGGAGGCGGCTCATAAATTTCTGGGCGGAAGTATGCAGCTGCTTACGTGGTTCAGGCGCCCGAGGAGGCTCTGAAGCTCGCGCTGTCCAAGGGCTGGGTGAGCGATGCGGGTCTCACAGGCGAGGATGAGGTCCTCGACCTTGTCAGGGGCGATGCGGATCGTCATCGCCTCGCTGTCCAGGGTGAAGGCGAGCCAGGTGAGGCGGACAGCGGGGGGATGACACTTCCCGGGGGCGACCTCAAGCCCGAGGGCGGCGGCGAGGGCCAGGAAGGTGTCAAAGGCCTGGCAGGCCCTCAGGTAGGAGCCCTCGCACCCGACAAAGTCATCTACATAGACCAGCATGTGGAAGCCGTCGCGCTGGAGGATCCAGGCGATTGCGGCCATGACGCGCATGCACGCCGCGCCCAAGGATCGACATCCAAAGGGGAGGGCGAGGTCTACGTAGGTGAGGCCGTCCAGTGTAATCCCGTATAGAGGGCAGGAGAGGGGGTCGGCCCGGAGCTGACGGTACACCCGAGAGATGTCGGCCGACCAGGTGTAGGCCCTGGATCCCTCATCGACGAGGCGGCGGCCGACATCGGCGACTGAGGGGAGGCTATATGTATGGGGTCTGCCGAGGTATATTCCCGGCGGGGGATGCCTGCATTGATGCTGGCAAGTAGTAATAGTGTAGGACTTATCTGGTGTACTAAACCCTATCCGGAGGGACTTTTGGAAAATCCAGCCAATGAGCGTCGAGTATTCTGGTCACGTGACCGTCCAGGGTGGGTCGTCGGGTGGGAGGGTGCTAATTTATGTATCTAGGTCACGCCCATGCCCAAATAAGGCTAGTTGAAACTAGGTCAAGTGTGGCTGGGGATGACCTAGATAATTTGTGCACGAGTGCCATTCGCCGCTTAATACTTGAGTCAATGCGTGTTGGCGTTCATTTTGTCTTATTTTGTAAACATTGGCACATGCTTTTGGGGGGTTAGTGGGGGGTTTGTAAACATTGGCCAGGTGTGTCTTGTGAATTTTGATTTAAGCCGAATGCCACATGCTTTCGGGGGGTTAGTGTGGGTTTTGTAAACAGAATCGTGCCATTTTCGTATTATGATTGACAGTTTTGGTTTCAGCGAATGGTCGTTGAGTGTTTGGATTTAGCGTATTTCGCTAGCGAATGCTCGTTGAGTATTTGTGATTTTTAAATTTTGGCGGGCGATTTAGCCCGAAGGCCACTGACGTGCTTTCTTGTTGCTGACATAATGCCAAACTGAAACGGGTGTTTTTTTGGGTGGTTATTGCAAATAGTTGAGAAACCGGAAATGTATGACATCCGGTGTTGATTTGTAATTTTGTTATATTTGTTGCTGCCGTAATGCAAAACCGAAACTGAAACGGGTGTTTTTTTGGGTGGTTATTGCAAATAGTTGAGAAACCGGAGATGTATGACATCCGATGTTGATTTGTAATTTTGTTATATTTGTTGCTGATCTAATGCATGCTGACATCCTTTAGACTTTTAAAAGAAAGAACACGGATGTGTGTGAGTATGGTTATTACAAAAATCTTCGCGAGCTATATAGCCCTGGAGTCTCGGGTTGAGTATAAAAGTTACAGACACCAGGATAAACGCAAGGTTATAATTCGCAGTCGACCATTGATCATAGCCAAGAAAATGGTCGATTCGAATGGTAACTTTTTAACTTTACTCTATGGATTTTGAATTGTTGTTGCAATAGACAGATTTAATGCAATTGTCACTGATTATATGTATATATTTTTTAAAGAAAGAACACTTAAGATAATTTGTGATTACTTAGTAATCAGCATTTATTAGGTACAATTTAACAATGATATTTATATGCTATGCTGTGGTAGTTATCACAATTTATAGTTTTGTTTTGAAAGAGGGTAGTTAGACATAGTGAGTAACCACAATGGTTAACTAGAGTATTGGGGTAAACCACAGTAACAATTTAAGTGTTTGTGTGCAAGCCTTCAATCCATGTCTCGCAGCAGGGTACACGCGTGACTAACACTCTATGGGGTCGCGTTACTTGAAAGTGACTTTTAGATTGGTATCCTGCTTAGGCGACTGTGAGTTATGGGTTCGTTTCTTGTCGGGCTCAACTCCGGGCACATGTGGTTATCGTTATATTGTGCACCACCCACGGATCGCTTCTGGCTGCCGCAGTATAGCTTAACCCTTTCAAAACCAAATATAGTGTGCAGTGTATTATTATGCATATTATATATGACAATGACCACAGTAACGACGATTTTGCCATGAAAAAATGACAATAAATTATAATGATCATAGTTTTGACAATGAAAAAATGTATTGTCCAATAATCTCAGTTGTCTGTAAGTAGTCCTCCTTTATCACGATATCACAGGTTTTTTTCCAGTTTAGCCAATTGATGACAGTGACGATATTGCAGTATGTAATGGATGTGGAATTACATTATAGCAATATATCCTACATCTCACGTCCAACCAAGCCTGGTTATGATAAAACCTTTAAAGAAAAAAAGTACAAGTTAACATGTTGTGAATTAATGACATATTGTTATAATGAATGGCATAATAAAAAAATCAATATCAATTGCACAATGATATGATACGTGGCAAGGAAGGAGAGACGAGGGAGTTGGAATAAAGACATTTATTCACATGAAGACAGTAGCAATATGGATACATCAGATCAAGGATAAAGTGCAACATAGGATAAATGTCAGGGTAATGTCAAATAAGAAGGAGTCAGTGTCCAGGGGCCATGCCCGAGGTCAATGTCTATCGGGGGCATGAACCCGGAGGGGAGGGAGGTGGCCCGATGAGCCCTCCACCTAAGAAGAAAGAAGAAGGGTTGAAAGTAGGGTGGGTGGGTGGAGAAAATAGGTCCGGGCCTGGAGGGTGAAGAGAGGCGAGTGGCTAGGAGCAGCTAGGGCGGCCGGTTATAAGGGCCGAGAGAGGGGGGGGGGTTATGTAATGGTCCAACGGTCTAGGCAGGGGGGAGGAAGAGAGAGAGGGGGGGGGGGGTCCTCCTTCCCCGCCACGAATCAAACGCAATGCGAGCATTACGACCGATACGTGGCAAGGAAGGAGAGACGAGGGAGTTGGAATAAAGACATTTATTCACATGAAGACAGTAGCAATATGGATACATCAGATCAAGGATAAAGTGCAACATAGGATAAATGTCAGGGTAATGTCAAATAAGAAGGAGTCAGTGTCCAGGGGCCATGCCCGAGGTCAATGTCTATCGGGGGCATGAACCCGGAGGGGAGGGAGGTGGCCCGATGAGCCCTCCACCAAAAACTGAGGAGAGGGCTCGAGGGGCGCCCGAGGCGGCGATCCGAGGAACGTAGGCGTGGACCGAGGCGGAGGTCCAGGTCCCCATCTCCATGATCTCCGAGAGGGGAACCCCGGCACGCTGACAGGCCTGGGCGGCGCCCCGGCGGAGGCTGTGTAGGGTGTAGCCGTCCGGGGCGGGCACCCCGATGGCCGCGAGGGCGGCTCGAAGGATGGCAGTGAGCGTCCGAGGGTCCAGGGGCCGGCCCGAGGGCAGGATGAAGGCAGGATCGGCGGGGCAGGCTGGGGCGAGGGCCACCGAGGCGGTCCAGGCGGCGACGGGGCAGAGGGCGCGGCCGGGCGAGGCCGGGATGAGGAGGGCGACCGCCCCCGAGGGCAGCGCGATGGTCTTGGTAGTCCGGAGGGTGACGCGCAGTCCCCCGGGGGCGGGGGCGACATCGCCCCGAGTGATGGTGTGCGGGCCGCCCCACACCTCGGGGCTGGGGGAGAGGAGGCTAGACTGCCGTAGCATCCCGTAGTACCCGAGGAGGAGGGCGGCCCGGGGGATGACGCCCGAGGGCCCGGCGAGGGCGAGGTGATGGGCGACGGCGGCGAGGGTGGCAGGCGTCAGAGGCGGGGCGGGGCGGGCGACGTGGCCGGAGGCCCGCTCCCCCCCGCGGCAGACGTCTCTGGCGAGGCGCGAGGCGAATGCGCTGGGATCGCCCCCAGCCGCCTCCAGCCAGGAGCGCGCCCCGGAGAGGGCGTTCCGGACGGAGGCCGGTGCCAGGGGCCGGGCGTAGAGCGAGGCGGTGTAGGCAGCGACATCGAAGGGCGTCGGGGCGAGGGGGTCCCAGTGGTGGCCCGAGGCGAACTGGACGTATCCTCGGGCCTGCCGGCGTCGGTTGCGCCAGGTGGACGGGGCGAGGGCGGCGATGCGGAGTCCGTCCACGGCAGCGACCTCAGTGGCGGTGTACCCTGGATTAGAGGGCAGGGTTGTAGGGGAAGTCGTCATGGTCGGCCGCGGCCCGCTCGAGCCCGAGGCGAGCAACCTCGTCTCGGGCGACGCCCGCCCAGCGACCAGGGAGGTGGGCGCGGCTGAGGGCGTCGGCCAGGACGAGGTCGGCGCCGGGCTTGTGGAGGATGGCGAGTTCAAAGCAGGCCTCGGCCGCCATGAGCCATAGCTCCCGGGCGCATGTCCCGAGGGTGAGGTCGCGGGCCCGTCCCGAGACGAGGGAGGCGGCGGAGGCCATGTTGTCCGTGTTGATGACAACATTGGCCCCCGCGACGTCAGCCGGGAGGAGGGTGCGGAGAGCCACGACCAGGTTGACCGCCTCCAGCTCGTGGATTGCCGAGAAGCGGGCGCGGAAGGCCCTCGACTACCCTCGGGCGTAGTAGCGCCTGGGGGAGTAGGCCCCGCCCTCGGTGAGGCAAGAGTCGCACTCGATGACGATCCTCCGGGTACCCAGCGGGCGGAGGAGGTGGAGGCCGTTGGAGGCGCGCCCGTAGGCCGCGAACCAGGCCAGGTCCCGGAGGGCGTCATCCCCGAGGGTGATGGCGGCGAACCCGCGGCAGCTGCGCAGGGCCGTGAGGAGCCGCGCCATGAACTTCCTCGCGGGAAGGACGCAGCTGCCGACGTGGTTAAGGCGGCCGAGGATACTCTGCAGCTCCTGGCGCCCGAGGGTCGGCCGGGTGGCCCGGGCCTCGCAGTCGGCGACGAGCTCGTCGACTTTGTCGGGGGCGATGCGAATCGTCATGGCTTCGCTATCGACGGCGAATCCGAGCCAGGAGACTCGCATCGCCGGAGGGTGGCACTTCCCGGGGGCGACCTCCAGGCCGAGGGCGCCGACGAGGGCAATGAAGCCGTCGAAGGCCTGCCGGGCCCTGAGGTAGGTGAGCTCACACCCGACAAAGTCGTCGACGTACACGAGGGCGTGGAAGCCCTCGCGCCGGAGGATCCAGGCCACCGCGGCGGTCACCCTGACGCAGGCGGCGCCCGAGGAGCGGCAGCCGAAGGGCAGGGCGAGGTCGACATATGTCGCCCCCTCAAAGGCGATCCCGTATAAGGGGCAGGAGAGGGGGTCGGCCCGGAGCTGGCGGTAGGCCCTGGAAATGTCGGCGGTCCAGGTGTAGGCCCCGGTGCCGAGTCCGATGAGGCGGCGGCCCACGTCGGCCACGGAAGGGAGCCGGTATGCGTGGGGCCTACCGAGATACTCTCGGCGGGGTATGCCAGCGTTCACGCTGTGGCCAGGGGGGTATGATAGGTCGACGATGACCCGCCTCTTGCCCAGGTCGGATTTGGGGCGGGTCATCATGGGGGAGACCTGGGCCCAGGGGGTAAATGGGGGGGTGGTGAAGGGGCCGGCGAGGGCACCGTGAGCGAGCTCGGTTGCGATAAAATCGCGGAGGTGGGCTTGGTGCTCTGGGGCCTCCCGGTGGTTGGTGTATGTAGGGCGGGGGGGGGGGGTGCTGGCGGAGTAATTGGCGGGGAAGCCGTACTCGAGGAGGTCTACGAGCTCGCTGTCGGGGTGGTCTCGGAGGCGGGTGCGCCAGGCGGGGATGTGTAGGCCAGATCCCCGCCTGGGGGATGCGGGCGGCCAAAAAATTGGGGAGGCCCGCATCGCGGAGGGCGTGGAGGGCGTGGTAGGGGGGGGGGGGGGGGGGGGGGGGGGGGGGGGGGCGGAAACCGGGGAGGCGGAAGCAATGTATGCCGTGTCGCTGGGCCGGGGGGAGGGGGGCGGTTGCGCGGCTGGTGCGGGTGCGGGGGTGGGTGCGGGTGCGGGTGCGGGTGCGGGGGTGGGTGCGGGGGTGAGGGGGGCGAGGGCTGGCGGTGAGCGGGAAGATGAGAGGGACGACGGTTGGCAGGGGCGGCGTCTGCGGCATGAGATGTGAGGGTGGGGTGGTGGCGGCCGGCAGGGTGGCGGTTGGCGAGGGCATAGCGGGGGGTGGTATCGGGTGTTGGCGGGCGGTCTGTGTCGGGCTGAGATCTGAGGGCGGGGGCGGTGTCGGGTGTTGGCTGGCCGTTTTTCAGAGCGGGTCGGTGTGTGTTATCGGGGGTGGGTGCGGGGGGGGTGTGTGCGGCGTGTGTGGGGTGTGGTGCGGGGGTGGGGCCGCGTCGCCGCCGCCGGGCTAAAAATCCGGCGAGGTGATCGCGGGGGCGGGTGAGGGGCGGTCGCGGGTGCGCTTTGTATAACACACCGCCTCGCTATGGACGGTGAGGATACGGCGCACATTCGCACAGTAAGCGCATGCGTGCCTCCTCCTCGCGCCCTGGTCGCCGTGGGCCTCACCGGGGGGGGCGAGGTCGCATGAGGCGGGATCCCTGTTCCAGGCGGGGCAGGGTATCCCGTAAGCCTCTCGGGTGTAGGGTGTGCGTGGGTCGGCGCCGGTGGGGCGGGAGTGTGTGGGGGTGGGGGTGGGGGTGGGGCGGGCACGGGTGGGGAGGAATGGTCTGGCGCCGCCCCCGGAGGCAGTCGCGGGGGCGGTGATTATGTCCATGCGTAGAGTGTTGATCGCCACCGGGTCGCGCCAGCCCTCCGGGAGGCGGCCATCGGCAATCCAGGCAAATATGGCCTCGGAATATCGCCGGACGGTAGGCCAGGGATGTGTGATGGCGTCTCTGAGGACGGTCATGTTGTGGTGTAGCAGTCCCGGGAGGCCGTCGGTGGGGAAGGAGGGGTGGGTCTCAAGGGTGCGCAGGGCGAGGTTATACTCCTCCATTGTGGCCTCGCCTCGCTTTGGAGCCTTGCCCTCGGGTCCCCTCTCGATCAGGTCGTGGGGGAAAAGGTAGCCTGGCGGTATACCTTTTCGGCGTCCGCTTCCCTGCGCCTCGGCGGACTCCAGGATTTCCCTCACTGCGTCGGCCGCGGATGCAGGGGAGCGGTCGGGAGGCGGGTAGATGGCGGCGGGCTGGGGGGCGGCGGAGGCGGCCTGCTGGGTGGCGTAGCGGCCGCGCCGGAGGTAGGGCTGGTAGGTTGCGTGAACGTCGCTTGAGGTCGTGGAGGCGGGCGTCGGCATCGGAGAGGCGGGGAGGAGGCGAGGCTGCGTGGTGGGGGCGGCCCCCCCTCCAGTCCCGGCGGCGAGCTCCTGCAGCATTTCTGCTATCCGCTCGGCAATGGATGGGGCGGCAAGGGCCCGAGGCGGAGGCGGGGCGACTGGCTCCAGCGAGGCCGAGGCCCGAGGAGGGGCGAGGGTGAAGGACTCGACCAGCGCCGTGAGGTGGTCGATGGCGCCGGCTTGGGAGTGCATGGCGGCGGCCTGGGCGTCCATGCGAGCGTCCACGGCGCTCGCCCACGAGGTGGCCTCCGACTGGAGGCTGGGGGCGGCGGAGGTCGCGGAGGCGGCATCGTGAGAGGCGGCCGAGGCGCTCCGGCCTCGGCGCGATCCGCGGCGGCCCGGGGGGCGGCCCCGGGGGCGTGAGCCGGCTGGCATGATGGTTGAGTATGTTGCAGAGTGTGGGCCCGGTCGGCGAGGTGGTATGAGGCGGCCGGCGTCGTCTGAGGTGCGTGCGGCGTGTCGCGTGAGGGGCAGCGTAAAGAGTGCCTCGTGTGATGGGTGCCAAAAGAAAATAGGTCCGGGCCTGGAGGGTGAAGAGAGGCGAGTGGCTAGGAGCAGCTAGGGCGGCCGGTTATAAGGGCCGAGAGAGGGGGGGGGGGGTTATGTAATGGTCCAACGGTCTAGGCAGGGGGGAGGAAGAGAGAGGGGGGGGGGTCCTCCTTCCCCGCCACGAATCAAACGCAATGCGAGCATTACGACCAATTTGAATATAAAGATAATGTTAGAAACCAAAATAATGAGAACATACAGCAAGTTCACTTACCTTTAACGACTTGTTTTTTTTGCAATAGGAAATTCCCAAGGCATTGTAAATGCCATTTGTCTGTGTATCCACATGTCGGTGCATTTATTTGCAAACCCGACTTCATTTTGTTCCAAGATCAATATCAGACAGTATCATATATCATAGGAAAAAAACATAGGATGTACATGTGTATATCTATATGTAAGTGTGTTTGGTAAAATGTTAAATTTACATTTTGGTATAAAATATTTCATTCATGACTGAACCCTTTGTTGATTGCCATAAACGTAATTTGGAATTCAAAACTTTTTCTATAGGATAAATTGATTGCAAAATTATATTGTTGGTTCGGTGAGGAATTAAAATGGCCAATTTAGCCCATTTTGGGCATTTCCCACTGTCACCATCATGTCCAATTTCATGTTCAATTTTTTTTATAAAAGTGTAGGTAACACCTGAATCTTGATAATTGACTGAAATCTGGGTTTACTAATATAGCTTTTAATAAAATTATAATAATGGATGCGGAAACAAAAACACCACCGGCCAATGTGCGCTTAAATTTTTCAGCTGCTGCTCTGCAAGCATGCTTGTTTATCACATGCTTAAAAAAATTAGTTAAATTATGAATTTGATTAGAAATAATAAAGGAGTCACATTGCTGTAATTCTAAATTAATATTTTCTATAGCCTGAATTTCATGAAAAGAATCAACCAGTGCAACAGTATTATTATCTACAACATTACATAATTTTCTTAATGTACTTACATGATATGGTGACTGGTTTGTGAAGCGAGTTTGTTGGTCTATTGTTGATGGTTGAAGATGGTAAAATGATGTCATTGTTGTGAATGAATGGAAGTTTTTTGTGAAATGTAAAAAAGTACCCGTTACGTCCGAGATCTCCGGTGGGTAGATACCAATATGGACTTACAAAATATGGAGGGCTTATGCGAGTTGTAAGAATCCAAGATGGCCACCAAGGGACGCTAAATATTTTTCTTTGGGTTGTTTATCATTCAATTATGGGACGAATCCTGGTTACTGGGTGTCTAAGTTAACAAAGACGGGTATGGATTTCATTAACTAAGTTTGTGTCTCCGGGAGCAAACACGGCATGTCACAAGACAGGACCTTGAGATAAATGTCCTTATTGGCACGTGCCGTTGTGCATCATGTACATCTCTTTAGGGTTGGGACAAAGTGACATGGTGGAAAAAAATGGGTTCCAGATGTTAAAATTCTAGAAAAATGCCTAGAAGGGTATGGTTGGAGGAGTCAAAATAGGAAGTGAAATACTTCCCGTGGAAGTGAATCACTTCCATTAGGAAGTGATTCACTGCCGATATTTGTTGACAAAGACTCTTGCTGTGTATAAAAGGAGCATTTTGCGCGTAGTTTAACCATCTTCACTTTGGTTTGAAGGACGTTAACTGCTAGACTACATTTTACCACACACCGCTGCTGCTGCCTGTTCCCACTTACCGTCACCGACGACACAACACTACTATCAAGCTACTGCTGCTGCTGCTACTGCTGCCGGTGTCACATACCAACGTTACCATCATTAGTGACAATATTAATAATTATTTGTAAGTACTAAAAACTTTCCTTTTTTGAAAAGAAAATTTGAAGAAAACCAAGGAGGACAATGAGTCAAAGAGGAAAAAGAAGTGATATGAAGTTGAATTTTACACCTTCATCATCAGCATCATCATCATCATCATTAAATATTATTTCTGGTACTTCTAATGCTCCTCTAAGGGCTATGTCAGCATCCGGTGCCGAAGTGGGTATTACCCCAATCACTTTGGCTGGTAATTTTGTCAATGCTGGAATGACAGCGGCAATGACAACGACACCAATGGTAGGGGCGACGACTTCGGTAACAATTTAACATTCTGACACAACACTGCTATTAAATAGCGGTGGCTGCTATGACAACGGTAATTTTAACAACCAACAAAATAGACACGCAGCCGCAGTGGAAAATCTTCTGGAATTGGCGGTAGGTGGCAAATTACCAGAAAAAATTGCCAACATTTCAAATAAGCATGGGGATGAAATTAAATCACTTGCATTGGAAGCAGAAGGTGAAATGGAGGATGATGGACAGCGCATAGATAACACCGACACAGACGCGTTGTCGGAGGAGGAGGAGCAGGGGGAGCAGGAACGCAATGCAGAAAAAAAAAAAATGTATACGACAGTCATTGCTCCTGCACTCCAGGGTACCCCTGTGGCCCCTGTCACCCCAAGCGTCTCCTCCTCGCCCGCCTTTAGTGCTCGAGTTGAAACTGAAACAAAACCCCTTCACCACCACCACCACCATCTTCGTGGCCAAAATGTCAGCAGCACACCTACCAAGAAAAATCTTCGGTGAATACCACCCACAATGGTTGATATAGTAAACCAAGCAATTCACCAAAATGACATTACCACTGAAGGTAAGGTACGTTAATTACACATTTTTTCATTATTGTCAAATTAAAAGTATAAAAACTGAAGTTGTTGTAAACACTAGTCATAAAAGGGTTAAACGCATTCAGCGCGTGTGTGTCTCCGGGTATCGTCTCGTAGACATTGACACTAGGTGTTGAAAAGGTTAAATATATTCAGCGCGCACTTGTACTCGGGTGCTGTCTCACTAACATTGACATATTTTCAATTAGAAGTCTTAACACAGGGTTTGCCTTTAGCTAAGTTATTGTAAGTTATTGTAAACATTTTTGAAAATATATTTTAATTAATTATTCTAATACATTTTAATTTTGTTTAAATAGGTGTGAGCCAAATTGATGCTAGGACGACACAACTTAAGCCGCCGCGGACACCCCGAAAAAGAATTTGTTTCATAGATGAAGAAAAAGAAGAAAAAAAGAAGCGAGCTCGCAAGACGTATGAAAAAATCGTAACTCCAAATCAGATGACAGGTTCTCCGAAAGAAGTCTTTGCAAGTACATTTATGGCAGTTCGAGAATCAGATCAATGGTCAACCGCGAGTCCCAAAAAAAGAGAGCAACTTTTCATCAAAAGTTGGACAAAAGTGCTTAAGGTAAATTCATCACTTTGGTTTTCTGACAATTATACATTACCCATTGCTACACCTACAGTTACACACACACTCACACCTACAGCTCAGCCAATACAAAAAGTTGAGAATGTGATACTAACTCAACCCAATAGCCAATTTAAATTATCTAATTCTGATGTGCGTTTGGAAATTTATGATGATGAAATGAAATTTGTGAAACAGAGGAAAAATAGCGTGTATCAAAAAAGTGTGGCAGTTAATTTAAATGCGCTTAATGATATATGTGATGTAATTAACAAAGTTGTTAAATATTGGGAAAAGTTGAAAAAACAAGTAGCTGAAAATTCTGTTGATCCAAAAGCAAACAATTTGAAAATTATTGTCGACCCGATTAAATCGGTGTTCATTGCGGCGTCCATTTACCAGGAACAAGTTTTAATTCATATCAGACATTACTTGAAACAGGAAATGCAAGACAGTCTTGTAAACTTTATTCCCACAAAAGAAGGTATCACAATCATGCCTAATGCTTTGAACGATAGAGTGTTGACAATAATTAAACGCAGTTAAAAAAATGTCCAAAAATTTAAAATGTAATCATTGTGATGGTAGATTTGCTTCAGAAATTCAATTGGCGAACCATTTGAAAAGATGTAAGCTTTTTCCTAGACATTGTAATGCATGTACAAAAATAGAATGTAAAGGTGAAATACTTAACTTAGATGTGTTACCCTGGATTATCAAAAATGATCCGGCTGTATTAGCTATATATAATAGCAGATGGACTGCAATTCAAACTGGTGTGCGATCAAATGGAGTAATAGTTTCACAGGTTAACATACGCTTACCAACAGGTGAATTAACTGATGCGATTGATGTCATACATACTATTTATACAAATCAACGAGAGACATATAAAGTTGGTCTTTCGCTTGGTCTTATAATTCACAATACGAGACGGAGCTATATTATGGAACTTTATTGGAGTTCAAGTGTATAGTGGATAGTAGTACAAAGTGGGTAATCAATCAACAGTATGCAGTGAGCAATCAGAACAGGTGAATAACAGTCAAATGGGGATCGGTCGAATCATTAGATAATCAATAGTCAAATGTTGGTAATCGGTAATCAAGAATCGTTATGCAATGAGAGATCAGAGCAGTAGCGAGGTATAGTCAATAGGTAATGTTGGATCATGTAGATCATCAATAGCAATCAATGGATCATAGGTACATATAATGAGGTATCAGTGCAGTGAGGATCAGAATCAATGAGAACAATAGGTGAGTGCATCAGGTATGCAGACAGGTATGTGGTATCTCATTAGGTTGGGATGATAGGGGTTTGGGAAGTGGTGTAGGAGGTGGTGTGGAGAAGTGGGTCTGGGAGGTGTCGGAAGAGGGGGGGAAGGGGAGTAGGAAGGGAGGGTCAATAGGGGAGGGTCGAGGTGGTGTGTTTAGGTCGCGATCCGGGCCTCAACCAAATAAAGTTGAGAGTGCCCGGGTCGCGGCCGAGAAAGCGTCGGCCCAGACGTATTGGTGGATGGCAGACGACCGCCAGTGGCCGATGTCCTGGACGTCCTTGAGCATTGCCCCAGCTGCGGCACAGGCCTGGGCGGCACCTCTCCGTATACTATGGAGGGTGTATTGTCCATAGTCTTGAACAGCGCTGTGCTCGAGCGCTGACCGGAGGATCCGGGTCATCGTCCGTGTCATCAAGGGGCCTTCGTTGGAGGTCATAAAGGCCGGGTCGTCCGTGGCCAGTCGAGTGGAGGCGGTGTACCGCTTCCATGCGTAGACAGGGCAGTACTTGGAGTTTGGGACCTTGGGGATCCGGATGTTGTAGGCATCGAGGGGCGATCGGGAGGTCTTTGTCGAGTGTACCCGGACATTGAGGTGCGTCGTGTGGTCAGTGATGTCGGCGACTCTGAGGGTGTGCCCTGGATTGTCCCTTTGTCCGGTCACAAGGAGGTTCCCTTGCCTCAGTAGGGTGAAGTATGCTATTAGGAGGGTCGAGCTCAGGACAAGTGCTCGGCGGTCCGCATCGACCAGGTAGTCGAGGACGGTCTTGAGCTGTTTCACGGACAGTGGGGGCGCCTGTCTGGTCACGTGGTGAGAAGACTTAGTTACCGCTCGTTTGATGGTGGCAACTAGGTAGGTGTCGAATGGGGCAGTTGCGCCTGTGTAGAGACTGACCCATGTGCGAGCTGCGCTTAGATAGTTCATAATTGCCCCAGGCGCAGCCAGGGTGTCGTCGAGGTGGGCCAGGTAGGCGGCGACGTCCATCTGCTTGGGGCGGTGTGGGTCATATGACGCCATTCATGCGTGTTGGAGGTACCTCTTGGTATGTTGGAGCTTGTTGCGCCAGGTGCCGGGTGCCAGTCCGGCCCAGAAGAGTCAGATGATGTCCTGGTTGTCATTGCGGGTGCCTGGGGAGAGAGAGGCAAATTTACGATCTCCCCAGGCTATAGGTTACCTGCGAGGATCTCAAGGTTGTGGCGGACTCGGACCCGTTCGAGGTCCATGTCCTCCACGAAGCGATCTGCCTTGTGGCGGGCAACTTCGTCGAATGGGGCCCTGCTGAGGCCATCGGCGAAGGCGATCTCGATCCCAGGCTTGTGGAGGACCTGGACCTCGCAAGAGCGGAGGGTGGCGAAGGCCCAGAGTGCTCTAGCACAGGCACAGAGGATGGGGTCTCTTCCGGCCCCAGAGGTGAGAACTGTCTGAGAGGACTGGTTGTCGGTATTGACTATGATTGCGTAGTCTTGTGGGTTTGGGGGGGAGAGTGTGTGAAGGGCCACGATGAGGTTGAGTGCCCTGAGCTGGTGTATGCTATGCTTGCTCCCTAGGAGGTCCTCGGAATACGCCTCGGAGAGGAAGCCTTTTGGTGAGTGCGCGCCCCCGGCCTTAAGGGAGGAGTCGCATTCAATGGTCCACTCGTGTTTCGGTGGGGGGGCGGAGGAGGACGACGCCGTTCGAGGCTGCGGCGTACGTCAGGAACCACTGAATGTCTTTCGTCATGTCGAGTGTGATGGGATGTTTCCCGGTGTGGGTGCCTGTCGAAGAGCATCGAGTATGCGGTTCATGAACCGTCTTTCGGGGCACACACACCTGGCGACGTGCTGGAGTCTCCCCACCAGGCGCTGGAGCTCTTTCTTGGAGGCCTTGGCCTGTGCTGTCCATCTGCGGCACTCCTAGACCATGTCTGCAAGCTTAGGGGTTGGGATCTTGACCGTCATGTCATCAGTGTCACCCACGAACCCTAGCCATTCGAGGGAGCGGGTCGGGGGCACACGCTTCTGGGGTGATAGTGCGAGGCCGAGGTCCCCCGCCAGCTCTATGGCGATGGCGTATGCGGCGTCCACCTCCCTCTGGGGTGCCGCCACCCCGACGAAATCGTCCAAGTAGCAAAGGATGAAGTGTCCTTTGCGGCGCAGGAGGTAGCCGACCGCATTTGTGGTGCAAGCGCAGGCCATGGACGATGTGCGGCACCCGAATGGGGGGGCGATGTCTAAATATGTGAGTCCGTCGAGCGCCACTCCCAGCAGTGGGACCGATACTGGGCATGTTCGCAATTGTCTGTAGGCTCTCGCGAGGTCGATCGTCCAGACGTAGGCCCCGACCCCGACCCAGGTAATCTCTTCCGTAAGGTCGGCGATGTTCGGGAGGGTGTATGTGGTGGGGAGGCCCTGGTAGTAGCCTTTCCTGATGCCCGAGTTGACGCTGGCGCCCCTCGGGAAGCTCAGGTCGACGATGATCCGCCTCTCTTTGGTATGTTTCTTTGAGCGGGTCATCATCGGGCTCAGCTGCGCCCAGGGCGCGAATGGAGGCTCGTTGAAGGGCCCGATGAGTGCTCCTCTGGCTGCCTCAGTTTGGATGTACTTCCTGACCCAGGCGAGGTGCTTGGGTGCCTCGCGGTGGTTTGCTGCCGAGGGTATGGGTGGGCCATCGGCGGTATAGTCTGTCGGCCACCCGTACTCCAAGAAGTCCACGAGCTGATCGTCGTGGTAGCCACTGAGAAGGTCCCTCCAACAGTCTATGTTGAGGTCCGAGGGGACTGGGATCCGTTTGCAATGTAATTCGGGAGGCCTGTCCGCTGGACCTCGTCGTAAGTGTAGCGATATATATCATTCTTCCATATCTGAGGTCTGGAGGTGGGCCAGAACCGGTCGAGGATGTTTCGATATGAAAGCGGTGTGTGCGGGGGGTTGTAGTCCGGTGCCGACGAACTCAGGTCGTCGTTGGTGATCTCGTCGATGTCCTCGTTGGCGGCCTCCCTCTGGTGGTAGGTAAGCAGCGCGTCCGGCGGTTCGGCCTCGTCATGGCTCGTCGAGTCGTCGCCCACGGGGCGGTATGCCGCCGGCCGACTGAAAGGCTGAACGCACGCGACAGTGGTGCGCGTCGGCTCGTAGCGGCCTACGACAGCAGTCTGTGGTGGCAGATCGTCGGTTAAGCGTAGTGTATCGGTGATGTTGTCAGCTGGTCGGGCCAACCGGGGCATATCTCGCGTGCCGCCATGTCCGGGGGAGGGTGGGGGGTCTGCAGGTGGGGTGGTGTGGGGGGTTGGGGGGTCGGGGAGGTAGGTTGAGGCTGTGGCGTGTGGCGGAGAGTGGGGGGTATGGGTGGAGGGCGAGTCGCCGTTGGCTGGGCGTCCGTGTGTTGCCGGGTGGGTGTAAGGGAGTGGTTGTTGGTTTGGGGGGTGGGGTGAGGGGGCTGGGTTGGCGGTCGTGGGCAGGTGTGGCGGGGGCAGTGCTGGGGTGGTGGGAGGCGGCGTGGGGGTGGGGTGGGGTGGGGGGAGGGGGCGGTCGGGGGGAGGCGAGGGTGGCGGGCCGACCTTCGCCGGTTGACACGTGGTCTGTCTTGGCCGTTAGTGTTGGGTTCTCGCCATGGCTGTTAGGTGGGTTGTAGGAGGTGGTGGTTGTGTCCGAGGCGGCATTTAATGGTCGTACCGCCTGGCGGCCGCCTATCCCATTAGCGAGGCAGGGGTCTTGTGAAGGGCGGTTAGGCGTTTGAAGGCTGGGAGGAGGGCTGGGTGTGCTGGGGTTAAAGACGTCTATCTCGGGTTCGCCTGAGCTGCTCGCCACATCGGATGGTATGCTAGGGGCATCCCAGCGGCTGGGCGAGGGGTGGGTGCTTGGTCTGCCAGCGTCCCACATGGCGTTTTGGCGGGAGTCTGGTGAGGGTTGTCCGCATCCTTTTGCTTGGTTTTGGCGGGGGTCACGTCTGCAGCGATTTCCGTATCTGGGTCGTGGTCGCGGGTGGCGTTTTGGTCGGCACGTGCCCAGTCGTTCAGCGAAAAAACGCTTTCTGTTGTTCGTCGGCCTCAGTAGTGGCCGCTTTTCTCTCCAACTGCCGGTTTTTATTATTACACTCTTGTTCACGGTGCGGGTTCAATTTTCTGTATTTATTGGCGCACCATGCGCCCACGTGTGCATACTTTTCGCTGCCCGTGCCGTGGGTTGCCGTGAACCTGCAGTCGTTCCCCCATTTCCACCTGTGGCACGGGCAGCCGTCCGTGTCGGGTGCAAATTCGGGCCTCTTATGGGAGTGTTTGGCACTGTCTGTTTGTCCTGCCTGTGCTGGGTTCGGTGTGGTGCCTCCAACCTCGCCGTTCTCCTCTGCTCCTCCCACCGTATGCCCGCCAGACAGGCTCCTCTCTGGAGATCTTTTATAGCTTGCTCATCGCGCCAACCTCTAGGGAGGCGGCCGTCGTCTATCATGGCGAAGTTTTCTCCGACCACGCTAGACACGTCTCCCATTGCCACTCGGCGGCCATACCACAGATCTCATCCTGGTGGTCTATGATAGCTTTGATCCAGTGGTTGGGGAGTTTGGGGTCCTTTTTCATCCGAGCAAGGGCTGACATGTACTCATGCCAGTTGCTCTCCCCCAATCCTACCTTCCCTTTCTTTTCCTCACGGATCACGTAAGTGTGGGGGAGAACCTGTCTCCTACCTCTGCTGTTGGGTCGTCCGTCGTCATTCGTCTCCAATATTGCGCCTACAAGGTCTTTGTGTCGGGGGTCGTCCTCACTGGATGAGTCGGAGTATGTGCGGGGTGCCATTCTGCTCCTGCGAGTTGCTGTGTGTTCGTCCTGTTCGTCGCGGCCGTGTCGTCCTTTGTGTTTCCTTCTCCTGCTCCTGCTGCTCCAGCTTGAGTCATTGGGAGTTTCGCACCACCTGCGACCACGTGGTGACGGGGGGGTGCGCGGCGATTCTGTCTCGTGGCGTCTCCTCCGTTTTTTCGTGCGGGTCTCGTCCGGGGACCTGCTCCTCATGCGGGAGGCCCGTTTGGTGGTCTCCAGGGCTCTGACTCGCTCAGCCATGTCTTTGGCCTGTAAGGCCTGCTGCTGGATCGAATCTGCGACAGACTGTCATAGCAGAGCGATCTGCTGCGCCGTCGTACCTCCCTCAGGCTCAGTGTCATCCTGCGTCGTCGGTTTTTTTGCCACTACCGACCGTGGTCTGCCGCAGAGTCGAGGAGTCCTGGCCGTTTCTGTGTCGGTGGCTGGGTAGGTGGTCTGGGCCTGGGCCATTGCAGCGGCGTGCCATGCTGTCTTGCGTGGCGGCATGGTGAGTTCCTCAGAGGTCAGACTATCGGTGTGTAGGTGCGGCGTGTAGGTGCGGCATGAATTTGGGGGGGGGGGGGGGGGGGGGGGGGGGGGGGGGGGTCTTGTCGGTGCGGTGTCTGGTGAGAAGTGGGCTGAGCGGGCGGCGCAGGGCAGTGTAGGGGCAGGGGGAGGAAGTGACGTCAGAGCGACGCTGGATCCCGGTTGTGAGACGGTAGTGGCGCCATCTGCAGGGTAGTGAGGGAGTAGGGAGGCAGGGGCAGCGGTGTCGCCGCCTGTAGGGAGGCGGTTCAGGTAGATGAGAGGGGAGGGGAGGGGAGAAGGACAGGCGGAGGGGAGGGAGGGCCAGCTCCGACTCGGTCTCGAATTACCCATATTACCGAAGTAAAATGCACATTGCAACATAAAGAAACACAAGAATATCGTTATTTTCATGCATCGCAAAATAATGCACAATTAACAAAGCAACTTTTCTCGATTTGCAATTCAATTACATTGGAAAGATCACTTATTTCATATTTAGTTATTTGAGATGTAAAAGAGGAAGCAAAAAGAGTGGTAAGTCGAGATACAAAATGGAAAATTATTGCAATAACAAATCTCAATGTGGTAATATATAAAAACAATTCCATGTATCCAATTGGGTCTATACCTAAAATTCCAACTCACATGCGTAAGCGCGGTATGTTGCATTTTCAAAGGAAACCTACAACAAATCGAAAATATAACGATAACTTGTGTGTATTTAGATGTTTAGCAAAATATTTGTATAATGATTGCAATGCAGCTATAGAATTATTAAGACAATATGATTCTTCTGCAAATCCAAAATCATTTAAAGGTGTTTCTTTGAAAGATTTTGCTAAATTGGAAAACTTATTTGATGTGCAAATTGGAGTTTATAGTATTTCATCTACAGGTAAAGTAGCTGTTGTTCAAACACCTACAAAGAATTATGCTGAAAATGGTAAAGTGAATATTAATTTGTATAAAAAACACGCTAGTTTAATTGTGGATTTTAATCGTGTTTTTTTTGTTGTAAATATAGTTTATTCATTGAATAAAGTCTTTTGTCAGCGCCGTGGCACTGGTCTTCCAGCCATGTGACAATACAGTTTTTTACAATATATGCAGCTAGCCCAAATCAGCTGAAATAACAATATCAAACATTCAAAGACTTACATATGGTATAGTTTGACAATTCATATACAAAAATAGCAGTTATATGTTGTATTCCTACACACTTGATACATACATGTGTATTGATTAGACCTTTACATTACGGAGTGGTTAGGTGCATAGTTTTCCTTCATAGGTTTGTATGCCTACTATGTTGTGAATTGCAAAACTATCATGTTGTTGGAGTTAACATTTTGAGATGGAGTGAGTGTTAGTAGAATGGTTTGTTTATTCTGTTAGATAGAGTGTGGCTAGCTTATAGGGTTATGCTTAAAATGTTAATACCTCAGGTGTGTTTTTTGACTATTTGAAGTAGTTTGAGTAAGTAGGTTGTTAGTAATGATGGGATAAACAATGCTTGGAGGATTGTATGTTTCAGTCATTTAGTAGTCTAGTACAGACTTTATTAGTGTCTATGTTTGTACAAAGACCCTATAATACCAAGACAGCTCACTCAGCCTGTGCTGTGTAGTCAAAATGATCAAACCCACCACTTTGTGCGCTGGCTGTTCCCCCAGCTAAACAGATGCCACAATATATGCACAAATGTATATATGAATGTGAAAGCTGTGTGACGATGGCGACGAGGACGACGATGATGTGTGCCTGTTCATAGCAATCCGATATTGATGTGTATTCACGCTTACCCGCCTCATGCATGATATAACCGTATGTGTTTACATGTGAAACACCAACCAGCAGCTGGGTCGATCAAACCCACCACAAGGTGGCACCGCAAAATTTACATCACATGGGAGAGATAGGGAGTGAGCCGTCCCAGTACCATAGGGCCCCCGGTCTATAGCAATACTACCAGACTGATACACCTTTCCGAATTTGCTGGGCAGAAAATTTGTACGGTGGATAACTTGGTTTGGTGGCAGCAGGCAAAGGAGCGCGTGGGGTGGTGGGAGGGGGCAGGGTGGCCATAGGTGCTTATAATAGATAGCTAATTAAATATGGCGACCTCATCACTAGGCCTATGCACAAATATTTACTTATCAAAAATGTAATAACAAATTTAACAAAATTAAGTATCTTCATCAACATTATAAAGCGTTAAAGCCATGTACTAAAGTCAACTTTGAGTATTTCAACAATTAGAGCTAGCTGGTATTCGCTTTCCAAATGGTATGTCAAAATTTACCCCTATAAAATTACTTATGATTTTGAAGCATTTTTTAAAAAACCAACTTGCTCAAATACAAAAAAGGTAAAAATAGAGGCAAACCATATACCTTTATCAGCCAGTGTAGCATCTGATTTTCCTGAATACGAAGAACCTATTTGCTTTATTCGTGAAAAAGATAACGATCCAGATACTTTAGTTGAACGAGTGTTTTTGTATATTCATGATTTGGGAGTTCTTATTGGAAACAGTGTAAAAGATATGTTTCAGTTAACTTTAATTACATTAGGTAATATTATATAACAGGCTCTTGCTCGTGAAAAGTGAACTCAAAATGAAAAAAAATGGCATTTGACATCTCACCTGTTTGTTAGATTGAAAAAGCGGTTTCTTAATTGGATATATCAAGTTCCGGTTATCAGTTTCAATAGCGGAAAATATGATTTGAATTGAATCAAAGAAGAATTTCATCAATTTTTACATAGTCGCGAAGAAACTGTGCAAGTTATTAAAAGAGGTAATCAATATTTGTCGATTACAGTTTGTTTGTTTGTTTGTTGTTGTTTTACGTCCTAGCAACATCTAAGGTCATATCAGGACGGGTACCGACTTGTGACAGTGCGCACTCATGGCGACTTTATAGTGCTGTCCCACTGGGAAACCAGGCCGCCGGCACCATGACCCTGGTATCCCACTCAGTCACATTATCCTGACACTGAGCACACCAGTCCTTGCCCTATCCTAATAATGCCGAGCGCCTGGCTAGGAAGCGACAAGTATCAATTTTAAAGTCATTGGTTTGACTCGACCGGGACTCGAACCCATGACCCCACGATCTACCAGCACGGGAGACGGACGCTCTAACTCATTCAGCCATCCCGTCTGGTCTGCAACAGAACATATGGTACTTCTTAATATTTTTAATTATCTTGCACCAGGATATAGTTATGATTCATATTTGAAAGCTTTTACTAAAGACAATGTTAAGGGATATTTTCCATATCAATGGCTAACAACTGTTGCAAAACTAAACAATACAACACACCACCAAGGGAGTGTTTTCATAGTTTGTTAACAAAAAATACAACAAGTGAAGATGCATACAACACTTGTAGAAAACTTTGGAAAGAACGTAAGATGAAGAGATTTAAAGATTATTTGATTAATTATAATAACAGTGATGTAAAGCTGTTTGTTACAGCATTAAATAACCATTCTACTTTTTTCAAAGAACGTAATATTGACATGTTTAAAGATGGAATAACATTACCAGGTTTAACTTTAAGATTTCTTAAAAAAAAAAAAAATTTAGCAGCACCATATGTTCTTTTTAATAATCGAGATAAACATTTACACAAACTTGTTCAAGATCATTTAGTTGCCGGACCTTCAATTATTTTTCATCGTTATCACAAATCCGGTGTAACAACAATACGAGAGGTTGACTTTGGTGATGAAGCTAAATTATGTCAGCTTATAATAGGTGTAGATGCAAATTCGCTTTACTTAAAATGCCTTTCTGAAGAGCATTGTTCAGGTTTTTATATAGAAGGACGAAGGTGTACTAATTTTAAGGCTGAAATTTGTCAAAAAACAAGTGTTATGGCTTTGGAATCGATACAATATACAGAATACATGAACCAAATAAAATTGAAACATCAATTGAATGGTGGTGAGGTTATTGTAGGTGGTCGCAGAATCCCGGTTGATGGCTTTCATAATGAAACTAGTGATATATATAATTTCAATGGTTGTTATTGGCACGGTCATGACTGCAATTTAACGACAAAAATGGATGCTGATGAAAAACTTAATAGACAAGCTCGCACTCAAAGAGTTTACGAATATTTAACAACATTAGGCTATAAAGTTACTATTATGAAAGAGTGTGAATGGAAACAATTAAAGCGATCTGACAAAGTTGCTAATATTTTAAAACACTGGGCTATTCCAAAACCAAAGTATAACAAAGATCCTTTGACAGAAATGTCAATTTTACAAAAGATTGAAAATGGAACTATTTTTGGTTTAATTCAAGTAGATATTGTAACACCTGAATCTCTGAAGCCGTATTTTAAAGAAATGACACCCATTTTCAAAAATGTTAATGTTGCAATAAAAGATTGTGGCGCATATATGGCCGAATTTGTCAGGGAATATGAAATTACAAAACTGACTCAACGAATGCTTATTGGTAGTTATTTTGGAAACAAATTTTGCTAGGTACACCACTTTTAAAATGGTATATTAAGCATGGTTTAAAAGTAGTAAAAATATATCGTGTAATTCAGTATGTGCCACATAAAACATTTGAGGCTTTTACCTATGAAGTTACTTGTGCTAGAAGAACTGGTGATCTTAATTTTCGACGCGAACAAGGAGCTCTTATGAAATGGGTTTTATTCAAACACGGTAGTCATCAAGTTGCAATAAGGCTTCACGGGCATGATGTGAAGTAGGTAGTAACATAGTCAGGATAATGCAAGTATCAGAACAGTAAGAAGTCAATAGCGGTAGGCCAGTAGGTTGTATCAGATGGACAATAGTCAATGTACAGTATCAGTTATCAAAGTCAATGATGGAGCATGCAGGTCTAAGAGTCAATGTTCAGTAGGTATGAATGTTGGATCATGCCGTAACTCGAGTCGACCCCTCAACCCTTATCGGATTTTGTTCGTTGTTGTGGGGTGGGTGGCGGCTGAGTCGGAGGCGAGCTGCTCGTGTGACTGCCTAGGTGGAAGTGAAAGTCTCATGGCTGGTGGGGTTTTGAGGAAAGGCGTGGATGACGTCACAAGTCTCGCGGGACGGGGGTTCGCGAGAATTCCGGTATGGAATGGTACGGGATTTGAACCCAGGGGGGCGCCACTGTACCGAGACCTTGGTCGGGCGCAAATTACCCAAGGTGGCGGGCCACCATGCAGAAGCTACGGGATGCGAACCCAGGAGGGGCGGCACCGTACCGACACCCTGTTCGCGCGCAAATTGCGCACGGAGGCGGGCCACCATGAAGAAAGCTAGGGGATCTGAACCCAAGGGGCGCCACCGTACCGACACCTTGTTCGCGCGCAAATTACCCATGGTAAAACTGTACCGGGCCACCATGAACAATTTTCGACGCGAACAAGGAGCTCTTATGAAATGGGTTTTATTCAAACACGGTAGTCATCAAGTTGCAATAAGGCTTCACGGGCATGATGTGAAGTAGGTAGTAACATAGTCAGGATAATGCAAGTATCAGAACAGTAAGAAGTCAATAGCGACAGTAGGCCAGTAGGTTGTATCAGATGGACAATAGTCAATGTACAGTATCAGTTATCAAAGTCAATGATGGAGCATGCAGGTCTAAGAGTCAATGTTCAGTAGGTATGAATGTTGGATCATGCCGTACCCATGGTGGCGGGCCACCATGAACAATTTTCGACGCGAACAAGGAGCTCTTATGAAATGGGTTTTATTCAAACACGGTAGTCATCAAGTTGCAATAAGGCTTCACGGGCATGATGTGAAGTAGGTAGTAACATAGTCAGGATAATGCAAGTATCAGAACAGTAAGAAGTCAATAGCGGCAGTAGGCCAGTAGGTTGTATCAGATGGACAATAGTCAATGTACAGTATCAGTTATCAAAGTCAATGATGGAGCATGCAGGTCTAAGAGTCAATGTTCAGTAGGTATGAATGTTGGATCATGCCGTAACTCGAGTCGACCCCTCAACCGGATTTGGGAGGGGGCGAGTCGAGGAGGAGAAGGCCGTCCTGGGTACGTAGGTGAAGACGGCGGCAGATCGCCAGTTTCCGAGCCGCCGCAGCTGGTCGATGGTGGTTCCTGCTTCAACGGAAGCCTGGGCCCCACCTCTACGGAGGCTGTGGAGGGTGTATGAGTTCGGGTCCGGGGTGCGCAAGTGCAGGAGAGCGGTCCTGAGGGCGGCGGTGAGGGCCACGGCCGTCAAGGGTCGCCCGTCGGGAAGGAGCAGGGCGGGAGCATGGGGCGTGGTGTTAGTAGAGCGTCTGTATGCCCGCCAGGCTCGGACCGGGCAGAGTCGGGAGTTGAGGGTGGGTCTGACCGTGATGGAGAAGGCCTGATCCGGGGTTGCGGTGGTCTTAGTCGTGCGGACTCGGATGAGCAAGAGGGGGCCTGTGTCGACCACGTCGTCGGCTCTGATGGTGTGGCCAGGGTCGCCGGGACGTCCGGTCCTCAGGAGGTTGCCTTGTCTGAGCAGGGTAGCATACCCCAGGAGAACCGCAGCCGTGAGGACACGGCCGCTGGGGCCCGCCGACCGGAAGTAGGTGACGACGTCCTCGAGCATGGGAGGGGTGATGGGTGGAGCCTGCTTGGGAGTATGGTGTGATGAGCGGGCTACCCCCCGCTTCACGAGGGAGACAGGGTATGTATCGAAAGCGGCGGTGAGTCCCCCCACGAGGCGGACCCAGGTTCTGGCCCCGCTGATATAGTTGAGGACGGCTGATGGTGACCTGAGGGCCTCATTCAGGGCTGCGATGAAGGCCATCACATGGTATTGTGAGGGGCGAGTGGGGTCGTATCGTAGGTCGCGGGAGTGCTGGATGTACCGCGCCACCTGTCGGGCCTTGTTTTTCCACGTCCCGGCCGCGAGACCGGCGGTGAACAGGGCTGTGATCCGTGCGTCGTCGTCTGTCGGGGGACCTGGGGATAGAAAGCAAATATTACTATCCCCAGGTCTAGATGGTGGCGGGGATGACAGTGGTGCAGTGGCGGGTGCGTACTCGCGTGAGGCCGAGTCGCTGGCAGATGGTATGGGCCCTCTCTCGGGCGAGGTCGTCGAATGGCGCGCGGCTGAGTGCATCTGCGAGAATAAGTTCCTTCCCGGGTTTGTGTACTACTTCAATGTTTGTGGAATGCAGTGCCGCGAACCGCCATAACTCTCTGGCGCAGGCGCAGAGGACGGGGTCTTTTCCGGCTCCCGTTGTGAGTACCGACTGGGAGGTCTGGTTGTCGGTGTTCACGCGTATCGTGTAGTCGTGCGGTCTCTGGGGCGCGAGGGCGTGTAGGGCGACGATCAGGTTGACGGCTTCGAGGCGGTTTATATGGTGTCCCACGGCGAGGTATTCTGGTCGATATGCCTCGGTGTAGTAGGCTGTCTCAGAGTGGGCTCCGCCAGCCCTCAGGGATGAGTCGCATTCTATTACCCAGACTCCTTTGTTGTCGGGATTTAGTAGGACTATGCCGTTGGTGGTTCTGGCGTAGTCGGAGAACCAGAGGAGGTCCCGTATGAGGTCGGTTGTTACGCGGTGCTTTCCTGTGCGGGGGGTGTCTCGAAGGGTCGACAGAATTCTGTTCATGAATCGGCGGGCTGGGGCGACGCATTTTGCGACGTATTGGAGGCGGCCGACTATTCTCTGTAGGGTGGTCCTGGTGATCTTGGTCCCGGCAGCAACTTGGCTACACTCGGAGACTATGTCGGCGAGCTTATCATCAGGTATGCGAACCGTCATTTGTTGGGTGCATACCTCGTATCCGAGCCACTCTAGTCTGTGGGTTGGAGGGGTGCATTTTGTGGGGGAGAGAGACAGTCCCAGGATCGCCATTATGCGTATCATGTCGGTGTATGCGGCATCAGCCTTTGTCTTGGTGGGCGCTGCTCCGACGAAGTCATCTAGGTAGCAGAGGACGTGGTGACCCTTGCGGCGGAGGAGGTAAACGACTGCGTTGGTGGTGCGTGCGCATGCCATCGAGGAGGTTCTGCACCCGAAGGCTGGGGCTACGTCAAAGTAGGTCTTGGAGTCGACGGTGATCCCGAGGAGGGGGACGGAGAGGGGGCAGGTGCGCAACTGTCTGTAGGCTCGGGCCAGGTCTGCTGACCAGAGGTAGCAGTCCTGGCCGAGCCTAGTCACCTCGCCAGCCAGGTCCGAGATGCCGGGAAGAGTGTATGTCGTTGGCCTGCCCTGGAAGTGCCCCTTCCGTATCCCCGCGTTGACACTGGCCCCTCTGGGGTAGCTTAAATCGACGATGACCCGCCGCTCGTCAGTATTTTTCTTTGGGCGGGTCATGACGGGGCTGGTCTGTGCCCATGGGGTGAATGGGGCTGCGGTGAAGGGTCCAAGTAGGGCGCCATGGGCCGCCTCCTTTTGGACATATCTGCGTATCCACCGGAAGTGGTCAGGGTCCTCCGCGTGGTTGGCGACGGCTGGTAGTGGTGGGTCGTCGGCCGTATAGTCAGTCGGCCAGCCGAATTCCAAGAAGTCGACGAGCTGTGAGTCGTGATAGCCTGTTAGGTGCTTCCGCCACATGGGTATGTTGAGGGCCGAGGGTACGGGGACTCTGGCCGATATGTGGTTGGGGAGGCCCGTTGCGCGTACCCGGTTGTATATCAGCAGGTATGTTTTGTTGCTCCATACTTCAGGGACTGCCGTCGGCCAGATCCTCATGAGGGTTGTTCGGTACGTTATTGGAGTGTGGGGGGGGTCATATGGCGGCGCCGGCTCGGAGTCGTCATCTGCGATGATCTGGTCGATGTCCTCTGCCGCCTGTGCTTGTTGGGTGCGTCGGAGCAAGTCGTCGTCCCGCTCGTTGGTGTTGGCTCTGTCGGTGCCTCCGTGCGCGATTATGATGGGGGTGGGGTTAGGGCGGATGCGCCCTATCCTGTGGCTGCCGTGGTGATCAGTGCATTGGACGGGGACCTTGGTCGGGCGCGAATTACTGGATGCGAACCCAGGGGGGGGGCGGCACCGTACCGACACCCTGTTTGCACGCAAATTGCGCACGGAGGAGGGCCACCATGAAGAAAGCTAGGGGATCTGAACCCAATGGGCGCCATCGTACCGACACCTTGTTCGCGCGCAAATTGTGTGCCCTCCACCTAATGTGGCCAGTGTGCCCAACAGTTCCCCCTCTAGTTAAAGGGCCACTAATATGACCAAGGAGGAAGTCAATGCCAAGATCCAGCAAGCAATTGGACCACACAAAGATCTCCCGGTGATCGTAAAGAGATGCAAACTTCAGTGGTATGGCCATATTTCCCATTCATCAGACCTAGCGAAAACCATCTTGTAAGGCACACTGAAAGAGGGGGGGAAAAGCAAGGTGGAAAAAAGGAAGACATGGAAAGAGAACGTCAGAGATTGGACACGCGTGGAGTTTGACAAGTCCCAAAGGGCAGTGGAGAACAGGAAATAAAATGGAGAAAACTGGTTGCAAAGTTATTTGTGTGCAACAATCCCTCGGGGTTGAGGGATTGATCATGATCATGATCATGATCATGATCATGATCATGGTGATGATGTTGTTGATGATGAACATGATCAATACAACTCTACTTATTCACAATTAACCTGATCAAATATGACTATACACGGTTTGTATATCTTGAAACAACTTATAGTTCTAAGTGCAATGTTACAACTTACAGTTCAAGCTGCATAGTTCGATGAAATCATCAAATTTTCGAAGCCAGATGATTTATTTCCAGTTGATTCTACATATGCAACTGATGCACTTTTGAAGTATGTGCTGCTGCATGTAAGGGAGCATGACGTCATTTAATAAAACCTGTTACTGCTGAACCCTATGTGCTAAGAGCTTTGACGAGCACACCAACAATAATGTGGCATGTTTACACTTCAAAGATCTCCAAAGTAATTCATTTTAAAGCAAGGTTACTTCAATCTAAAACAATGTAGATTATAACAATGAACTTAACATATTTTATTTATTTATCTCAGGAAATGACAGAAACCCAAAACCATCGGACTATGCAACTTTAATATTTCTAGAATTTAAATATTTGGCTAATATACAGTGATTATTCCTGTAAGAAATAAATGTTGAGATCATGTGACCAGACCTTTGAGTCGTTATCCGTCAGCTAATATCTTCATTGAAAAGGAAGGGTGGGGACTTTTAGTGGATGGCAAAGAATGAAAACATTTAGTCAGATCAGAGCATATATTCGCCATAGTCTGTTGCGAAGGTGTTAAGTGTTATCCACAGATACGCGCATTCCTTGTCAGGGGTACATGGGTTCCTCATTTAGGTGCCCAGAAGCCACCAAAGTGAAAGGGTTGTGCTAGAGTGTCATCATTTAACTTAGGTGTAGAGAGGTTGTGGTCTCAGTGTGAAGCTATTTTCAATGTACTAAAATGATTATGACTACAATTTCTTACATTTTAGTTGAAAAACTAAAATTATATCAAGATGGTATATTCTAAATCCATATCATATCAAAACTATGTTGGACTGGGCGTGATGGACTAATCAGTTAGAGTACTCGTTGCTCTTATAGGAGGTCATGGGTTCGATCTATTGCTGAGTCAAAGCTAAGACTTACAAGATTGATACGTACTTTGCCTCGTAGTTCATCTTAGTAGGGTACTACTACTAGAACAAGGATTGTTTCTCTCCATGTCTGGTTAATGCAATATACCCCCCGCCAGTTAAGCTAGTGACATCTATCGGCAGAATCTGGAACCACTCTATTCGGGTACTTTCCCCGAGTGCCTGTGATTTCACATGCTATATCTCCGTAAAGAATGCATGGACAAATAATAAAATGCCTGATTATATTCAGATATTCATATCGCAACAGGCATCCAGCTCTTATCCTTGTAATATATATTTAGTAAAACTAAAAGACAACTATATTGTATTTTTCTTCTGGAATTTCACTGCCGCTCTCTTCATGTGTATTACACCCCACCAGTTAAGCTAGTGACATCTATCGGCAGAATCTGGAACCACTCTATTGGGGTACTTTCCAGCTTAACTGGTGGGGTTCGGAACATGGTATAGGTGGCATGGTATCTAATGGGCAACACTATTAAGTGCGCATAGCCATGAGTCCATATGTGACCTTAGTTGTGGCTAAGAATGAAAACCTTCACAAACAAGCAATAGTCAAATGGATCTAGTCGATCCCCTCCCCCACCTCCCTAAGCAATTATCTGGAACCTAATACATACAAGTAATAGCGTCAGTCACCGTCCCTAGAAATCGGTGTTCTCAACAATCTGAACAATTTGATGCTCAGAAGCGGGTTGGGAGGGGTAAAAATCATGTTCCGACTGCTTTCTGAGCTATATATGTGATGTATAAGCATTAT
>CM059190.1:27300832-27443924 GCA_030323885.1 Branchipolynoe longqiensis | reverse complement strand
ACAGGACATAAATATCTGAATGTATAAATACATAAAGATATAAAATATGAACATTATAAACCTATACATAGATATATAAAAATATTTGCTTATAAATACATACCAGCTAGCACCCTGGTATTTTATACAATTGCAGTCACCGGCTGAGCTTCCACATATGCTGGTGTGGCGTTTTCAGCGGTGTGCCGTGTTCAGCTGTGTGCATAGGCTCAAACTCAAAGCATTGTCAATGGTCGTGAGTCACTACCCTTATAAATTTAATATAATGTTTTTGGTAAAGATGTTTTCTATATGTGTACCAAGCAATTTGTTTCTAGGTGGTGTTGTTTTAGAGATATTTCACTTTTCCTGGATTTTCTGTATGAAGATTGTTCACCACCACTGACAATGACTTAAGTTTGACCTTACGTGCAGTGCACAACATTAGTTTTATTCAAAATTAATAGAAATCAAGAACACTAACCTTATAAATGTAATATAATCTTTTTGGTAAAGCTGTTTTCTATATGTGTACCAATCGATTTGTTGATAGGTGGTGTGGTTTTAGAGATATTTCACTTTTTCTGTATTTTCTGTATGAAGATTGCTCACGACCATTGTCAATGCCTTGAGTTTGAGTCTATGCACATGGCTGAACACGGCACACGGCTGAAAACGCCACACCGGTATGCACCCAACCGCTTACCACCTGAGATAACAAATATATATATTTTTACTTAAAACATATGACATTGCATATTCCATCGCGTATTCTTTAAACATCATTTTATCCATTGTGCATACCACCTGAAAATGCCAAGCTGGGCCCCTGTGAATGCTACGCCTTTACTCCACAAGGTGAGTCGCAGATGGTCGATCACAATGCACCAAATACTTAACAATATCCAGCCAAACCACATTATTTCTGTTAGATAATAGTAGTGTCTATGAAATGTCTTCATTCATTTTACTCTTCTTTCAATAGCATAAATAACTGAAGATGTGCATGACCAGAAAGCCAGTACTTTAGGCTTAGGATACGATTCTATTTAAATGAATACAAATATGTACCAACAAATTACCAAATTAAATACTAAAAGTTCGAAGTATCTGTTTATCCATAAATTAGGATCGCACCTGCCTCGATACCTATGCACTCTGATTAGTAGTGGACTATGCATATTGATTTACTCTCCTTATAATATGAAATATTGGTGAACAAAATAACCATATTTAATCAAGTACATTACACCAACCCACCTGTTGCTATATGTGATACGGTTATACATTGCATACTACGAAATGAGTTTATTATATCAACTTATTTTACCTGTTAAGAAATGAATGCCACATTTTATTTGGTATGTTGGCAAGTAGATCAAAACTGTAACCCCATAGGATTCCGCAGTAACCGGTTGTATTAAATTTGTATTTTATTTTATCTTTTGGTACATTAGTTGTTTAAGCAGGGGGAATTTCAGTCGCAGACGACTGGTCTTCCTCATTCCACTGCTCCTTGCCCTATCCTAGTAATGCCCAGCGTCTGGCTAGGAAGTGACAAGTATCAATTTTTAAATCATTGGTTTGACGCGACCAGGGTTCGAACCCACGATCCCACGATCTACAAACACGGGAGACGGACGCTCTAACTCATTCGGCATCCTGTCTGGTTACTGTATCCCCATTTATGCAGCAATGCATGCTTAATTAGGGCACAATTTAGTATCTAAGTTATGTATGGCGTTCTCTGTGGAGGAGTGGTTAGAGTGTCGGACTTTTTTCTAGGTCAGACTCCTAATCTGAGGGTCGGCGGTTCGATTCCCCGTGCCCCCAGCTCTGCCAATTTGGATTTCCACCACTGTGTATAAATTACAATGTCATCAAAGGCCGGTTGCTCTCATACCATGTCTATGTGGTGTGGGAGGTTAAAAATCCCTTGGGTCGGTAAAAGTGTAGGCTCGGGCTTTCTATCGACCAGCAGTGGAATGAGGAAGACCGGTCGTCTATGACTAAAATTTCCCCTGCTTAAACAACTAATGGACCAAACAAAAAATCAAATCTAGATCATTGTTTTTTATTCAAACCTTTGATGTTCATCGCATCGTGCAGTTGTCGTGGTATCTGGCTTAGATGGATAAGGGAGTGTGGCATTAATTTCTTAACAGGTAAAATATGTTGATATAATAAACTCATTTTGTAGTATGCAATGTATAACCGTATCACATATACCCATATTATTGCCATTAGCTACTTTGCGAATATTTCCCGTGACAATGGTGGCATATCACTACCAATGCCGACTGATGACAACATACAGTTAGTATACAGATGGGCTGGTTATAAGTTCATGCTGGGCTGCCAGTTAACCAGGGAGTGAGGCCCAGGCTCGTGACGTGGACATTATGGGTGGAAAGTCAGAGACATATCAGGAAATAATGGGTTATACCCCGGTCACACTACATCTGTGTCTGCTTGCGATCAATTCCAACCACCATAAAACGTTTTTGTCGGCGACCAAAAGCCCAACAAAAGGCTGATCAGTCAGCGCTCGGGGAATGATTTAATCAATTGCCAACTTCTCCAAGAGGTGGACAGATTTGTTGACAATCAGTTTGTGAGCAGTTCATGTTCGAATGGTGACCAGCTGGCGATCAGCCGGCGATTGGTCAAGGACTGATTTGCGACTAGTCTGTGACCGATCAGCTTTCAGATCAGTCATATGACTGATCGCCAACTCCTCCAAGAGGTGGGAAGAGTGGTTGGTCATTGGGTGCCGCTCGGTCCTCAATTAGTCATACCACCGATCACCGACTTCTTTAAGACAAGGGAAGACTACTCGATGATCAGTCAGCGACCAGTCTACGACGGCTGATTGCAGACTGGCTGGGGATCAAAATGTCTCTGACTAACTTGGCGATCAGTTGGGTCAGTATGTGACTAACAGCTGACTGATTGCCGACTGATCGCCAACCTATGAAGATGATTTACAACCTCTGGGCGACTATTGTGATCATAAGGAGTCTGCAGGTGCAGCGACCAGTGAGGACTGTGTTTTGGTTGCTTGCGATCACTTGCAACCATCTGGCGTTTGGGTGGTCGCAGGTGGTGTGCAAGCAATCGCAATCGTAGTGTGACTGGGGTAGTAGGCACTCTCAGGACCTTTGGCCCTGCATAGCATCTGATGGTGCTGTTTGTCATTCAACACCCAATGAAATATGATTCAACTAATTGCGGAGAGTAGTGAATTAAAAGTGATTTGCTTATTTCTTATAGCCTGTTCAATTCCAACCATTCCGTTCCTGTCTGACGTCACAGAATGGGATTTTCCCTCGTCTTCAGGACAATTATACCGATCCGATATATTCCTAAAATATCAACATGTAAGATCCAATAAATATCCATGTAAGGCATATATATTAAAATTAGGCGAGCACATCTCTAAGCATGTTGCATATAACATGATCCTATATCAGTACCGGTGTAAAGATTTCAAATTCCCCCCATATTCAAGTTCCCCCCGGGAACTTGAAATGATTTCAAATTCATCCCAGGGGAATTTGAAAACGTTTTCAAATTCCCTCCCTCGTTTTAACATTCCCTCCCCCCCCCCCCATTTTGGGGGAATTCTCTTTATTTTTGTTATTTTTTGTTATTTTTCATGACAAATATTATAATATACAGAGAATAGCATAATGGAAATTATTACTAGTACAATCAAACATATTTAACCACAAATGACACAAAAAGTCTCCAAGATGGTTAAGAAAAAAATATTATAGGTCTGAAATTTTAAACATTTTTTAAAGGAATCTGAAAATAGGGGGAGGAATCTGAAAACTGTTTTTAAGTTCCCCCCAGGAATCTGAAAACGTTTTTAATTTCCCCGGAGGGAAGTTAAAAACGTTTTCAGATTCCCGGGGGGGAACTTGGGAAGGGGGGAAGTTGAAATCGTTACACCGGGTATCAGCAGAGCAATAACTATCAGCAGGTCTAGGGTAGGCATCCTCTAAATATAAGTGTGCTTAGGCATTATAGTGCATTCATTTTGCAGAAACTATATACCCAGAAACTATATCCTATTGAAAGGAGTGTTCTTTCATCAGCAAGTATTTCAATATTCAAAGGATACTATCCTCTTTTCTTATATATTATTTAATTAAGAAGGGGAATGTTCAATTATGGACAATTTGTCTTCCTCATTTGATGGTTCCTTTCCCAATTCTAGTAATGCGGAACATCAAACTAAGTAGCGATTTGTTTGGGGTAAATATGTTTATTCTGCTGAATAAGTCTTTTGTCATTGCCGAAGCACTGGTCTTCCAGCCATTTTTCAATTCAGGGTTATTTACACAAAGGTATATCTAGAATAAGGTGTACAATACCTGTTGAATACACAATTTTCACTATGTAGCGCAATGAAATTCTGAAACCCAAACGTTCCATAACAATATGGTACAGTAGTGTCATATACCTAGATCAATATTAGTCAGATCAATGTGAGTATTTACATAGTATTTAGAATGTAAGCAGAAGTTATCTTCTGTATTGAGTTGGTAAACTTGTAGTAAGTTTGAATGTTCAGTTGCAGTTAGGCAAGTGGTATATAAATGTTGGTTTGTTAGGAAAATTCTACTGTAACTCTAATGAAGCTAGTTATGTGAGTTTATGAATTATGTTGTTGGGGTGGGGTTGTTAAAAATACACTAAACCAGCTGTGACCAGTGAAGCAGTGGGACCAATCCCAGTGCATTTAGGTCTTAAATTTTACATTTTTACCTGGACTGTCTCTGTCATCATATATGGTTGACTGGAGATAACAGAGGAACAGCAACAAATTAAAAAAGTATCAATTCATAAGTCATCGGTTTGACTTGACCAGAGTTCAAACCCACGAGTTCAAATCCTATAACCTACAACGCTGTGAGATCGGTGCTCACCTCATTCAGTCTGGTTTGATGGTTAATTTGATTATATTAAAGAAAGAACTTGTCAACTTTGGATAGTTCCTCTTCATTCATATTGGCAAATGATAGATACAGTGAAACCCAACATTTCAAGGTGGCCAATAATGAAGATTCAGTTCACAGATAGGCCAGTAAAGGAAATCATCCAATGACAATGTCAAACCAGACGGAATGGACAAACGAGGCAGGGCCTGCTTCCCATGCGGCAGGTCAATCAATCAATCAATAGTTCCGTCCTCTAGTCGAGGGTTGGATGCAATGGTTCTCCACTTGTCCCGATGGTGTGCTGTTCTGATAGACTGTGAATAATTCAAGCCTGTCCACTGTGAAATATTTGTAAACCATGATGTTCTTGGTCTCCCTCTCCCTCGGCTGCCATTCACCTTCCCTTCCTACAATGTATGGTATATTGAACTCTGACGAATGATGTGGCCAAAATAAATAAGTTTCTTTGTCTCTATAGTGGCAAACAAGCTTTTCTTATTTTTAATTTTTCTGAGAACTTCTTTGTTGGTGATCTTCTTTGTCCAGGATATTTTCATCATCCTTCGATAAGTCCACATCTCAAATGCTGCTAAACGCTTGTACATTTTCTTAGAGATTGTCCATGTCTCAGCCCCATAGATTAGAGTAGACCACACATAACACTGAAGAATACGCTTCCTTGTTGGGCTATTGTTATCCTTCTTTTAATTTCTTCCTCACATCTCCCATCATTTGTAATCTTTTGTCCAGATATATGAATTCGGATACTTGTTCTATGTTTGTGCCATCTATGGTTATATTGATATTTGGTTTATCTGTCTTTTTACTTATAACCATTTTTTTGGTCTTCCTGGCATTCATCTTCATGTTGAATAGTATTCCAGGTTTATTGATTCTATTCACTATATCTTGTAGGTTTTTCTCACTGTCTGCTAGTATTACACTGTTATCGGCATATCTAAGATTGTTGACGTTCATGCCACCTATTGTCACTCCCTTGCAATCTTCAATGTGTCTGAAAATCATCTCTATGTACAGGTTAAATAGACATGGTGACAATACACACCCCTGTCAAACTCCTCGTTTAATCATACCTTCATCCGATAGGCCCTGCTCCATTTTTATAAATGCATGTTGTGTCCAGTATAAGTTCACAATTCATATATACATTTATACATATAATATAGCACCTGTTTAACCAAGAGAACAGCCAGTGCACCAAGTGGTGGGTTTGATCATTTTGATTACACAGTACAGGCTGAGTGAGCCATCTTAGTATTATATGGTCTTTGGTACTGTCAGGTTCTAAAGCGCTCAACACACTGGTCTTACTTGTACACTTGGGGTGGGTGGGATTGTAAGTAAACTGGCGGTCGATCCCACACCAAGGGTCTGCATCTGCTCAGTTACAACTGATGACGGTTCCAAGCCTGAGATACTCTCTCAGATAGCATAAACACTGACAAGGCTAAAACCAGTTCGGTGTTAACAAAAGTAGTTCTGTTACCTCCAAGATACGATAGATGCACTCCCTTGTCATATCCATCTTCTTACAAGTATGCTTGTGAATCATGGACCCTCATGGCAGAGCTCCAATGAAGAATGAATACAAAGCATGGAAATAAGGTGATTTTTTTTAGTTTTTTTGTTGTTGGTACATTAGTTGTTTAAGCAGGGGGAATTTCAGTCACATATGACTGGTCTTCCTCATCCCACTGCTCCTTGCCCTATCCTAATAATTCTGAGCATCTGGCTAGGAAGTGGCTAGTATCAATTTTTAAGTCATTGGTTTGACTCGACCACAATTCGAACCCACGATCCCACGATCTACCAACACGGGAGACGGACGCTCTACCTCATGTGGCCATCCCGTATGGTTTGTATCACAGCATTGGAAGTAATTCATTACAAAACTAATAATGTGAAATATGTCAATTATCACTTTATCTATGCATCCTATTTACATGCAAATGCCATAACCGTATTTATAATGTTGTTGGTTGGGGTACCAGATTTGTTTGTTTGTTTGGGGGGGGGGGTTATTGGAATAAATTAATGCTAAAAGCGCTTAGAACTAGCGTATTGCAGGTCTTGCAGGTATAGCAATACCTCAGGGAGTTTGACGCCCCTGCCTTGCAGAGTTGTAAACCACTGCCTTGTGGTACAGGTTCTTGACAGAACCAAAGGCTAAGGGAGCAAACCCTAAACAGAAAACCATGTCACTGTGGCAGCAATAAGGGTGGTTGATGTATGGAACCCCCAACATCTCCCGACCAGCCACTGCAGGGACAAATAGTTTTGCGCCTGTCTTGACATGTTCTTGCAGGTCTGAAACCTATATTTGCTCCCCGAGAGAGTGCTGCTGGTAACTTGCAAAAGCCAGCAGCACTTCAACACTTTTGCAGGCAGCTTTCATGGTGCTGATGATGACTAGAGTGATTTATGGATACGCCCCCACCCCTTTCTCCAGGTAATTTTGAAATCTGGAGGCTCTGAAATGTCCTCTCCAGCCATTTCAGGGAGGTTACATACTTGCCCTGCCCGCCCTTGCCCTCCCGGCACTCCCGTACAAGTTACGGCCGTGTAACCATACATGTGAAATATAGATGATGATATCGATATATATAGACACTGATACAGATATATATCATATCCCAATAAGTGGATGAGCAGTAGTCTCTGTCGCTAGACCCTGAAGCTAATTATTTTGATAGCTGCAACATGCAGAAGGCACGTAACTAAATGTTTGCAGACATATCTAGCACTGCTTAATCCCATATCCCATATACATATACACCTCAGGGCTGCTGCAGCGCTACACATAGCGAGCTAAGTGCAGCTGAGTCCGGTAGTTTTATTAATAGAAACTTGTGGCAAACATATGAAAATATATCACATTTCTTTCTTTTCAAGTATTTTCTTTTATAATACAAACAAACTGGACATTGAAATATTGTTGGTTTCTTTTAATCTTTAAAAAAAATTTTTTTATAAATATATTACATATGTTTTATTAGATTTACTTCATATAGAGAGTAATGGCAAGCACGATCCCAACCCTTGCTAAATGTAACATTGCCCAATAAAATACATTTCTTTCTTTTGAAGTGTTCGTATTTGTGTGGAGAAAATGGGTTATTCCAATATACTTTATTTTTATCTATGTTATATTTTGAATGTTCATTTTATTTATCTAATTTATATATTTAGTTGATATGTGTTGCCCATCGGAACTATAGTGACCAACAAATCAAATGTAGGCCAATTCATCTAATTTATTTTATTTTAGTATAACTTAGTATCAATGATATACAAAGTAGTTGCAAACATATGAACACAGACTGCCATAGCATGGATGATGTTATATAAACATAGGTCTCCAAATACCTTACAGTTCTTTAGCTTGAATTCTCTTTTTGATTGAATTCAATTTTATTTTACCAACCTTGCACCGACACCGACCTCTTGGTTGGTGAGTTGTCGCCAATCCGGTGCTGACCTGGCGCCAGGGCACCACCCTTTCCCCAACCCGCCGCCAACCTGGCGTTGACCCAGCGCCCCCCTGCCACTGACCCAGTGCTGCCCTGGCGCCGCCTTGGCGCTGCCCTGGTACTGCCCTGGCGTCGCCCTGGCGCCCACCACATATTTGATTCAATGTATCGAATGGGACACTGGTAGGTTGGCGCCCTTTTGGGCGTAAGGAGGTTGGCGGCGAACGCTGGCTCTCGTGTGACTGGGGTATAAGGTTGGTAGCGATCAGTTGGCGATCGGTCATACCCAGTCATCCTATGCTTGCAATCTCTTCCGACCACTTTGCGAATGCAAAAAAGGGTCTGTCGCAAGCAGCGCAAGCATTCGGCGACTGGTCGCAATGTGGTCCCATGTGGTCATTGAGCCCCTTGAAACCATATTTGTCGCAATGAGATCGCTGCTCCTAAAACTTCCTTGCGACCATAACGGTAGGAGACCATGGCCAAACGGTAACCCACCTCTTGGCTGGGGTTTGCAAGGAGCGATGAGGTCCCATTTGCACTGGTACCATCCTGCAGGATAACAGTCACCGGTCCCAGTCATACATATTTTGTTGGGTAATAACATAGATTAATGAAATGGAAATATCACTAAACTATGCCATCATAAAAATATTTAAATCATATTTTGCTGTAATTGCTGTAATTATATCGGCTATTAAAAAACAAATAAAAGGGCCACCATTTTTGTCACCCGAGCGTGGAGAAACGTATTCGATTATTCGACCCGAGTCTGCAGGATGTGCGCATGTGCCAAAAAAGTGGCTCGGGTGACCAGAGTTGATTAAGTGATTACGCCCAACATGAAGAGAGTGGTGGTGAAATTCCAGAAGAAAAAATCAATATAGTTCTCTTCTTTGTTTTAAGATATATTACAAGGATAAAAGCTTGAATCCAGTTGCGATATGAATATGTGAATATAATCAGGCATTTTATTATTTTTCCGAGCATTCTTTACGGATATATAGCATGTGAAATCATAGGCAGTCAGGGAATGTACTCATCTAGAGTTGTTCCATATTCTGAGGACAGATGTCACTAGCTTAACTGGCGGGATGGGGCCTATTGCATGGAATTCATGTAGATATGTACTGGATATGATCATTTATAGAGATAATCAAGGTAATGGATCCCACAGGAGTTACATTCTACATACATTATGGAATCTTAGAGATATATAAAAGTATATATCAGTTTATAGTAGACAACCCATATCAGACTCAAGTGCACTAGCCTTGGACATCTAATTCTGAAATGATAAATGTACATGATTACCTATCATACCTGAAGAAATTGTCAATTTTCTCAATACACAAATATATTTGAATAAAAAATATAAGCATAAATTACAAGCAATGTCTAATGTAGTAACGATAGATATAAGTAAGTTTGCAATTATCTAGTTTATAATAATCTAGACCTACTGCAGAACATCCCAAATTTTCAACAAGAATAAGTGTCAAGGGTTGTATGCAATGACCTATGACCCTTACCCATTCTCCATTCTTGCCATGAATCATCACAAGTAAGGACAAAGAAATAACAGTATATGAAAATCTGACTAGTAAAGTCATGAATATTCCAGGTTTCCTTCTAGATTGTAGGCTTACATCCAAATTTCAAATATATTGACAGGAAATTGTTATACTATAATGCATTTACCATGTTGTCAGTGAACTGAAGACAATATCAATTAAAAATGTGCTGTTAAATTTGGTTAATTTATATTCTATTTCTCTGTATTATTTTGCTGGCTGCAATCATTTTGGATACTACTATCCAATGCATTAGGTCATACCAAAGGTTCTTGGCAATGTCATCAGACAGAGGGTTTTTTGTTGGTACATTAGTTGTTTAAGCAGGGACAATTTCAGTCGCAGCAATTGGTCTTCCTCATTCCACTGCTCCTTGACCTATCCTAATAATGCTGTGCGCCTGGCTAGGAAGGGACAAGTATCAATTTTTAAGTCATTGGTTTGACTCGACCAGGATTCGAACCCACAACCACACGATCTACCACATGGGAGACGGATGCTCTAACTCATTTGGCCATCCCGGTGGCAGTGGAAATCATTTATTGCATACATGTCTATCTGCTAAGTATATCTTATAGTATTAATTGGAACATTTTCTCAGCCAATGCTAACATACTGATTTTCCTGCGAACATTTTCACACAGGTCTCTATGCAATGTCATAGCGACCATTATCTGGTTACTATGGCAATGAGTTAATTAAGAATGATTGGTTGATATGTATGATGGCATACCAATTACAATGGAAAAATGATCAATGTCTGATCCAATGGTCTTAGTAGCTTTGACAGGATGGCATTGGCACAATTGGACAAATCTGTGCTGATGAGATGAAACAGAAATCAGTAATAATTAGCTTAATAATTAGCTTCGCTTGTAATAATTTGTGTCATTTGACGTTAAGCTGCATAATACTCAGCTGGGGAAAACATTGCAGTTACAGGAAAGGTCGGAGGTTCGAAACCTGGCCGGGCGAGTCAAACCGTTGACCCGTCACATACTTGTCACTACCTCGCCTGGCGAACAGCATTACTAGGATAGGGGAACTACTGGTTTAATTAGTATCAGGATAGTATGACTCAGTGGAATATGGGCTCATAATGGCAGCAGTTGGATGGTCTCCTCTTGGGGCAGGCAGCAGTATAAATCACGTGTGTATCAGAAGTTGGTAGCCGTTCTGGCATGACCTACAATGTAACTAGGAGATAAAACACCAACAAGCAATGGGCAAACATGTGAGACTTAGGACTGGTAAACACTGGTGAAACTGTGGAACAACAACCAACTGTTCTACTGGGTGATCTCCAAGCAGATATTGCTAGTCTTCCATAGGGGAAGTGTGTGCGCAGAGTGCTGTGAGAGTGCAGGCAGAGGAGGTGTCATCCACGGTTACAGGAAACCCGTTCCATAGCTGGTTTACAGGCGGTGTTAAGGCCCTGTCACATTACAGCGTATGGCGGGAGCGTATTGAAAACCTACGTACGCCGTGCTGGTGCCGGCCTATGATGACCTTCGGTGAACTTTCGGGTGGGTTTGAGCGTATGGGGGACCTATGAGGAGCGTATGAGGAGCGTATGGGAGCGTGCTGCGACATTTTTTGACTTTTGATTGGCATGTGGAGCGTATGAGGAGCGTATGAGGAGCGTATGAATATTTTAGGAGCGTATGAGGAGCGTATGAGGAGCGTATGAGGAGCGTATGCGAAACCTATGCGCGACCTATGGTATCTCTCCGCGGTCCACCGCTTGGTGACTCCTGGGTATATAAAGCCTGGAGCAACAGGCTCCCCTCACTCTGCCACCATGCCTGCTAAGAGGAACACCACTGCTGCTGCTGCTTCTGCTACTGCTACTACTACTACTACTACCAGTACTACTGCTACTACACCAGCCTCCAGAGCTGCTGTTACTACAGGAGGAGGACTAGGCCGTGGGAGAGGCAGAAATAGGCAGACTTTGTTACAATGCTCTCCATCACCAGCCTCCTCACCTGCCTCGCCACCTCACCACTCTCCACACCACTCTCCAGAACACCACTCTCCACAACACTACTCTCCAGAACACCACTCTCCACTGGAGGAGCTGGAGATGGAAGTGGAGAGGTCGACGACACAACGCTGGCGTCCCCGCTCCAGCTCGCCATCTCCTGCCTCTGCGGGCAGCTCACGGGCGTCGTCCGCTGCCTCCGCCGCCTCCGCCGCCTCCACCAGCACCGCTGCCATCGGCACGTCAAAGAGACGGAGGGCCAAGAAGAGCGACTGTTCTCTGTCGGTCTTCAAGGAGGGTCAAATGTTGGACTTCCTCGAGGAGAACCCCCATCATTTGGAACATGAAGCTCACGGATTACCGCCGCTCAGACAGAAAGGCCAAGATGTGGGAGGACCAGGCGACACTTCTGGGGACCACAACAGTCCATCTCCAGAAGTGGTTCAAGTCGCTCAGGGACACGAACACGTGGCTCCACAAAAAAAAGAGCGAGGACGGAGCCGCTGACCTGACTGAGCGGGAGCAGTGGATCCTGTGCAAGTTTGGGTTCCTGCGGTCCGTCGTCCGTCACCGACCGGAGCCCTGCAGGAGTGTAAGTACATAATCTTTTTTTGTTCTGACAAGTGCGGCCATTAGTATCGTATTCTAGTTTGTTATGTTATGCTTTTGTTGTATTTATGTTTGTTTGTTTGTTTGTTGTTGTTTTATGTCCTAGCAACATCTAATATTCTAGTAATTTGTTAATGTTATTGACAATAGATGTGTCATGATATAATCGTTATAAATCCATGTCTGCATTTAACGTTAATTATTTTTGCTTTATATAATTTTGATTTACTGTTGACTTGTCATGTCTTTTGTCGAAATATCGATTTGCATTCATGTTACTTATGTTATGTTATGATTTTGTTTTGCAGTTGGCCAGTCCTGTCGCGGCTCCGCAGCTTGATCTCAGCTTGGAGGAGAATGTGCCGACCGATGTGGAGGTGGCGATGGATGAGGATGGACCCACTCCCCCCGCTACATCCCAAGAGTGGGGAAAGGGGAGAGGGAAGCGATCTGCCCCAGTAGACAACAACCTCCTCGCTGCCATCCACAAGAGGTTCGATGAGTCTGCCGACATCCTCAAGGTAATGCAGCCGCCTCCTCCTCCACCTCCACATCCACCGGCGGTGACGAAGCGAGTGGCATTCGCCAACTATATGCGGGACATGATCCTCACGATGCCGGAGGAGCGGTTTGTGTCGGTTTGCGGTGCACTCAACCGCATGGCGTCGCACCATCTGGAGGAGGAGGAAGGAACCTTTGTGGCCCCAGTGGTTTGTGTGGCTGCTCCTGCTCCTGCACCTGCTCCTGCACCTGCTCCTGGACCTGCGCGTGTGTCTGCAAGTGAGGCATACCAGCCTCAACCCCACCAGTGGACTCACCAGCCACCACCGGCATCACCATGGGCTTCACAGACACACAAGTATGTGCAGCACTATATGGGGCAGCCGCAGATTCCTCATCAGCCACAGCCACAGCCGCCTCTGCCAAGTCTTCCGCCTCACCCTCAGCCTCTACCTCCAACCTCCGTAGGTCACGAGGCGCCCGCAGCTCCGCTGGTGGTACGGCCGTCACACACTGCTGGACAACTACGGACATTAGGGATGGCGGGGCACACAAGGGGCTCTCCCGGAGTCGTGGTGCGTGCGGGTGCTCCGCCCACTGTGGGTGCGGCATTGCCGGGGACTTGCGCTGCTGCAGACATTGTGACTCCGACACACGTCGACCCCACCCCAGTGAACTTGTCTGAGTCGGCCAGCCCAGAAGGACTATTGAACTTGTCGGGGCTGTCCGGCATATCTGGCATGTTGGGCGCAAATTTGGACTTATTCCCCTCGTCAGCCACACAGTCCCCAGCTGATGCCACTTCTAATGGCAAGGGAGAGAAGTGATTGTAAATATGTGTATATATGTAGTCTTAAGTTTTTATTTATCTTTGTACATTTGTATGTATATATGTATATATATTGTTTATACATTTATATGTCAAGATGCTAAAATAAATAAATATACTGTCAATTTTAGTTTTTGTGTCCGTGTTCAGTAAAGGCATGCCATCATTTAATTGTTATATATTAAAGTACAATTAACATTAAAATTAAAACTCTATTTTTTCCTGTGTTCTTAGTATGTATGTAAAAAGAGAGGAGATTCATTACAATTACATTAACTAGATGACTTAAAATTAATGAGCGAAAGAACGTAACAGACATGTAAAATTGTGTTTTCATATCTATAAAATGATATCGTTTATTTTATACTAGACATATAAACATTAGCATCTCATATAACAGGAGAGATGTCACAACATCACAGACATGTTTGCAAAAACAGTAGACAGACATAGCGCATACAGACTGATAAAATGTTTTGTCAGATCATCCTGTCTTGCCATGACAGTGCTCCGGCAGGTGAGACGACCCAGTCTTTAATTAGATTGCGCTGTTCCTTTCCTAGCTTGGACGCGGTGTTGGGGTTAACAGGTTCAACGTTAATGTCACGAAGGTTGTGGCCCTCTCGCCAACCTCCAGGCACAAAGGTGTTGTTGGCTGTCTCGGGACGATCCAGCTGCATGTTCTGTAGCGCTGGGTAGCGTGTCCTCATGAGGTTGTGCAGAACCATGCATGCCTTGACGATGAGCTTCACATTGGAGGGGTGGTGCTGCATAGTCGTCAGGAGCACTTGGAAGCGGTTGGCTAGAATGCCAAAGGTATTCTCCACCACTCTCCTAGCTCGGGAAAGCCGGTAGTTGAAGAGTCGCTCATCATTGGTCAAGCCCCTCTTGCCGTACGGCTTCATCATGGTCGGCCGCAGGGCAAAGGCATCGTCACCGATCAGGAAATACGGCACATCCTTCTGGCCGTCGACGAGCGGTTCAGGGTTCGGAAAGCCGATGGTGCCACCTTCTGTGCATGCCTTCAGCTCGGAGGCGTTGTAGATCTGGGCATCGGACGCGGAGCCCGTACTGCCAATATCTGCCCAGATAAATTTGTAATCCGCATCTACAAGTGCCAACAGGACCACGGAGAAAAAGCCCTTGAAGTTGTAGTAGAGCGACCCACTCTTTGGAGGGCACCGGCAGGCGATGTGCTTCCCATCCAGAGTGCCACAGGTATGGGGGAAGTTCCACCTCTCTGCAAAGAGGTCCGCGATGGCATGCCACCCTTCTGGAGTCGTCGGACACGTCATGACCTCGGCCATGTACTCGTCGACGATGGCCTTGCAGACTTCACGGACTATCAGCGACTGTGTGTTGTGGGGCACCCTCCACCCAAACTTCATGGAGGAGTATTTTGTGCCGGATGCCAGGTGCCGCAGAGTAAGTGCTATTTTCAGCACCGGGTCGAGCGGCACCCTGAATGTGGTCCGTTTTTTTGCGATCCTGGGTCCCACTCGCGCCACAATCTCGTCAAACAATTGGGGAGGCAGCCGCATGAAGTTCACAAACGACGCGGTGTCCTCGCTGCGGAGCTCGACCATGAGCTTGTCGAACAAGCTAAACTGTGGCCGCCTCCCAATCCAGGGTCTGACCACACTGATCGTCGCCGCCGCTCCCTCCTCCTTCGTCTCTCGATACGGGACGCCAGAAGAACCATGAGGAGTAGAGTAAGCTCATGGTGATAAAGGGCAACTCTGTAGAAAAGCTGGAACTGTACTTGCAGTGCCTGGGCATCCATCCTGTATGAGCAGCAGAGCAGGAATGACTGAAGGAATGGCGTGGGTCGCCTTTATATACCGAGACCATAGGTCGGGCATACGCCGCCATACGCTTCGCATACGCCTCCCATACTCTTTTCATACGCTCTCATACGCAATGCCTAGGTTCTGCGTACGCTGCATACGCCCGAGATACGCCCCTGATACGCCCGTGACGCAAGTTGAGCGTACAAGTAGCATACGCCGGCGTACCCCTAGCATACGCCGGCGTACCCCCAGCGTATGAGGAGCGTATGCGGAGCGTACGCCGGCGTATGAGTAGCGTATGGCCCATACGCCCCCGTAGGTCGAGATTTTTTGAGCATGCACAAAAAAATGGGGACGGACGGATTTATGAAAGCGTATGGCGGCGTATGCCTCATACGCTTCACATAAGCCGTCACCTGACGGCGTATGAGTAGCGTATGAGTAGCGTATGAGTAGCGTATACGGCGTATGCCGACGTATATGACGTAAAGCGGCTACGCCGCCATACGCTCCCGCCATACGCCGTAATGTGACAGGGCCTTTAGGTACCGATTAGGGCCAAATCTATTCAATGCTGTCATATTTAACAGAGTTACATAGTCAAATAGTGAAATGTTATTAAATTAACCCTAAAATCGAAGCCAGATTAACGCTGCCGCCGCAACGGTGGCGATATTAATATTTTCGAATCGACCAATGTAAGTAAACAAATCGCCGCCGCCGCATGGACGTCGATATCCATACTGTCTTCCGCCACCCCCGCCGCCGCCGCCGCCACATCGGCGGCAATATAATAGGCCCAAATCTATTCAATGCTATCATATTTAAGAGAGTTACATAGTCAAATAGTGAAATTTTATTAAATTAACCCTAAAATCGAAGCGAGATTAATGCTGCCGCCACAACGGCGGCGATATTAATATTTTCGAATCGACGAATGTAAAGTAAACAAATCGCCGCCGCCACCGCATGGACGTCGATATCCATACTGTCGTTCGCCGCCGCCGCCGCCGCTGCCACCACACCAGCGGCAATATATTAGGCCCAAATCTATTCAATGCTATCATATTTAACAGAGTTACATAGTCAAATAGTGAAATTTTATTAAATTAACACTAAAATCGAAGCCAGATTAACGCTGCCGCCGCAACGGCGGCGATATTAATATTTTCGAATCGACGAATGTAAAGTAAACAAATCGCTGCCGCCGCATGGATGTTGATATCCATACTGTTGTACGCCGCCGCCGCCGCATCGGCGGCAATATATTAGGCCCAAATCTATTCAATGCTATCATATTTAACAGAATTACATATCCAATGAGTAAAATTGTATCAATTTAACCCTAAATTCGAACCGATATCAACGAGGAAGTCAAAAACGATTCAGTTTAGTGAGCGAAAGTTACTTATCCCGATATCTGAATTAAAAAATAAAGCACTATGTGCGGTTCATTGGACAAGGTTACACTTTACTCAGGTACCTATGTCTCGGGATGCGTCAGCTTTTCAAGTACCGTCGTGTGACGGATATAAACCGTTAACTTATGCAGTGTCAACCATTAAATATTTGTATGTTATAGCAGGGCTCAACCCTGACGACTACTCGTGTCATTCGCTTAGAAGAGGTGGTTGCACTTTTTTGCACATGCAAGGTGCAACTATAGAAGAAATTAGGGCACGTGCTGATTGGAAGTCGGACTGTGTGTACAAGTACATCGCCCTACCAATTTCGGACCGTTTACTCAATGATATACGAGCAGCAGCATCGATTGATGTGTGTGCGTAGTGAGACAGTGGAATTTCCACCTGGTTTTTTTTTTCTCTTCTCTTCTCTCTTTCTTTCTTTTCTTTGTATTTCCCTTTTCTTCTTGGCTGGGGTCGGGCGGTGGCCCTTGGCAGTGGCCCAGCCAGATGTCATTTGAATTGATGTTGTAATGATGTTGCAATATGTTCTGGTGTTATCATATTGACCATTGACTAAAGTGTTATCGACGATGATTGTTCATCCAAAGAGATTGTTATGCTAAAGGCTCAAGCCTTCATCAAGACCTGTGTGTTTAGAAATAAATGATGTCGCCCTTATGCTTAACTCTACATCCGACTTCTAGCCTCCTTCGTTACATATATATATATATATAAATATATATATATATATTTCCATGTTCTTACACAGTGGGGAACCCCTGTACTCCCCATCATCTTGGATATTTTGTATATCTTCAAGAATATCTCAGGACACACCTGAACTTTTCTTATCTTGATGTTCCTTGTTAAAGTGTTACATTACTTTAACACATTTTGTAGTTAGCTATTGTTATTTTCTAGAGATTCATTCGGGTCCATAAGCAAGAAGGTCAACCCCTGAGCATGATGCCAACCAAGAACTGTTCAACCATCATGAATGTTAAATAAAATTAATTTGAAAAAATGAGCTCAGGGCATAGTAAATATGATTTTAGTAGAGCATATTAGATGTGAGTCCCTCCTTGTATCTATATCTAATCATATTGTATATATAACATATATGCAAAAAGCAGCAACATCTGTGAAAGCATACGGTTTTCAGAACCAAAAGCACTTCCATAGTATTTATTCTAGCTATCAAAACAGTGATAGGCTGTGTCGCAATGTACAGTTGATTCCGCCTGACCTGTATTATATGCAACGTGTTGAGAAGACAGGGAAGAGACATGACTGTATGCTTCACCCTTTATTTCCAGGTATTCTGCTCTCTTTGGCATTATAACATCAAGTGACCAGTCCCCTGATCAGCCAGGTGGCAGGTATCCTCTCAGGTAACCTCGCAGATGGGGAGCATCCACCCAGGGACCGCTGCTGGATAGCCTGCCACCACATGTGGGCATAGAAGGGCATCAGAGGTTAGCATAGTCCCTGCCACCACCTAATGGTGGTGAGGCTCCTGCATGGACTATTAAAATCCTAAGACCCTAAGTGAAAATTGCCTTAAGTACATATCGGTGTGCATGTGCTCCATTGATAATTTTGAAGAGGGGATAAAGTCTGTGTCCACTATTTTGATGTGCATACCAACATTCATTTTGCATGTTTTCACCTCAAATATCGAATTTGTTTAAACAACTTTTAAAGTAAAAATTAATTAAATTATGATAAATGATTAATTAACTTAATATAATTACATGGTAGAAACTCAAAACCATCAGAGTATACAACTTCTAAAATATTTTGAGAAATGTACTATGCATTTAATAATAAATGATCATTCTAGGACAATGTAGAATAATGCTCATATTAGGGATGTGGTGGGGGTGGGGGTGTGTGGTGTGTGTGTGGGGTGTATGTGTGTGGTGAGGGTTTAGGGGTCTGGTGGGCTTGTAGATGGGTGATGGCTTAGACGTGTGGTGGGGGTGTAGGTGTGTGGTGGGGGTTTAGGCATGTGGTGGGGATGTAGGTGTGTGCTATGTATGTGGTGGTGTAGGTGTGTGGTGGGATTGTAGGTGTGTGGTGTGTGTGGTGGTGGTGTAGGTGTGTGGTGAGGGTTTAGGGGTGTGGTGGGAGTGTAGGTGTGTGGTATGTGTTTGGTGGTGTAGGTGTGTGGTGGTGGTGTGTGGTGGGGTGTAAGTGCGTGTGATTGAGGTGTAGGTGTGTGATAAGGGTGGATGTGTATGTGTGGTGGTGTAGGTGTGGTGTGTGTGGTGACGGTGTAGATGTGTGGTGGGTGCTTAGGTGTGTGGTGAGTGTGTGTGGTTTGGGTGTGTCTGTGTGTGAGGGTTTAGGGGTGTGGTGGGGATGTAGGAGTGCGGTGAGTGTAGGTGTGTGGTGTGTGTGGTGGGAGTGTAGGTGTGTGGTGATGGCTTAGTGGTGGTGGGTGTGTAGGTGTGTGGTGGGCCTGTAGGCGTGTGGTGGGGGTTTAGAGATGTGGTGGGTGTGTAGTTGTGTGGTATGTGTGTGGTGGTGTAGGTGTGTGGTGGGGTTGTATGTGTGTGGTGGGGGTGTAGTTGTGTGGTGAGGGTTTAGGGGTGTGGTGGGGTGTAGGTGTGTGGTGGGGGTTGTAGGTGTGTGGTGGGGCTTGAGGGATGTGGTGGGGGTGTAGGTGTGTGGTGTGTGTTTGGTGGTGTAGGTGTGTGCTGGTGGTGTGTGGTGGGATGTAGGTGCGTGTGATTGAGGTGTAGGTGTGTGGTGAGGGTGGATGTGTGTATGTGGTGGTGTAGGTGTGGTGTGTATGGTGAGGGTGTAGATGTGTGGTGGGGGTTTAGGTGTGTGGTGAGTGGGTGTGGTTGGGGTGTATGTGTGTGAGGGTTTAGGGTTGTGGTGGGGGTTTAGGGATGTGGTGGATATGTAGGTGTGTGGTGTGTGTGGTTGGGGTGTATGTGTGTGTTGAGGGTTTAGGGGTATGGTGGAGTATAGGTGTGCGGTGGGGGTGTAGGTGTGTGGTGGGAGTGTAGGTGTGTGGTGAGGCTTTAGGGATGTGGTGGGGGTGTAGGTGTGTGGTATGTGTTTGGTGATGTAGGTGTGTGGTGGTCTATGGTGGGATTTAGGTGTGTGTTATTGAGGTGTAGGTGTGTGTGGTGAGGGTGTATGTGTATGTGTGTGATGTATGTGTGGTGTGTGTGGTGAGGGTGTAGATGTGTGTTGGGGGTGCAGGTGTGTGGTGTGGTGGATGTGTAGGTGTGTGGTGGGTGTTTAGGGAGGTGGTGGTGGTGTAGGTGTGTGGTATGTGTGTGGTGGTGTAGGTGTGTGGTGGGGTTGTATGTGTGTGGTGGGGTTGTAGGTGTGTGGTGGAGGTGTAAGTGTGTGGTGAGCGTTTAGGTGTGTGATGGGTTGTAGGGGTGTGGTGGGGGTTTAAGGATGTGGTGGGGGTGTAGGTGTGTGGTATGTGTGTGGTGGTGTAGGTGTGTGGTGGGGTTGTAGGTGTGTAGTGGGGGTGTAGGTATGTGGTGAGGGTTTAGGGATGTAGTGGGGTGTAGGTGTGTGGTATGTGTGTGATGGGGTAGGTGTGTGGTGGGGGTGTCGGTGTGTGGTTGGGTGTAGGTGTGTGGTGGGTGTGTAAGTGTGTTGTGTAGGTGTAGGTGTGTGGTGGGGGTGTAAGTGTGTGGTGGGGATGTAAGTGTGTGGTGGGGGTTTAGGTGTGTTGTGTAGGTGTAAGTGTGTGGTGAGGTGTAGGTGCGTGGTGGGGCTTTTAGGATGTGGTGGGGGTGTATGTGTTTGGTATGTATTTGGTGGTGTAGGTGTGTGGAGGTGGTGTGTGATGGGGTGTAGGTGTGTGTGATAGAGGTGTAGGTGGGTGTGGTGAGGGTGTATGTGTGTGTGTGGTGTAGGTGTGGTGTGTGCGGTGAGGGTGTAGATGTGTGGTGGGGGTGTAAGTGTGTGCTGGGGGTGTAAGTGTGTGGTGGGGGTGTAAGTGTGTGCTGGGGGTTTAGGTGTGTCTTTCGGTGTAAGGGGTACTGGGGGTATAGGTGTGTCTCGTGGGGTGTAGGGGGTATAGGTGTGTGTCATGGGGTGTGTCATGGGGGTTTAGGGCTGTGGTGGGGGTGTAGGTGTGTGGTGGGGCTTTAGGGATGCTAAAGATTGTGAGGTGCCGCTCTACAAAATACCCCTACACCTCCACCACAAACCACCTACACCCCCACAACACACACAGTCAACCCCCACCATACACACCTACAATCCCACCACATCCCTAAGCTCCCACCACATACCCCTAATTCCCATGCACCCCCACCACACACACCAAAATTCGCACACTAGAATGAACTGCTTCTATCCAACCAAAGCATTAGTGAGACCGGCAGGGTGCGCCATCTGATGAGAGACTCATGCAAACTGAAAGGTCCCCATTTTGCATACCCTTAAACTCAGGTCCTGTGGGTGTAGGTTTGGCTTTACAGTATCCATATTGACACAGTGATAACAAATGTATAAGGTAATGAAAACAGTCCGGGTTATACTACTTAATGCTAACATGCAAACCATTAGTAGGTGATCTTGACTGGCATGTTATCAGCTTTATAGGTTGAACCTTTCAGCTGGCCTAATCACCCGACCTGATCTGGTTAGATTGGCTGCGCCTGTGTTGTTGTTTACAGTTACACTCTCCTGACTGGCCGGCACATCCAGTACCTGCCTGACTAGATTTTGCTGTGGTGCCTCCAGCACCCTAATTATTTTAACTCTGTTTCTGTACAACATGTTACCTTATTCATTCAGTAGTTGATACTCTCTACCCGATATACCTGTATGTTCCAAAACTACCCCCTTTTTCCATTACGCCAAATGATTTTTGTACTTCACACTATTACCAGGCCTTATCTCAGTCTCCTCATGAGCAGTTGAGATGAAGACACATCGAGCACCGGTAGTTGTGTGTTTATATAGTTGAGTATAGCTAGTTGAAAATCTGTGTGCGTGTCCACACATTTCTTTCGCATGTTTTTGATTGTCTGTACAAATCGCTTGAATTGTCCGCTGCTTCAGGGGTATTGGGGACTTGAATGCATGGCTGAAAAGCCATTGTGTTGTGTGAACTCATTATACTCATGATTTTTTAATTGTGGACCGTTGTCTGAGACTACCTGGTTGGGAATCCCATGTCTAGCAAAATTGTCTTTCATTGCCTCAATTACAGTGGCAGATGATCTGTCTCTGAGCAATGTTACCTCAGGATATTTTGTGTTGTAATCTACTGTTATCAAGTATTTTTTGTGGTTTAACTCGAAAAGGTCAGCAACTATTTTCTTGCTTGGTTGACATGCTATTGTGTGATTAATCAGTGGTTCATTGTGTTACTTTTTCCTGTTGTTCTGACATGTATCACATCGACTGACTCTGTCTTCTTTTTTTTCTTTTTCTTTTTTTTTTGTGACAAGTTTTTTTATTCTGCCCATAACGTGTAAGCTCCCGTGAGGGTGCTTGTTTTCAACGCTGGACAGCTGTGATACTGGATTGGTCTGGTCCCACACTCAGGATCTTTCTCGGGCCAACCTTTTGCGGTTTTGGGTTTTAGTAGTTTCTATATTAGTTTTTTTTAATTTTCAAAGTTTTTTCCTAACCTGTATATGATAACTTAGCCCATTATGTACATCTTTTCGTGCCTGTCTTCTGCTTTTTGTGCCAGAACACAGCAAGCAGTGACTGTGCCCACGGTGAGGTAAGATATTGTTCCTTCAGTAGGTGGTTGTGCATTACATTTTCTTAAAGGACCTTTTATAGTGGTCCAGGCTTTTGATTGCCCATTGTTGTCTGGGTTGATTATTCCAGGCATGTGCCACCATGGCCAGTACACTTCGCTCATAAATTTGTGTGTTACTTATCGCTGTTATTAGCACTGGGGCCGCCATTTGCCTGGTGTCTCTATGGGGGGTTGCTGTGTAGCCTGTTTTTGTGGTGTAATGATGTGCTAGTATGTTGAGGTGCGTTTCCCTTCTACTTGTTAGTAGTGTTGCATTGCATTGTTTGTGTAATTCGATTGTGGGATATCTTTTGTGCATCTGAAGGCATACTTTGAGGGCTCTATTTTGTAGCACCTGTAGTTTGTTTAATAGTTTTGTATTTCCTCCCATGTATACTACATCGCCATAGTCAAAGTAGGGGAGGATCATGTCTTTATATATTTTAATTGCCATGTTTTCAGTCATGTAGTATCTCAGTTTAGCCAGTAGCCATATGTTATGGTTCACTTTTTTGATAGTATTTGTTATGCAGAGGTCATAATTTAGGTGTCTATCTAGATCCACTCCCAGATATCGGTAGTTGTCTACTTGTTCCAGTACGGTGTTTCACAGAAGACACTTTATTTTATTGTTACTCGTTAGCCTCGTACCAAATAGTACTGTTTTTGACTTGCTGTTGTTTATGGTTATCCTATTTAGTTGCCACCACTCGATTAGTTTTTTTAGTGTTAGATTCAGTTTCGTTTCTATCTCATTGGTTGTTTTGCCTATGGCATATCCCACCGTATCATCTGCATATAGTTGGATGTTTTCAATATCTAGCCAGTTGTTTAGATCGTTAATATATATGAGGAAGAGAAGTGGCCCCAGGACTGACCCTTGGGGTACTCCACAAGTTATCTTTTCCTCATTGGATATGGATCTATTTACTGTGGTGCATTGCTTTTGGTTTTCTAGATAGCTCGCTAGCCATTTTCCTGTTACTCCCGTTATTCCTATTTGGGTTAGTTTACTCCTTAGGATAGGGTGGTCCACCATGTCAAAAGCTTTGCTGAAGTCTATGAACGCTGCACCCACTAGGTTCTTTTTATTGATACTGTTTGCAATATCGGATATTAAGTTAGCAATTGTTTTTATTGTCGAGTGTTTTTTCGATTTGTTTGTTTATGTTTCTTCGATTTGTTTGTTTATGTTGGGCCAAAACATGCAGTCCCCTGCCAGTTGATTGGAGTTGGTGATCCCTAAGTGTGTCTCATGCAACACTTCAATCATGTCATCTCTTAATTAGGCGGTATGATGACACAGTCACCCTTCACTACCAGGTTGTTTTCTACTGTCAACTTGTCTTTGTATGGAATGTACTGTCTTAAACAAGGTGATGTACATTTTTGTGTAGTGTCCCGCCCATTCTCGATGTGTGTGATTAGCTTGGCCATTGACTTGTCAGTTTCATACTCTTTGGTTATTTTACTCAGCAGACTTGACGACTGCACATCAATCGCAGTGACGCTCAATATGTCATCAAATAGGTCAGCATGACCTACTTCTGCACTGTGTGCTCTCGATATATCTGCAAAGAACATTAAGGACACCTTAATGTGGCACAACTTCACATTGTAATTTTGCAATCGCATTCACATTCGCTGCATTCATGCTGACAATCTGTGAATAAGTTTTTGCATGATGGCCACAAGTGGCTTGGGGTCTGTTTGTACATGTACTTCTTTGCTGAAAATATAGTCATGAAACCTTTGACAGCCGAAACATATTGTGAGCATTTCTTTTTCGATTGTGGCATATCCGCATTGTGCCAAATCCAATGCCCAAGAAGCGAATGCGACTAGCTTATTGTCTTGCATGATAACAGTACCTCACTAGCGCTGACTGACAAGCATCTACCTGGATGACAATGCGTTTTTTAACATCATAGTATGACAGGACAGGAGTGGTTTTTAACTTTTCTTTAGGTTTGTCATATGCAACCTGCTGGTCATTTTGTCAGTGCCATGCCACATCCTTGTTTAAGAGTGTGTGCAGTGGTTTCGCGATCTCAGACATGTTTGGTATGAACTTGTGCACATAGCCAACCATGCCCAGGAACCGCTGGATGCCTTGCTTGTCACATGGCTCTGGCTCTGGCTTGTCATGTGGCTCAGGCATGTCAACTATCGCTTGTATTCTGTCTGGATCTGGTTTTGCGCCCTGTTTGGTAAGTTGATGCCTTACATACTTGACTGTTGTTTTGCACATCAGAGATTTGGAAGAGTTTAATTTGAAATTAACGGACCTGGCCCTGTCCAAAACTGCGTTGACCCATATACCAAAATGTTGTCTGTTACTATACCCACCCAGTGTAAATCGCCCATGACACGGTGCATCTCCTGAATGAAAATATCACCAGCTGTTTTTATGCCAAACGGGTATATCTATATAGTCCCATGGTGTGTTGAACGTGTACAATAGTGAACTTTGATGGTCCAATTCAATCTGCCAATACCCTGTCATTGCATCTAGAACTGAGAAATATTGTGCATTTGCTGTCTTAGCAATAATGTTGTCAATTGTTTTGGTTGGGAAAGGCCCTCTACTGATAGCTTTAACATTAACAAATTGCACTGCATTTGTGTAGTTTTCAGAATCCAATTAGCCTATGTAAACGATGGGAAGTAACAATCTGATATATGTATATATAAATATATATATATACAGTATAACCCCGTTACACCAAACTTGAAGGGACCCTAGAAATTTGTTGGATTAACCGATCATTGGTTTAACCAAGCTTTGGCTTTGAATTTGACTTTGAGTAAGTGTGTATTGCACATGTAATATACATGCCTCAGATGACCTGATAACTACATGAAAGTTTGGTTTAACCATACCAGAGTGGCCTGGGGTCTGGCAATTTTGTTTGGATTAACCGACTTTGGTCTAACCAAATTTGGTATATGATAAATGGTAGTATTTTGCCAGGACACCGAAAAAAGTTTGGATTAACCGATCGTTTGGTTTAACCGAGCTTGGTTTAACGGTATATCTATACATCCAGGTGCAAGTGACAGTGCTAACGCCGGAAGTTACGGTCGGGGCCAGTGGTGGCGCCACCGGTCCCAGTACGAGTAAGGAGCAAATAGATGAATAGTTCCCATTGGCTAATAAAATAATATAATACTAATAATATAATATAGCAATCTAATAGAATAATCCCTTCTGAGTCTTTATACTCGCATAATGCTTATACATCATATATACCAGGGGAAATCCGCAACTGCCTTGAAACATGTCTGGGATTAATGGATTTGTGCAGAAAGGCGGGTTCTTCCTGACATTTGTGTTGTCGTGTCCAATGAACATTAGTCTAATTTGAATTGTTATTAAATGGTTGAGGAGCACATTGGTCTTGTTGAGATTAAGGGTGGGGGGTAGTCTGCCATTCTGAGACTGTCATTGTTACACTATGCTGAGCTAAGCAAACGATTATTTCCAAGGGGAATTCATGCTCAGCTGAAACTCAGTGTAAAAATATACGGATTTTCGGTTTAGAATTATATATGAGTAGAGAGTATTATTGTCTTGGGCGATGGAGTGGGGACAAAGTTATGTAATCTAAAAGCAAGGATGCCCCACTCCCATTATGACAGGATATAAACTATGTGAAATATTTGAAGAGTTCAGGCGCAAAACCACGTAAACACCAATTCAAAAATGTAATTTAAATAAAAGATTTGTCCATGAAAATCATTTTAATTCTCATTAATTCTACTTTTCATATGATCATATGGTTATGGTGCGATGAACCAAAAAAGTAGGAATATAAAAAAATGTATGTTTCATAGATTTGATTCCTATTTTTATCTCCATTTTTGGCTTGGCGTTTACATGGTTTTGCACCTGAACTCTTCATATGTGCATGCGGAAGCCTAACATTAATGAAGAGAGGTGGTATATCAGAAGAAGTTCAAGGTTGAAGAAATGTTTCTCTATGTATTCATAATGAATGCAATTGGAGAAAAAGGGACATTTTAGTATCTGCATGTATTTGTAACTGTTTACAACTATCTGTCACCAGGGTGCCGAATGGCCCAGCACACCAGCCTAATCAACATATACACTGGTGCGCCACCTGCAGCTGGGAGGAGTCACCACCACTCTGATGGGGTGGTGCTGCCCTCCCAGGCTGTGGGGGGTGTTTTGATTGGCGGGTTGTGGGATGGCCAGTCGCTCTCTCCCCCCGAGCCTCTGACCACACTAGCAGCACTAAATTATTAATTATGCAGACCGATGCTCCAGTCACACTGGACTCTTGAGTGAGACAGACCTACTCTTGAGCAGGACCCCAGACACTCTGTCTGATGCTAGCAAAATTCACATATTCCAATTGAGTGTGCGCAACAACCCTGGGGCTCTGGTTCAATGGGATGTAGGCACTGATTTTGAAACTAACTATAGAGACCCATGAGTTGCTGTGTGGACAGAACAGGAGGGGTGAGTGTGATAGGTCACTGATAGGTGAGCAGGAGTTGATGCCAATAAAGCACAACATCCTCACTGTCTATCTTTGTCCTTGTCTTCCTTTCTTCTTTAGGATGGTTCATGTGTTAGTAGTCTGGGTTTGAATAACAGCCTCACAGTTGAAATGAAGGGGAGAGGTTGATGATATGATCTGTTGCCCAGACGGCCGGGTACTCAGTAATATCACATCAGGTCAGTTGTCAACTCTGGAAGTGAGATTTATATAGAGTTGTACTTAGATTAATTGTATCTTATATATTTATATTTATGGGTTGTATAAGTATTATACAAGTATAATTACTCCTACGCCGGAGGGTCCGGGGCCTAGGTGGAGGGGGAGGGGACACTTCGGCGCCGGACGGTGTGGTGCGCCTCGGCGGAGGCCAGGATCTCGTGGACTGCGTCGGCCGCGGATGCTGGGCTGTGCTCCACCGTCTCCTGGCGGTATGCGGGCGGCGGGGCCGGGGTGGCGGCGAGGCAGTTGTACCCCTCGTACTGTGGATGAACCGCCCCGGGTAGAGTCGCTTGAGGCGGGGGAGGCGGTCGACTCCCGATCGCGGCGTGGGCCCGAGGCGCTGGGACGGGCGGCAGGGAGTAGGCGGCCTCCCGCACTGAGGCGGGCTGGGGGCTGTCCGGGGCTCCTCGGGCGACCCCGGTCTCGACGGCTTCCACGCGGGTAGCGAGCCGGCTGATCGCCTCCAGGATGGCGGCCGTGTCGCTGGAGGGGCGGCCCAAGGGGGCCGACGGTGAGGCCGGGGCCGAGGAGGGTGCGGAGCCTCCCGGCGAGCCCGAGGAGGGCCCTGGCGTGGCCATGACGGTAGTCCTGGTGCTGGTAGTCCTGGTGCTCCTCCGGCTTTTCCCTCTTCCGCGCCCGCACATGATGGATCGGTCCGAGGAGGAGCGGCGGTCCGAGGTGGAGCAGTAGAGGAGATGAAGCCCAAAGGAGAAAGGGGGGCAGAGAGCTGGAAGGCGGCAGGAGGGCGAGTGCCTGAGGGAGGCCGGCGGGCGGCCTTATAAGGGAAGGGGGGACGGGCGACAGCAGGTGAGTTGTGAAAGCTGCCGGCCCGGGGGAGGGGGAGTGAGGGTGAGCAGTGGGTGTCGGGTGAGGCGCAAATGCTGCGCGACACGGGGGGCGGGGGAGGGAGCGGCGCGCGGCGGCGTCGGGTGAGGTGTGAGCGCAGCGCGACAGCCCGGGGCGGGGGAGGGTCTCTTCCTCTCCTCGCATCAAGCGCAATGCTTTGCATTACGACCAATTGTATCTTATATATTTATATTTATGGGTTGTATAAGTATTATACAAGTATAATTACTCCTCCGCTGCTTTTCCTTCTCAACTCCTCCTATACTCCACCCACAGTTATCTACTGCAGTGTTCTTTATATTATTGGTCATCGACTACTATCCCCTGACAACCTTAGGACCGCTGGTGGCGCCACCACCGGGTGCGGTGGCCGAATGGCTAGAGCACGGGTCTCGGGAGTTCGGTTCCGGGTCGAGTCAAACCAATGAGTTATAGAATTGATACTTGTCACTTCCTAGCCTGGTACTCGACATAAATAGGATAGGGCAAGGACCGGTTAGCTAATTCCCTATGTGTGTGTACTGTCACAAATAAATCGGTACCCGCCCTGATATGACCTGAGATGTTGCTAGGACGTAACACTCCAACAACCAACCAACTTAGGAATTCTAAGTGCAATGCCATTAAAGTTGCATAGTCCGATGGTTTTGAGTTTCTGTAATTTTTCTGAGATTAACATATTTTAGTTTGAAGTAACTTTTATTATAAATGGTTAACTTTCGAAATATTTTAAGGATAAACATGTCAAATTAGTTTTGGCAAGCACGCCAAAACTCCGACACCATAGGCTTCTGCAGTAAAAGCTTATATTAAATTGACTCAGTATTCCCTTGCCTATCACAACAAATGCTTAATAAGTGCATCAGTAGCTAACTTAGATATGTTGAATTAAATTTAGATAATTGTTTTGGCTTTGAAAATGTGATGTTTCATCGGACTATGCAGCTTTAACATATCTGGAATTTATATCTGGTGTTAACACTCAGAGGATATTAATTTCATGCGAATAAAACAAATTAAATTCAGTTGACAGGCTCTTTAAAGCAGAATCAAGCTTGGATTTTGTTTTAAATGTTTTTGGTTAATGAGAAACCCATATGCTGAGGGTATTGTCCTCTTGTCTTGCACTGTGGGTGGTGGATAGCTGCAGAGCATGTCTCTTTGACAGGCATTATAGAGCCAGTGAGTATTAATATCTCCTAGACAGCACTGGGATTTGCAGTGCGTGGGATGGAATTGGCCGATTGCTTTACCGGTAATAGAAAACGAGTGTGTGGGTGGGGAACGGGCTATATTTAGAAATAATTAACGATAAAAGGTGGTGGTGGGAAGGATGAGTGAGGTGGAGCATGGTGGAGAGGAGCGAATGGAGTGTGCGGATATCCCAATATCCCCCTATTGGCTAGACGCGAATTGAAGGATCACATGGGTAGGTAGGGTGGTTTGCACTGACCTCTCATGCAAGAACCACATATAATAGACAGGTGGGCGTGGATAGGGTGGTGACATCTGGGAACCTAGGTGGTGTAATGGTTATCACCCTGGCCTGGAATTCAACGGACGTGGGTTTGAATCCCGCTCTAGTGACTGTGTGTGATTTTGGGTCATGGTGCTGGCAGCCTGATTGACATTGACATTTTCTTTTTAAATATATATTATATATATATATATAAAGACACTCATTTGCACGCTGTCACAAGTCGGTGCCCATCCTCATATGACCATAGATGTTACCATGATGTAAAACAAAAATGACAGCAATCATTTAGCACAGCATGGCGGAATGCATAATGCCATCGGCTGAGTCAGCATATTCATTGTTTGGTTTCCTGTTCAACTCTGCAGTTTGACATTGAATTAGGTTGTTCAATGGACAGTGACGTCACTATAGGGTGTCCGGTGTCCGACTACTCTCCGCAGTTGAACCGCAAAGTGTCAGCTGCCTGAAAAGTATCCATATCATGAGGTGCTGTCATTGAAAAAGACTGCAGTTTGTAATATCCTGTGTTGTAATTGAGAATTAAAGCTGCATAGTCAGCTGAAAGCAACATATTTCCAACACCAACAAAAATAGTATCCAGATTTGATTTGACTTAGACAGGCCTAATGGTGATCTTTTGAAGCATGTATTGGGGATGGAATGTTTTTGTTTGTTGTGTGTTGTTGGTCTCACAGTTTTAGGCATGCTTGCAAAAATCAATTGTATATGTTTAGACTTCAAATATATAGGGGGCGCTGTCACGGTTATATCACTGACGTCAGGCGCTCCGGGTCTGGAGGAAGCAGGCTATGGTCACCTGAATATTTAATACTGGCGTAATGACTTATATCCCATGACACTCATAGATAACGACAAATGGGAAGGGAGTGGGCTGAGGTGGAGGTGAGAGGTGAAGGAAGAGGGTAGATGGGTGGGTGGGTGCAATTAGCATTATAAGTAGAAGTTCTATCTTGTCTGTCGTGATTAGCTGCAATGTTAATTCATGTACAGTAGGATATATCTGGTGGGGGGGGAGATGGGGGGCATGCATGTTTTAATTAGTATTATAAGCAGGTAGGGGCCACGACTTGGAATTCAAAACATCTTGCTTTCTCAACACGTATGGAAAGTCCAAGACAGTTTACATATAGAAACAAATAGGGGTGAGCTGTCACAGTCTGCTACTACTTTAATATTGAGGATGGAGCCTAACAAAATACATCATTAAAATGGATATATGTAGCTCTTCAAAGTTTCTATGAAGAAATTGCTCCTGTGTATAGTATGTTCTTAATATTAAATTAAAACTACATTAAAATAAAGAGATAATCCTATTTTGCCTATAACAGTGTGATGTTTGTATTCTGAAATTAGTCATTTTTACTGGTGAACCACCATGGTCTATTTAAAAAAGTATTTTTCTTAGAATCAAAATCCTGGACATAGTTAATGAGAAATAACCAACAATATGAACATATCATCATATAAAGCATACCTCTAATGTACACACAGACAGATGGGTTCTTGTTTTAGCAGTCTCCACAAGGATGGCCACTGGAGGTGGGTGTGGGTGTGGGTGTAGGTGTGGATGTGGGTGCATGTGTGGGTCCAGAGTGGGATTTCTCTCTGTACGATATATCCACCAAACAGTATATGTGTATGTGCATATACAGACAGACACATATGTATATATGTTTATATATATATATATGCATACACACATATATATGCATAATTATGAACATATACATGCATATATGTGCATATATACACATATTCTTGAATATTGAAGACATATACGTGTAGATACGTATATATACACATATATATATACTCGCGTATATCCCTGATATGCCGGTGTAGGTGATGCGCAGTGCCTCCCCCTGGTTGGGTTCGAATCCACCAGGTGGCGCCCCCGCCCCCTCCCTCCTGATCCCAGACCTGGGTTGGATCCCACTTCTGCCTCGGACGTCACCCGGACCACCTGCCTCCCCATGCTCCTGCCTGTGTGTTTTTTTAATTATTATATTATATTATCATTACGATTATTAATTGATTTGATGTTACTCAAATTCATTTCATTAAACTCGGTAGGGCGCCTTGCCCAGCCATATACGCTTGGATTCATTATATAGAATGGTTGTCTTGTGAATAACTAACGGTATCCGCCCTTTGTCATTTTGGTTGCTGCATTTCACTACATGCATATATATGTGTATATATGTGTATAATGCTCATATATATACATATATACATGTATATATTTTTTTATATACACATATATATACTTTTATATATGTGTACATATGCACATCTATATGTGCATATACATGCATGTATGTATGGATATACTTGTACCTATAGTACCCCTATCCTCAAACTTAAAAACAAGGTTTGGCAGCAGTCACGGCTCAATGACCATGACCCACATCCACCCAAAGTTCTTCAGTTGGACACTTTATAGATGCATCCCCACCCTAGCTTCTTTATGTTGGGTTAACGCTGCCAGCCATATAGACCAGGTTAAAGGTAGTCATGCATGGTTTCCTCACCTGAAACCTCCCTCCCACCCCCACCGACACACACAAAGTAAGACAATAGCCACGCAGGAACACTGGTCTGCAATCCACAGACCCACCAGCCCACCTCTAGCCACACCATTCTGGTCAATGATGATGTGGTAATATTTATTTAAATTTTATTTAAATAAATATTTTAATTGATTTATTTATTATCCTTACTATTAAATTGTTTTCAGATTATTTCTATCCATATTGTTTGCTCATTATTCACATGCTGTCAGGACCTCCCAGCATTCTGACACCAATTGGACCATTCTGGGTTTAGCAGTTCCTCTGTAGCTCAGATGGTAGAGTGTTGGTCTCAAGATCAGAGTGTAATATATCTGGTATGCCCGGCCGTCAGAGCCCCAGATATACCACTTACTCTTCCCAGATGCGTTCTGACAACTGTTTGTCAGTTCACACCTGATGCCCCTCTCCAACAAACTCATTTGTAATATAACTGTGAGAATCTACCTCTCATAAGGAAAAAAGGGAAGACAAGTCACACAAGATTGACAGTGAAGAAGTTGTGCTTTATTGGCATCAACTCCTGTTCACCGACTAGTGACCTATCACCCTGACCTCTTACCTTTCTGTCCACACAGAGCCTCATTACTCTCTTTAGTATGTATAGGAATCAGTGCCTACAGACCATTTAACCGGAGTCCCATGGTTGTTACACACAGCTCAGTTTGTATATGAAAGTTGGAGCATCAGACAGAGTGTCTGGGTTCCTGCCCAAGAAGAGAGTATGTCTCACTCAAGAGTCAAGAGTAGAGTGTTCTCACTTCAAGAGTCCAACCAGAAGTGTCCTGCCCAGCGTGTCTGGAGCAGTGTGTATAGGATAATCAAAATCAGAATGAGGCTTGTGTGGTCAGGTGGGGCAAAGGGGCGCAGATGACTGGGCCTCCCACAGCCAGCCAATCAGACAGCCTCCACAGCCTGGGTGTGACACCCTAATATGGGCAGCTGTCACTCAACCCAGTTGTAGGTGGTGGCCATAATGTATGCAGGGTGGCTGGGTGTGCTTGCCTATCGGTCCTGTGGTAACAGGTAGTTGCAGACAGTTACACTAAACATATATATTAAAAATGTCCTTCTCCACTTGCACCCTTACTGGTTGCATAGAGGGAACATTTCACCAAACATTAACTGTCTCTTATATAGGAACATCTCGTCATAATCTCGGGCACTATGTATTAACATATATTTCAAATAGCCTAATATGTCACACAGCGAGTGGGGCACCCACTGCTTTTCTATTACATAACCTTGGTCCCCACTCCGTCGCCCGGGAATAATAATGCCCTCTGCCAATATATAATTCCAAACCAAATATCCGTATATTTTTACAAGAGGGTAACTGGTTCGGACCTTGGAACCAGAATACTTTCTTCTTTTTTTAAATATCTTAATCATTTTTGTTAAATGCAAAATTATATTAATATTAATCGATGTGCCTTTACCTGACTCGACATTAGTCGACTTTACGGGGCTAGACTTTACCCGGCTCAACTTTACCCGGCTCGACTTTACCCAGCTCGACTTTACCCAGCTTGACTTTACCCTGCTCTCGACTTTACCCGACTCGACTTTACCCGACTCGACTTTAGCGGGCTCAACTTTACCTGGCTGGACTCTACCCAACTCGACTCGGCATATATTTGCATAATTATATACATATTCATGCATATATGTGCATATCTACGCATATATACACACACATATGCATAGATACGTATATATATGCATTTCAAGTAGACTACCTCAAGTGGTACACAGTTTCTGAGAACAACCCATATACGTATATATACATATATACATGTATACATGTATAGATCTCTACATGTACACATGTACACATATACACACATACACACATACACACATACACATATACACACATACACACACACATACATGTATCTACATGTACATATGCAGCATAATATATGTATACATGCGTATATATACCCGTATATATGTGTATTTCAAAGAAACCCATTATTGGAGTGTCAATATTTAGATTTCATTATTTAGCCCAATAATGTCATCATTTAGCCATATATATATAGAGAGTATAATGTATTATACGTATATAAAAGGGGCGGAGCTCTCGCTGGTTTATCTGTAATATTATTACGATATTATTCTGTTATTTATATTGTCCAATCTCTGACTTGCCCTGATTTGCCCCGGTTCTGGCTACCCCAGCGCCACCACCTGTGGGTTCCTGGCACTACTTGCCCGGGCTGTCAGTCTCTCTCCTACTTGTGCTAAAACGATCGACACACCTATAACCAGGTCAGGTATGGCTACGCGTAGTAGCACAGTGAAGAATGCGAGATCGGTAGGTAGTGTCGACGAACTTGATTCGACCGTTTCCAACTTCGCCGATTTGTCGCTGGAGGAGCGCGAGTCGAGTGCTCGAGCGGCCATCGACAAACTGAAGGCAGAGATGCGGGTCACAGCCCTGGAGGACGAACTGGACGATCTCCGAGCGGAAAGAGACAGACGACGCAACAGAAGGCGGACGACCATGATGGAAGAACAACACGACGTTCCGGCAAAGACAACCCGTGACGACGCGGAAGACCGACTCCAGCTAAAGGATGAACGACGGACGACGGACGCAGCACCTTTACCGCCGAGTTGGACGAGAGGGACCGACCACGTCGACTCGACCCACGGTCGATCGCGTCGACACTCAAGGGGGTCGAGTAGGAGAAGGAGGCGGGATTCCAGGTCGAGCAGTGACGGCAGTTCGTCACGAAGGCGGCGCAGTAAGTGGTCGTTGAGAAAGTATGGGATGGGAAAGGATGTCAGGAAAATGAACCCCCATGAACTTGTGAAGGCTTCATGTGACTGGTGCCTAGACATTACTTCCCTTACAAAATCTGACTACAGATCATTTATTCAACACATCGGTTTCATATCAACGCGGGCGCGTGAAGATCATTACAAGGACGTTGCCCATGTCAACCACGTGCTTGCCATTCGCAAGCTCGGTGAAAGCATCGGGTTCGCGGCTTTCTCCAAAGCCCACCAAGATGAAAGTATTGAACATTACGGCCCACACAATATGAAGATCAAGAGACAAGCGACTAACACATACAGTGCTCGGAGAAGATCACCGGGCACCACCCCGAAGAAGGCTTGTTACGCCTGGAATGGCAATTCAGGCTGCCTAAGATCGGACGACGAGTGCCGCTTCGCCCACGCTTGCTCAAGATGTGGCGCTAAATCGCACAAAAGGTCAAGATGTAAAGATTGACGTGCTCGGACCTTCAACAAGTATAGCCCCCCGACTACTACGGTCCTTCCAGCATCAATTCGGACCCGTCCCCGCTCCGCTCCGGTCAGGACAGTGGATTGGGAAAGAGACCCACAAATTGAATTGGGGAGGGATTGCCGGATCGGTGATAATAATCGCAATTCTGAAGTCGTTACTGGCTATAGTCATAATGTTGAATTTCTTTGCAGCAGTGATCATTCTAAAGATAGCAGTGATTCTAGGACTGTCAACCCTAACCGGACTGAACATCGCAACTTCTCTGATAATGATTGCATGCCATGTCTTGCTCTTTCAGCGGGGGTCGAGATCTGTGACGGTGCGGGGGGGGGTTGAGGTCAGTCTTACTCATGATCGGAGTAAGGTCTTGCGCTGGGAGCAGCCTGAGGGCGCCAGCAAGGAGGATCGCCTATTTGTAGAGCAGACCGCATCGGGTGGCCTGCTAGTCTACGTTAGCGAAACCAAAGGGGCGCCTCCACAGAGTGGTATCCCGCACCTGTGTGGACGGGATCTGCACTTGTAGCCACTTGATAGCGGGCAAACCGAGCCAATTCAAACCGTGCAGGTGGTTCGCTGAAATATGTCTTCGTGGCGATTGGGACCCAGATTGGGTTTATCTGTTGATAGGCGTCACTTTTGGTTTTAGGGTGATTAACCCAGGGGTTGAGGTCTCCTATATTCCAGACAAGCCCAGGAGGAAGGCTAAGTGGGAGCGTGACATAATTAATAAGAAAGTCCTCGAGGAGGAACGGGAGGGCCTCATTTCTAGGGTAGATGCCCCCCCTCTCTGCACGCACGAGGCCTTCGTCGTTCCTAAAGACGATGGCGGAGGTCGGGTTGTTATCGACTGCAGTATGCCTTCGAACGAATCCGTGAACAACTTCACTGATGAAGTCCGGACCAAATTCTCATATAAGGGCCTCGATGATGTAACCGAGATGCTCGAGAGGGGTGACTATATGGGGACGATAGACATAAAGGACGCCTATCGCGCAGTCCCCATCCACCCTGATGACCGCCAGCGTCAAGGCCTTCGCCATGGTGATGAGAACCTCGATTACTTTGTTGATAATCGGTTGAGCATGGGCCTGTCATCGAGCCCCTTTATCTTTTCCAAGGTTTCGGACTTCATCGTGAGATGCGGTGTTCGCGAAGGCTTGGCCAGAGTCGTAAACTACCTGGATGACTTCTGTCTAGTCGGGGGGACGCGTTCGGAGGTCCAGGGCGCTCAGAGAACCCTCATCCACATCTTGAGAAGACTGGGTTTTTTTGTTAACTTCAAGAAGGTCAGTGGTGTCGAGACCAAGGTTAGGTTCCTTGGCATATTCATAGATTCTGTACGCCTCGAGCTTAGCCTTCCTCCGGATAAATTAGAGAGAACATTAGAGATCCTCCGCAAACTACGGGGGCGCAAGAAGGCCAGCAGAAAGGAGCTGGAGCAGGTGGGCGGGTTGCTCGCTCACTGTGCCAAGGTCGTCCGGGGCGGGCGGACCTTCTCTAGGCGGTTCTATGATCTCATGTCTACACTCAAGCAACCTTTCCATAGAACGAGGCTAGGCACTGGAGTTAGGGAAGACCTCGACTGGTGGTTGAATTTTGCAAGTAACTTTAACGGGAAAGCCAAGATTCTCGGTAAATTTGCCCCAGTTGTATCCTGTTACAGCGACTCTTCCAAGTGGGGCTTCGGTGCCCTGCATGGCAGCGATTGGACTGTCGGTGCATACACAGACGCGACGGAAGACATCCTTGACGAGTACGTTGGTCATCACCACTTCCGTCCTCCGGAGGATGTCTGGACCGCCCACATCAACGTGCAGGAGATGTGGGCGGTCTACGCATCCTGCGTCCGTTGGAGTTCGGGCTGGGGCGATACTGCGGTCATCTTCGTCACCGATAGCTCTGTTGTGCAGGCAGCCCTTAATACTGGCAGGTCTAGGAGTGCCGAAATCATGCACTTCTTGCGCAGAATATTTTGGTTCTCGGTTAAATACAATTTTACCTTTACTTCTGTTTATATACGTAGTGCTGTTAATGTAGTATGTGATGCCTTAAGCAGACTGTGTGACAAGGATAGTGCCGCTAGAATCAGGAGTGTCGATGGTGCCAGAATGCTCTGTTGCAGCGACACTTTTGACCAATCACTCGTCTCTTTCAGTGAGGGCAGCCCTGAGAGCCGAGCAGCAGCAGTACCAGCATCAAGCATACGCTCAAAACTCAACAATAGCGAGGGCCACGCAAATCAAGAAATATTTAAGATATGCTGAGCTTTTCCATTCTTCTAGGTCCCCCATACCATGCTCCGAGGAGCAGGTGGCCCTATATGCCGCCTGGTTGGCAAGGGACCTCAAGTATGTATCGGTCATCAACTACCTCAGCGGCCTAAATTACTTCCTTAAGCAAAACGGCGAAAGGCCTATAGACTATACAAACTTTGTCCTATCTTCCACGCTCAAAGGTATTCGTAGAGCTAAGTCTGATATCCCGAGGCGCGCTATGCCCCTCCTTCCCCATATGCTTCGCAAGATCTTCGCCTTGTTAACTAATAACCCTGGCCACGTCGCCTGGCGCGCAGCAGTCCTCTGCTCATTCTGAGGGCTGTTGCGTAAGTCCCAGGTCACCTTGTCGGATTCCTCCTTATTGAGATCAGACTTCCAGTTTTATGACTGGGGGCTGGTTTTGACTGTCCGCCGCTCCAAGACGATCCAGTTTAGCGAAAGGGTCCTCGAGATCCCTATATCTAGGTGTCTTGATACTGACATGTGTGCGGTTTATTGGACCGAGCGGCATTTCAGCCAGATTGCCGCCAAACCATCTCAGGCAGCCTTCCGCATTCCATGCGGCGGCGGGAGTTCCGCCCCCTTCCCCTACTCGGCCTATCAGGAGACCCTAAAGATTTTCTCAGCCAGGGCGGGGCTCGATGCCGCCTCCCTCTCGTCCCACTCACTTAGGAGGGGGGGTTGCACCTTCCTTTCCATGTGCGGAGCCACCATAGAGGAGCTGAAGGTCCGGGGCGACTGGGCGTCCGAAACTGTCTATTCATACCTCAAGACACCGCTCGGCACAAGGATTGTGAACGACATGAGGGTCGGGGTGGCGCTATGTTCGAGTCAGGCTGGCGTTGGGTTGGGGGGGGAGACGCTTAGGCGTCTCCTTGGCCTATATTTTGCTGCCCTGACGCAAATAAAGTCTCCTACCCATCACCGCTCTTGTCTCTCTCCTTGCCGTAGCCCAACTTTATAGAGAGTATAATGTATTATACGTATATAAAAGGGGCGGAGCTCTCGCTGGTTTATCTGTAATATTATTACGATATTATTCTGTTATTTATATTGTCCAATCTCTGACTTGCCCTGATTTGCCCCGGTTCTGGCTACCCCAGCGCCACCACCTGTGGGTTCCTGGCACTACTTGCCCGGGCTGTCAGTCTCTCTCCTGCCTTTGAAAAATTTTTGTTTTCTTTTTTACCGGTAGCCTATATTTTGCTGCCCTGACGCAAATAAAGTCTCCTACCCATCACCGCTCTTGTCTCTCTCCTTGCCGTAGCCCAACTTTATATATATATATATATATATATATATATATATATATGTTTAACCGTCGGGCTATTCCACCCCCGCTAAAGGCAAGCCTTCGTGTTAATTTATATAATTATTTCCATGAGAATTTCTTGGGCCGGCCACGGGCCGCCGCTGCCCCCCGTCCCGTCTGCAGGTAGTCCGTGTCCGTTGGTGTCCTTCCCTGGCTAAAGTCGGCCAGCCAGAGTATCGTCTAAATACAGAGGTTTGCCCCCACCCGTATTTGTTGTTCTAAAGCAATTACTTCATTATTTCAACTAACTGGCTGGTCTACTCGCCTTACGGTGTATTTAATATGTTTGAATTGATCCAGAACTAAGCAGAGGCGCTAGTGTCACTGCCACTGTCACTGATAATCAGCCTACATTACTGTCTGATTTTAGCCAGAAAGATCTATACGTTAAGTCTGTTCATATGTCTGTTTTAATCTCCCCGCAGATGGGCTAAGTAGCTGCATAAGGCCTAGTTACGCTCAAGGCCCTTAATTATATATATAAAGCAATCCAATGTTAGATTCGACCATAGCGGTTTACTCCATAGAAAACTGGAGGACAGTAAAGAATGCAAGGAACGTTCCAATTTACTTTTCCAATAGCTCACGGCTTTGTTTATTCTTAACCAAACTAACATTCGAGTAAAGCACATAGTGTAGAGACATATTGCAAACCCCCCCCCCTACAGTTTAATGTCAAACAACTTTGGAATTTAGATAAAATGGGCCTAAATATCGGCTGAAAAATCAGAGCGTCATATAGTACGTCTGATCGGTCTGGGTCCGAACGCCCGACCTCCTCCCGTTGCCAGGCGAGTCGCAATTCGCGTCTCCTAGCAACGCTTTACGGCCGGAAACCCGGTTGCCCGTGAATGTTTGGCATTCGCGGTCTGCCATGGCGAGTAGCCCGTATTTCCGAATACAGGTTAATCGGCGCACGCCCGTGAATGCCACAAGGCGAGCAGTCTCGCCCACTTCACTGCTCCCCCAGACGAACAGCAAGTATTGATGTTCGTCTAACAAAGGCAAAGTGGGCGCAACTACAACGGTCTGCGGTCATAGCAAAAGAAATAAAATTACCCCCGTGAATCAGCCCCGCGTCCTGCAAGCAGTCCAGGAGGCAGGACCCGTATATGACCTTGACTTCTCGTTGTGTATTTAACCTGCAAAGAAACGACCAGGAACCTGGTCACATAGTATTGACATAGTTTATTACACGAATAAAAGAATTTTTATCTGTGTCTTGTATATCCTGTTTTATTATGACTCCTAATACAGTAAAATTGGTAACGATTAGTTAAGCGATGAAATTACTGATATAGCGTTAAGAGCTAATTGAGATTTTATTTTTATAATGGAATAAATTCAGGATGTATTTGGCCCTACGAGGGTATACAGCTCATCATTAAATATTCCATTATTTTCTTCTTTTTTAGGATTGAAGGATATGTATATATATATTTTTTTTTGTGTGTGTACTGATAAGTGTTCAGTATCATTTTTTGTATGTTCTTCTGGTGCACTGATAGGGTTCAGTTTTTTATTTTTTTATTTTTTTTATTAATGATCTTTTGGGTGCACTGCCAGGTGTGTTCAGTTTTTAGTTTTTTTAAATTGTTTTCACACCATTATTTTTAGTATTTCTTTCTTTTTTTAGGATATATATGGGAGCCGTGAGCCCGGAGAATGATTTAACATCCAAAATCTGCCCCTGCAAACTTGGTGCAAGGAGCCGTCCGCTAGCTAACAGTTGTTTCCCACCGTGCCGTCGAAGCTAGACAATAAGTAGCACATGTGGCAGGAGTGCTCTACTTAGACACGGTGGGACTATGCTAAATGAATAATAATAGTTACTTTATATATCGACCGTGTCCAAGTGACTATATGCGGTCGTTCGTTATACCTGACAAGGTCGTTCTAAACGACATTTATATATTGTGTGTCCAATATGTGTAGTGAATATTTTTTACAAACGTACGCACACAAGTGCAATTAATTTACGGGCCATACATATACCGACTAAGGTCGGACCAAACGGCATTTACATTGTGTGCCCAAGATATGTTTACAAGCGTACGCACGCAAGAGCAATTAACGGTGTGACGGTGAACCTGAACTTTCTTTTTACTTTTACAAACAACATAGACCGCACCTGTTGATGCGTATTGATGTCAATATGCAATTTCACGGGCCGACCGGGTCGGATCCGGTCGATCTGGGAAGTCTAGTTTACGGGCAAAATATAGCTAGTGTATTCTAACCGAACTAGCGACTAATGGAAGAAAATAACGTAGCCATTTCCAGGGTTGAAACCAGTTATTTCTCATCTCCCCCAGGGGAAGGAAATAACTCCAGCCAGTTCCAGCGATGAAGCTAGTTATTTCTCGGCTCCCCCCGTGTAATACTCGGACTAGTTGGTGCCCCCTATGGCCCTGAATAACTATCTAGAAATTTCCTGTGCCCCGTAATTTTCCAATCCTACCTACCCAGTCGACCCTTGGCTACCGACCAAGTCGGACCGCGAGCGTCTACAGTCCATGACTCATAATATTGTTACATTAAGTTTTCCGCTGAGATCTACCATACCAGAGCATATAACAATAATAATATGACGAGCAACAGAAGGCAATAGTGGTGAGTTGCACATTGGCAAGGGCAAAATATTAGGGTAGTTTAAGAAAGATCAAGATGGAGATGAAAATACGGACCACCAGCAACTCGTGCAATGTTGCATCGGGCTGCGGGTTGTCTTTGCTCTAAGAATTTCAGAGAACTATTTGGATTCACAGTTGTATGGGGGGGGAGTGCCCTGCCATGGCTAAACATACCCGACAATAACAGTTTGTTGACCTGGAATTTAAAGTTTGGTTAATGGTTTATTACCTGCCTAAAGACGGCTTAATATATCCTAAAGCAGTTTACTGTATGAATAAAATCACCCAAAAACCCCAATTTTAATAGTTTAATACCCGCCGAGATTCGGCCTAAGAGGTTTTAAATTTATATTTAATATTTTGGATACTTAGTGGGTTAATACTTGCCGAGACTCAGCCAATTTTAAGTTAAATTCTTGTTTTATGATTTTAAATTGCAATCTATCCATCCCAACGCAGTTGGTTAATCGCCTATTGCGGCCTAATATCTTCTAAATTTACTAGTTTAATTTTGAGTGTAAGGTAACTGCGGGGCCGCACATCTACGCTATGGGCAAATAGCGCAAACGAAAAACCGGGTCGCCGCAGTAAAATTCACGGAGCATTCATGGAAATTCACGTTTTGGTATGGTGGATATCACCGGTTAGCAGTGTCGGTATTGACCCAATATGGTGCCAACACACGGACCGTGGAGCGCCCGGCCATGGTCTCACTTACCGTACACAACAGTTGATAATCCGAGGGAGGAGCGTGCCGTTTTATTTTTTATTTTTTCTAGGGAAAGCCAAATACCAAACAATAGATGCGGTAATTAACTCGCAACTGAAGAAAAGCCCGCTGATATGGAGAAACACACATATCGATTGCAAGTGATGTCCCGGTTTCGGAGCGGCCGACACCTGGTAATGGACCGGGACGAACCCGTAACAAAAATCAACACTACCAGAAAAATAATAGGCTACTGCGGGTACCTGAAATTAAGTCCTAGCGGGACTAGTGGTACCTGATCCACGCTCTTAGGGGATACCCGCCGTCCCAGAAGGGGACCATCACAGGGCTGTATTATTTGCATGCAGTACTCCTTGTTTCTCGCCAGCTTAGCTGACTGGCAAATTGGTGCCAGACAGGCCAGGACCTGTGGAGCCACTGCCGTTAACGTCAAAGGACGGGCAAAAGGCATAATCCGGTGGGCCGCTGCCCACATCCCTCTACACCAGGAATATTCCATGAATAAACCGGAAAGAATGTCGTTTAATTGGTTAATGTGGATACTAATTTTACAATACAATCCGCTTTTGAATATAATAGATGACACTTCTCAAAATCGTTGCTAACTTTCATTTTTGAACTATGCTGGTATGTTATACTTTAAATATTAAAATTTCGTCGAACTTTTGTCACCCGATAATACGGGGCTCTACGATGGTAATACTCAGTGTTTCGCTATACCACGAATAATATAATGCTGTACGTCGTGATATCCCTATTCGCGGGAGTAGCCGTTTGGTATGAACCTACTTGTTGCTGCTTCATTGAATTGCCTTATTTTTATGTTTGCGACTTTCACGGGGAACCGTGTTTTACATCTGCGGTTGTATGTGGATTCGCGCTTTTCGGGGGGAACCGTATGACACACCCGTCTTATTAGGACAAGACTAACGGATACTCAAGATTTATGTTTAACCGGAACCTGCTTCCATACGGGAGCAATATTCTACACATCGGACCTCACTTTGCAAATTGGATAATCAGTGACATTTGTGGGGATCAGGTAATTTGTTTAGTTCAACTAATTTTACGTATCACTTGCAAGACTTTTACGTATTACATGGCTCTTGTGAGTTCTGGTCGACATGAGCCATTGAAGAGGGTTGCACAAAACTTTGTGTATGCACACCTATGCACCGCAAACTAGACGCTGAGGCATTGTGAGGACGTTTGTGAATCTTGGACAACATGCCCCATTGAAAAGAGTTGCACAAAACTTTGTGTATACACACCTATGCATCGCGAACTAGCGCTGAGGCATTGTGAGGACGTTTGTGAATCTTAGACAACATGCCGCATTGAAAAGAGTTGCACAAAACTTTGTGTATACACACCTATGCACCGCTAACTAGCGGGGACCCATACTTTTATGTTTGCAACTTTCACGGGGAACCGTATTCTTACGTTTGCCTTCTAAGTGGGCACGCCTAACTGACAGTGTTTAACCTGTCTTGGCGTCCATATGGAATTACTATTCTACATAATGGACCTCTCATTTTACAACTTTAATAATTCGACCTTTTTACGCTTAACACGTTTATACGCACCTATGTGGTTCGAAAAGGTTTGTGTGATATGTAATTTGTTTAGTTTACTGAAATTTTCGTATCACATGCAAAACCGCATAAAGCGGGCTGGCCCATGGCCATTTACCAGTCTCAAACTAAGTTACACAATGGTATTTTTGGTGCCATTACCACCTGTTCTAACAGTTCTAACTACTCTGCCAACAATGAATTTACACAATGGAGTTTTAAATAGACCAACGTGTCTAACCATTTTCCAGGATAATACGTGGTATTTACATGTTATATGTACATTTGTGGACCAACGTGTCCCAATGTTTTCTAGGATAATATGTGATATTTACATGTTATATGTACATTACTCAACGACCTGGTCGTTTTTACCAGAAATTTAATTGCCATATAACGCTAATCAATTTGAATTTACTTTTACTTTGACCGGAATTGGTTTGCCATTTGTTTGCATTAATTTGTACGGGTCTTCGCAATACTTTCATCTCAGATGTTTGCGGTCCTACTATTTAAATTTGTTGGTCTGGTGGTTGTGCGTGAGGGTTTACTTATGACATATTACTTTAAACATATTAAATGATTTTGGTGAGATAACATTGACTCCTTTGGGATGAAATTTGGAATACTTTTTAATTTAAGGAGTACTTTGACATTTGGATTAAAATTTGGAATACGGTTTCAATTGGAATACAATTTCTAATATGTTTCAAAATACCCTCACCTCTTCCACATGACCAATTTTTTATATAATGTAATCCCCTGGCCGCCTAAATAATTGCCATGTGTATGGGGATTACAAATTTTAATTTGCTTAAACCAGTTTAAGGCTTAGTTTGTATTTAATGTATTTTACGGATCCCAATTTAAGTTATTTATAAAGTGTTAATTTTACTGAAATTTTCTACTACCAAGCTGATGCCCTCAGAGAGAATTTATTACTAGATTCTAATTTCCCCTTTATGATCTTGTAACCCGGAAATGAATAAATAAAAAAATGCTACGCTTATAAAAAGTGTCGAAATAAACGCTTGCCATAACTGATTCTCCGCTCTAACATTACTTGGGGAACCAAAGGAAAGGAATGTACAACAAGATATTTACAAAATGAATATGCAACCAAACGTATGATATTTGATGGAATGTGTGAAAAGAAGTATTCGTGTAGGTTAATCGTAAAATAGGCGAACCCTCCCCGCAAATAGTTTACCGGTAAATAACTATGTAACCCGAAACAATACCCGATGTGGTGCCCTGGAGCGAAGATGGTGGTGGCCGGTTCCGCGGGGGTACGTCTCCAGTCCCGCGTCTGGCTCTGCCTTGGTCTTGAGGGGTTGGACGCGGTCCTGGCTGACGATCGCGGCTCCCCGCGAAACCGTTGACGTCCCGTAGAGGAGACGTCGCCGTGGCTCCCGGACACGGTGTAGTGTAATGAGGTGGTGTAGGTGACAACAATATTAAAAGGTTAACACATGTGGATACGGAAAATTACATATACATTTTATGAAGGTACCATATATTTTTAGCAGAGAACCAAGTTATTTTGAGTTATTAAAACGAGCACTAATACATTTTCTACTAGCTAAAAGAACTATTTATTCTAATCTGAAATTAATTCCCACACCAAAAAAAATGATATTTACGATTAAATAATTTTAAATTTATGTGTATTTATATACTTTAGAGGCTTAGGTGGCTAAGCCCAGGAATTAAGGTAAAGGAATTTATAGCACTATGATAGTAGTGCGTTGAATTTTAAATATAAAGTTAATAGATTAACTCCGCATAAATTAATTATAGCACCGCGGTAGCACTAGCAGTGCTGGGGTTAAATTGAGCAAGTTGCAACTTGCTATTAATAATTAACCACTGTTATTATCTATTTAATTTAATCCTCGGATTGAGGCGGAGGAGTAATCTCCTCGATAATGGCCCCGGGCCCATCCTCCGGGGGTGAAATGGGGTAGGAGGCCGCAATATCCACCAACACCCCTAGATTACCCGTACACTTGTCGTGAAGGGAAGTGGCTGCGGAAATAGCAGAGTATTGCGACTCCACTTCTACCCAGTTGTCACTATCTATGGAGGGGGTATTCCCATTTGGGGACCTCCTCCCGATATTTAAGGATTGGACGGTGTCTGCAAGACGTACCTCCACAGCGGCGGCACCCACCGCAGGTGGGATGTCGTCGTTGCAAGTAAGCCCCCCCTGGACGTACCTGGAGTGGTGCTGAGAGGGCGGCGCCTCACAGGTAGCCGGCCGTAATGAACCGCGGACCCGTCTTCGACGTGATGCGAAGGCATCCGGAAATTCACGGGGCCCGCCGGAATCGGTGATTCGTCCATAGGTTCGATCACTCGAGAAATGGGCGTCGCTGGAAGCGGCGCCCCGGCGACTGCCACGACTTCGTCGAGGCGGATGGCAGCCGTAAAGGAGACCAGGGAGGGGTCCTCTGGTCCTTCTGTAGGTATTACGGCGGCTGAGGCCACCACCGACTGTCCTTTGGGGTTCGACGTCTTCCCCTTGTAGGAGACAGATGGGGGCCATGTAGGGCTTGAGGGGAGCGGTTGTATGGCTCCCAGGCAACCAGCGTGGTGGTGGCGTTGGGGCTGCTGGGACGGTCGCATCCCCTGCAGCGTCAGGAAGGTGACCAGATGTGGTCGCCTGCGGGTAGACAAAGTCATCGGATATGCTCGCGTGAAGCTGAGCGTCCGGAAAACGGGCTAGGTTTAGATGTCCGAATTTCCCGTCCCAATCGAGCGCTTTGGAGCCAAACGCGAAGGAGAAGTTCATGGTTAACTCCTCATATTTACGGATTTCCTCTTGGTGTTCCGCGACCATGTATCGGTGGCTATCCTGGGCCACTACCGTCTTCGCCATAGCAATGTCCAATTTATCCTGGTACTGCTTTTTAATTCGAGTATGTAGCAGGCAAGCCAGATTCACCTTGACAGAGTCGAGGCGGTTCAGCCAGAAGGTGGCCAGGTCACCGACCATGGCTCTTAGCAAGTCCATGGCGGCAGTTGAGTCCTCGCTAGAGTCTAGCTGGAGGGCTTCCTGGACCGCGGGAGGTAGACATTCATACCTTTCCACGAGCCGCCTCTTAGCCGAATCGGTCAATTCCGGGGGTGAGATCCCTAGGCGGTCTCACCTTGTGCTCGATTAACAACGTAATGACCGCTGAGCAGGTATCGTCATTTGCTTGCGCTTGACGGATCTCTGCTTGTGACCAGAAATTTAAATCTGGACCATAAAACAGACAAGTCCCATACCTTACAAATACGGGAGGCACAGCTCCTCGCCCGCGAAGATGAATTGAATGCCAAATGGCAAGAATTCGTCGATTGTCAAGCAAAGGGGCAGGGCCCGTTAGCCACGGCCCCCGCTACCCGTGGTACCGGCATCACTGACCAAATGAGAGATGCCATCCAGCAGCAAAATGGGCGTTGCCCGTATGTCAATAATAATAAAAATGTGTCTAACGCATATAGTGGCAGATCTACGGCCAACCTAACGCCAAGCGGCCTGACCGCATCTAGTTGTAACCAACGGGGCCTGTAAATGCCAACTCCTATGCTACTTATCGTTTTACGAATGAGGAGCAGGCCATTATCCGATCCAACCCGGCAATTCGCCGGGCGGTGATGGAGGCTTCCAGCATAAACCCGGGGATTGGTGCCTCGGCCGTAAGCCGGTCCATGCAGTTACGGGACCGTAATATTAGCATCCAGGAGCAGTACCAACCCGCGAGGGTTAGGGCTGTGGAGATGCCTCCCTTTGATGGTATTCACCAAGAGTGGGATACCTGGTGGGAGAAGTTTAGCAAGGCGATGTCCGTAAACCGGTGGAATGAAAGCACCGCGTTGACACGCCTGCTACATTTGTTGCAAGACGGTCCAGGACAGCTGGCTGTCGACAGGTGGGAGCAGGATGACTGTGACACCTTAGATGAACTAGTTGAGGCTTTGGCCTGGCAGTTTAAAGGGTTAGACCCCCTATCAAAGTGGGAACTCTTTGAGAAGCGCTTCCAAAGGCCTTCCGACCCCGCAAATTCCATTTACTATGGGATGCTGCTCGAGTCGGAAGCAAAAAAAGCCGGGCTAGGCTGCGGCATGTCACGGGACTTAATCGCCCGTAAAACTGTAGCCGTGTTCATTAATGGACTTAGAGACCGTGATGAGCGCGACAACATTATTAAACTATGGTCCCCTGGTAGACATACCATGGAGGATATATATCAGATGCGAGCCCATGCGGCCGAAGCACGTCTTATCTTCGCTAGACGCGGGGTGGCTGGAATCACCAATGCCATATCTGAGCCTGAATATGGCCACCAAAGTATGGGCATAAGCGTGTTTCACGGGCAGGGTGTGAAACCTAGTACTGATCGCGCCGCTAATTACCCCGATAGAGGGGACTGGCGTGGCAAGCGCCAGCAATCCAATAATGGGTACCAGGGGAGGTCCTCCGGGCCGGTCCCAAGGAACTCCAATATTAAGCCTCGCCCGATAACACCCGACACAGAATGCTGTCGATGTCGAGGTTTTGGGCATGTGGCGTCTAAGTGCCCCCATCCTAAAACACGGTCTATTGAACAGGCTATGATGGAGGGTGCCCGCGAAGGTCGCGACAACTCCTACCATAATGCGACCGTACTGGCCCGATTAAAGGCGACCAAAGATAATCGGCTCCCAGGGCAGAATTTATAGAGGTTGGCCGTATTTAAATTAGAACCCGCTGCAACACCGGGAGTGTTGCTAGCTACGGGATCACCGGGAAATCTTCCGAGTGCAACTGTCGAAAGTTGTGCTACTGCCCCATTGCACGATCTCTCGACAGCATTGTGCCTATTTTCAGCCTCTGCCGTGGCAACACCTTGCCCAGCACTTAACGTCCGCCAGGTTTTCTTGGCGGGTATGCGGTCATTGTTCTCACTAAAAGCGAGCGACAGCGAACCTGATATGTGTATGGAGTATATATTAAAGAAAACCGGTCTGGACTTACAAATTGTAGGTGAGCGACACAGGTTTGTTACTGATATTTTCCCACTCAATGGGAAAAGATGGTATATCCCCATCAATATTAGAGGCTCTAAAGGATTTTTCCTTATCGATACGGGCGCGGTTATGTCCATGATAGGGAAGCAATTCTTTGATGACCTTCATTTAAACACCCGTAATTTGGTGTCCGACGTTAGACCATTGAGCGTTAAGGGCCTGGTGATACCACAATTTGGTTGTACTAGCATACCCTTAGGGATTGCTAACCAGGTCTTCCACTCATCGGTCTTAATAGTTGACATACTCGAGGACGGTATATTGGGGAGCGACTGGATGTCATTTTATGAAGCCAGCCTAACCCCGCATAATGGGCTCTTTGAGGTGTTACAACCCTATAATTTAGTCACACATTGTCAACTCAGGACAGATTGCGGTCTTGCATATCTGGCTGAGGATGTGACGATAGCCGCCTACCAAACGGTAGCAGCAGGCAGATGGACGGGGAAGGGCAGTGTCTGATCGAACCCGACCCCGAAATACTCGATCCCCTAGGGATCACATCAGCACCGTCCTTGATTAGTAGATCCAAGAATGCGGTCTTACCTCTCTGTAACACTACTGATGATGTGGTTCATCTGTCGCGGGGCCAAACTATTGGTAACGCGGCCGAGGCCAGATCACATGAAGCCATTGACAGCCCAACGGCTGCCCTAGTATTTGACCTATTAAAAAGGGAACGCGGGGTGGAGGGGTTCGGCGGATCCCCGGAGCCAGTGTTTGCAGTAGATAGCAATCAGTATGACGGGCTACCACAAATCCCCGATTTCATACTGTCCATGGCCGAGGCCACACATCTGGACCATAAAACAGATAAAATGAAAATTGCAGAATTCTTATTTGAATTTTATGATATATTCGCGAGGCCGGATGCTAAATTGGGCTGGACCGATGTGGTGCAACACCATATAGACACCGGTGACAGTGCCCCGTTTTGGATCCCGTACCGCCGATTAATGGATTCCAAGAAACAGGCCTTGGAAGACGAGGTGGCCAAAATGCTGGCGGCCGGAATTATTACGGACAGCAAAAGTCCTTACAGTTCGCCAGTCCACTTGGTTACCAAGAAGGATGGGACGTAGCGGTTCTGTATCGACTACCGTAAATTAAACGCGATGACCCGCAAGAATGCATACCCCCTACCACGCATAGATGAGAGCCTGGATAGCCTTGGAGGAAATAAGTGGTTCTGCACATTGGACCTTCAATCTGGATACCATCAAGTCGCAATGCAGGACGAGGACCGGGAGAAAACGGCCTTCGCTACTCATATAGGACTATACGAGTGGAAGGTAATGCCTTTCGGTCTTTGTAATGCACCCGCTACCTTTGAAAAAATGATGGCTGAGATGTTAAATGGTTTGTTATTTACACACTGTTTAGTATACTTAGATGACATCATTATATTCGGTGATACTATCCGTAAATGTCGCGACAATTTACGGGAAGTTTTCCTTAGGCTTCGTAAATATAAACTTAAACTCAAACCGTCTAAATGTAATTTGTTTCGCCGGGAAACAGAGTATTTGGGCCGTATTGTCTCCGGGCAAGGCATTAAAGCCGACCCGCGGAAAGTGGAGGCCATTACAAATTGGCCAGCACCCAGGTCTCCTAAGGAGACTAAGAGTTTGATTGGATTCGCCTCGTATTATCGAGACTTTATCCCTAAATTTGCTGAAGTAGTCGCCCCTATACAGGATATGGCTAACGTGAGCACGCAAGACTTTGACTGGGGGATACCTCAGGACGAGGCATTCCTGGAGTTAAAACGGTTGTTTGTAGTTACGCCCGTATTAGGCTACACTACGCCTATCGGGCAGTTTATCCTTGATACCGACACGAGTGCATTTGCCACAGCCGACGCGTTAAGCCAGCTACAGGATGGGGTGGAAGTACCCATTACTTTTGCCAGTAACCGGCTAAGTGCCTGTCAATGGCGATATTGCACCACAAAAAGGGAATTAATGGCCATTGTCATTTATACCAAGAAGTGGCGGCACTATTTCTGGGATGCTGAATTCCAGATTCGGACTGACCACCATTCATTGAAGTGGTTATTAAATTTTAAAGAAGCAGAGGGGATGATAGGACGTTGGTTGGCCTGGCTCTCTGAGTTTGGTCTAACCAACACGCAAATTACCTATCGGCCGGGTCCTCAACATATTAACGCAGACGCACTGAGTTGCATTCCAGTCCGACGTTGTGGGATACCAGAATGCGGGGACTGTGGGGCGCACACGGCAGTGGTTGCATCCCTGGGTAATGGCACGGAAATTGAAAGCAATTTAAATTTCTGGTCACAAGCAGAGATCCGTCAAGCGCAAGCAAATGACGATACCTGCTCAGCGGTCATTACGTTGTTAATCGAGCACAAGGTGAGACCGCCTAGGGATCTCACCAGTGCAGAAAATACTGAAACTATTAAATTATTAAATCAATGGGATCAATTGGTAATGGTGGATGGGTTGTTGTGTAGAAACGCGCTGGATAGTGCTACACTGACGATGCACCAACAGATTATTATTCCTTTTCTTCTTAGGGAGGATGTATTGGCGTTCTGCCACAACCATAAGACGTCGGCGCACTTTGGTCGAGAAAGAACCCTGGACAAATTGCGTGCGAGGTATTATTGGCCTGGCATGAACGCAAGAGTAGGGGATTGGGTTCGTTCCTGCCCTAAATGTGTAACCGTTAAGCCCGGGCTGGGATTACCCAAGATGCCTTTGCAACAACAAATGACTGGCCAACGCTGGGGTCGGTTATCGTGTGACTTTGTTTCTGGTTTCAAACTTACCAGTAGGGGCAATTTAGTAATGATGGTTGTACAAGACCATTTTACAAAATACGTACAAGTTTACCCGTTAGGCAATAAAACTGCAGCAGTGGCGGCACAAGCCCTGGTTGACAATTGGGTACTCATTTTCGGGGCACCGATTTCTTTACACTCAGACCAAGGTAGAGAGTTTGAAGCGGAGTTATTCCAGTCTATGTTGTTACTCATAGGCTGCCATAAGACCCGCACCAACCCCTACTGTCCGAGATCAAATGGGTTAGTCGAACGATTTAATAGAACCTTAATTTCTGCTTTGGCTTGTATGGTCGATGAAGATCAAAGTGATTGGGATTTGCAAGCCAATTATGTAGCACACGCGTACAACTGTACTGTCCATGCGGCCACCGGGGTTACTCCTAATACCTTGGTGTTTGGAGAGGAATTACGCCTGCCTTGTGATTTACAGTTCGGAGTGTTGCGCAAACCCTCCGCAGACCTATGCACGCCAGCTTTCATCCGATGGCTGGAGTGTTGTTTCCACAATGCATATGGAAGGGTACGTAGTAACACGGGGAAAAGCATTCGAAGAAACAAAAATCATATGGCAATGCTGACTTCCCTAGATTTAAATTAGGCGACCTGGTATTGCGATATCATGAGCCAACGGCGAACATTAAATTGGCGCCAAACTGGGATGGACCGTGGGAAATCTGCGAAGTCATATCAGATACGACGGTTGTAATCCGAACCGCCCAATAACGGGCTCGTAAATCTAACACGGGTCGCTTGAAACCCTACACCGCCCGCACGACTGCAGGGGGCGGAAATGGGGGATTAATTAACACCGCTGATAAGGCTCAGACTTCTGAGATGCCCCAGCTGTCGACCCCTGCCCTCCTGGAGGAGCCGGTAGCCGGGCCGAGCGACGGTTAGATTTGAAACAAAAGAACGCCGCTTGTACCCTACGCTATGTGCTTTAGGGTGAGTTTGTATGAAAACCCAAATATAATAATGAATATTGTACCCACTGCAAACTCTATGGATCATACGTGGACCCGCAGTTCCAATTTTGGTGCTGCAAGGGTCACCGTATGGCGGCCAAACGGCCAATATTTTAAAAATAGAATGATCCTGCATCTTGATGCTCACACTAATAACAAGGGATACGTTCATTCCAAATAGCCCCAATAAGGTTAATAAATATTACAAACCGTATAAAACAAGTAACAGGATGAACGTAAGAAATTACCGGGACACAAACAATGCATACTAGACCATATGTTAATGCAAAGATCCTTAACAAGGTTATAGAATAATACGAACACATGTAGAATCCATACGGAGATGGTCATAATAAACGGAGATATTCACCGCGTGGGATGGAAACGCAAGTTATAGGTGCACATAGGGGTGAACAAGTCCACTACACCTACCCTTGGACCCTACACATTTTAATTTATGTATAACTAACATTGCACACTAAACTAAAGCTAACGGGGAACCCCACATTAAAGGGTCCTTGTCATCAAATTGAGCTGACAATGCAGGTAATGTGGAAATATCCCTCTTACATGTGGTATTTCTCCATGTCACAACGGGCACCCGCATAGTATCCGGGCACCCGTAATAAAAATAAACACAGTAATCAAGCCAGAGCAGCATAGAATACATAACACCAGGGTCAGGTTGGAAAGGGTCACGTTTTAATTAAGTATTTACAGACTTAAGGGGTGATCTCCCGCACACAGGCAATTAGCGCCTGCGCCCACTGCCGGGTGGTTTGCCTGGAGCCGTGGCACCCGTCGCGCAGCCTCTCGTACCGGGTGGTCGGCCGCACGCTGTCCCCGGTATGAACAACCTCGCCCAGCTGCGCGGTGGGCTCCCCGTTGAGCCGGTTCAGATTATGCAGCGCACCATTGTAGAGGGCGATGGCTGCATCAAGTTCCCGCTAAAAATAGAGGGACGTATACCCATGATTAGAGATATAGCCACGATTAGGGAAAATTAATTTTCTGTTGTGATTAACACTACGACTCGCTTCAGATACCCTTACCTCATGCGGGTGTGGCCCCGACCGCGCCTCGCGGTGAGCTAGGTAGGCGCGTGCCGTCATCCGGGCGCGCTGCGGGTTGTTGGCATCCGCCAGGTCGACGCCCGCGAAGGTGGCGAAGATGTGGCGCCCCGTGTAACGGCTCCTCAACACCGCAACCGCCGCCCGCCGCTGCTCGCACACCGACGAATAGATTGCGAGCATCCCGTGCTCGCGCAGGGTCGTCACCCTGGCCACCTGCCACGTTACATCGCAGATCCCCGCCATGAGGATTACCATGTCGGGTTGAAATTGGCTAAAAAGAAAAAAAGAAGGGGCGACGCCCATTTAGGAAAGGATGGTAACATTCCCGAGCCAAATGGGTAGCGAGGAACCGAGACGAAAGCACCCGTGTTCACTAGGTGTCCCCGTAAATAGTTCAATACAGTGTTATTTATAATACTATCTGCGGCCGTTGGCTACATGGGGCGGCTCAGATCCCGTTGCCCACGAGTACGAGATAGCAGCTCTGCCCCGACCGCCTTCCCCGGTTACGGGTGACCGTACCTTTTATCCAAGTGGGTCACGGTGACGTTAAATAACTTACTCTATGGCCTCCAGACAACGCCGCACCGCCCCCGCTTGCCCTCTCCCGGCGTGCACGCCCACCTTCCAGTCCACGTACGAGGCCTGCGCCCGGAGAATATCCTCAAGGCCACGCCCCCCGGAATCTGCGACGATGTATACTTTCATGCTTGTGGTCTGAGCTTCTTGTAAACAAGGATACCGCTGTGCTGGACTAGCCATTGAGGTGACTGTGACGTCACTAACGCGTGACGATCTGGCTCCCGGCATGCAGCCGCCCCACGGGGACCAGTGGTAGCGGTCGTGGCGGTGACGTCACGCGGTAACCGTTTCTGCCGCCTGCACGGACAGCTTGTGATCGCATGTTTTGTTATTCGAATAAAATAACACTACGTGTTCAAATTAAATAAATGATTTAACAACGGGGGAAGAAATTCCGATCGGCACCTCCTAACCCATACGTAATTGTCTTATTACAGGTTCCCACTTCTCCCAAAACCTATATTGGCGATGTTATCAGGTCGGTTAATTCCATAAGTATGGACCCGCTTTGTCAATACTACAAACGTGTTGTGTTGGACATGTGTTTGTAGTAAATTTTATTACACTCCGTAAAGCGAATAGCTCCACTATTCGCCCTTTGTACTCGTAATAAAATTAAAGGACTCAAATCAACAGTGTGTGCTATCTTGCCCATAGCATGGGGATGCGGCCCATGCAGTTACCTTAAAACTAAAAAATTAAACTAGTAAATTTAGAAAAATATGAGGCCGCCGTAGGCGACTAAGCAACCTCGTTGGGATTAATAAATTTTGATTTAAAATCATAAAATTTAAATTTAGCTTATATTAACCGACTAACTGGGGTTTCTGGATCGGAGTATCCAAAATAGTAAATGTAAATTTAACAATGACGGTCATTTCATTAATACATTCTACTATGATAACGAATAGGAACGTCTTTACGACGGTTGCCACTCTCAAAACAGACGATCGGGACTAGACGTTATTAAGTCGCCTAGAGACAACACACTCTCAGTGACCTACATCACCGCCATATCCAGGGCCGCGAACGGTTTCCCACCAAAACGCGGCCTTCCCATTGGTCGACGGTCTATGGGAACGCGCTACCGCCCCACACGGCCTCGGCAGGCCGTATTTTCAATCAGTCGTCATCTGGTTCCCATTGGCTTTTCTTAAAATTTGACGAGGCTGTTGGTTCAAGCCCCCTGCCAATAAGACCAGGGGGTACGCGCTTGTGGCGGGTTAGAGACCGCTTGTATCCAAGGCTTCCAACATCCTCGTTGGTTTTCTCGGTTAACTGCACTAAACTTGTTTATCTGTTTGAAGTGGTAGACGGCTATCGCTGTCCTGGTCGCAAGGACGCGACTGGGCTCAGGGATGGTCACCTCCCACACAAGCTCGTCCGGGCTCAGAGCCGGACGATGATGATTTTTTTGTGCCAGTCCTTTGTGGACTGACAGGAGAAGTCAATCAAATGCTTGTCATTGACTGGAATTTAACTTCACAGGCGGCACGTATTAGTCATAAATTATCCCTCGTGGAGGGTAATGTGTCTGAGGCCCCGGCCGACGATACTACCTTAAAACGTCCTGTGCCTCAATCTTGGGCAGACAGTGACGCTACAGCCCCACACGTCGTCCCGATGGAGACGGACGTTGGCTTCACTGTTGTCCCCGGACGCCGTCCTAAGGACGTCATTGTGGATTATGAGCCTACCGCCTCATCTCCAGGTAAGTCAATTGAGGCTAATAGTGCGGATCGGCTTTACGGGAAGCAGCCGTCAGTGTCGCCGTCTCCAGGCAAACAGGAAACGCGGCCGGCCGCAGATAGTGGTTCCCAGTCAGCGGCTGGGCCCCAAATTAGACGATCACTGCGTCAACAGCCGGTCATCGACAGATTCATCAAGGAGCCCCCACTGCTCAACGAGCAGAGGCTCCAGCGAGGATCTTACCGGACGAGGAGGTTACCCCTCCTGTGGATATGTCTCATCATCCCGACTTCGGCTCGATGGCACTCCGTCTCGCCCGTCTGGAAAAAGGTGAGCTTACGTGGGATAGCGATATCCCTACTGCTGTGATCCCTCCCCGGTATCCCAGTGAGGTTAATTGCATCTTCAATAAGAAGTCAATCGGTGTATGCCCTATCAGGAAAGCCGCCGAGTTAGGTCTGGTACAGGAGTATGTCATGGGAGAGAGATACTTCGATCCCCCGCGACCCTCCCGTAAACTAATTATGTACATGTTACCGGATATGCCTAAGAGGCGTAGTAAATTGCGTCTCCCTCCACTCATTCGTGACAAAGGGGGGGACTCGGACGAGGAGGACTGGGTGGACGATGACCGCACCGGCCTCGCCCCTTACGTTAAACAATTAGAGGACTTGATCACTGCCAAACGCGGTGTGAATAGGTCCGAGTATCAGATGGACGACATCTCCCACCTGAAGTTTATTAGGCATACCTTCCGGCCTAAGGACACGTGTGCATTTTGTAGTTATTTCCTACAACGAGGTAGCGCCATGCCCTCTCATTTAACTAACCCCAAGCGTCGCTTCAGACGTTGGGACACCCTTGCTCGTCACATTTGTGAGGATCATCTGTATACAGTGCCTAGGTGGTCGTGCGACGATCACAAAGCTACGCGGTGTCCATATTTACATGAGCAGCCCGAGGCGCGAACTCGTCTATGGCTCAGTCTGCACCGATGGGTCAGGTGGCCGCTAAGACCTTCCCATGGCTATATCCACACCAGTTTCATGCAAGCAGGAATCAGAGAGGTGCATAATGTTTCATTAAATCCTCTCCCCCTTACTTTGCTACTGCGGGTTTTTCGCAACCAGGAATCCGAGGAAAGACCAATTGCTATAATTAGCTTCCCCCCCCCAAAACTTGTATTCTAACGAGCAGGAATCCGAGAGGCACCTAATGTCTAATTAAATCATCCCCCCCTTTACTTGTTCATTGTGGGTTGGGCGGGGAGCCTAATTTCCCGTTATTCCCAAATCCCCCGAGCATTACCAGGATCCCGAGTTAGCTACCCATTGCCAGACCGAAAGGCTTGGGAAGGGCTAGGAGTAGGTGACTAGAAATCCTTGATGGCAAGCTCCAGCGGTTCCGAGCGACTCTCACTCCGTTCAATTACACCTCGGTCAATTCTGACCAGTTACTTCTGCCGAATGAGGTCATTACTTTGTCTTGAATTTTATACAATGTCCCTCCTCATCCCCCTCAATTTGGTTCTGACATACGAGAAGTGCATACAATATGCGGGATAACACTACCCCTAGTAGACAGCTCGGAAGCGTTTACATAACTACGCAATTTACACAAAGTCCCTGCTCCTCCCCAATGTTTTATGGTTCAGACACACCAGAGTGCATACACCTGCACAATACACACTAACCCTTACAAAAACAGCTTGGAAAAAGCCTGTCAACAACCACCCACGTTATACAGCGTCCCTGCTCCTCCCCAACCTTTATGGTTCAGACGCACCGACACTGTACACACATGTTGGCAACCCTCTTACGCCCTATATGGGAGCACACCCATCTCCAACAGTGAGCCCTGCAGCTTATACCTCAATATAGGAACCCCATGGATCATCGACGGGGAGCGAGGGGGCAGTTCTTTGGATTCTGGATATTCTGGCGACCTGGATATTAAATCGCAGTCTCTGGGTGATAAGTTTCCGTAAATTGCGTCCCGCAGCACTATGCGAATAGTGCAACTGGGCAGATCTGCTTATCAGCCCCATCACCACTATATCCGACGAACACTCATGTAATATACTTTTTTGTTGTTGTAAATATGTTTATTCTGCTGAATAATTCTTTTGTCAGTGCCGAAGCACTGGTCTTCCAGGCATTTTTCAATTCAGGGTTATTTACACAAAAGGTCTATAGAATAAGGTGTACAATACCTGTCGAATAGACAATTTGCTCCATGTAACACAATGAAAATTCTGAAACCCAAAAGTTCCATAACAATATGGTACAGTAGTGTCATATAACCACTGATAACCAGATCAATATTAGTCAGATCAATGTGAGTATTTACATAGTATTTAGAATGTAAGCAGAAGTTATCTTCTGTATTCAGTTGGTAAACTTGTAGTAAGTTTTAATGTTCAGTTGCAGTTAGGCAAGCAGTATATAAATGTTGGTTTGTTAGGAAAATTCTAGTGTAACTCTAATGTAGCTAGTTATGTGAGTTCATGAATTATGTTTTTGGGGTGGGGTTGTTAATAATACACTGGACCATCTGTGACCAGTGAAGCAGTGGGACCAATCCCAGTGCATTTAGGTCTTAAATTTTACATTTTTACCTGGACTGTCTCTGTCATCGTATATGGTTGACTGGAGATAACAGAGGAACAGCAACAAATTTAAAAAGTGGGGGCTGGGGGGGGGGGGGGAGAAACCGAGGCTGAGGGTTTGGTGGTCTGCCACTTACGGTATGGTGATGCCATGGAATATACTTTACTGCAACTGCATAAAGGGGCTGTCACATTACGGCGTATGGCGGGAGCATATTGAAAACCTACGTACGCCGTGCTGGTGCCACTTTCGGGTGTGTTGGAGCATATGGGGGACCTATGAGGAGCCTATGAGGAGCGTATGGGAGCGTATGGGAGCGTGCTATGACTTTTTTTGACAGTATGGGCCATACGCCCTCATAGGTCGTGTTTTTTTGAGCATGCACAAACAAAATTGGACGGATGAATTTATGAAAGCGTATGGTGGCGTATGCCTCATACGCTTCACATACGCCGGCATGTTGCGGCACTGGCGGCATATGAGTAGCGTATGAGTAGCGTATGAGTAGCGTATGCGGCGTATGCCGACGTATATGACGTAAAGCCGCTACGCCGCCATACGCTCCCGCCATACGCCGTAATGTGACAGGGCCTTTAGGGCCTGCCCAATCCGATGTACTCTTAGTGAGTTTTTAAAATCTAGGTAAGAGGATGCTGCCCTGGTTCTGGTTGGTAGGTTGTTCCACATCATGCTGCCTTTGTAAATTGGTGCTTTAATAGTTTGTTTGTGGAAGGCTTGGGGACTTTGAGTAGAGTGGAATCAGCCCGTCTAGTATTCCTTTTTGTGTTTTCTATATATTGGGTATCTCTGGCTCTTCTGTACATAAGTGATAGGAGATGTGAATCTCTTCTACCCATTAGGTAATCTAGGTTTGCTTTGTCATGCATTTCCTGTACACTTAGTGTTTTGCCCCACTAAATTGTTCTTAACGCCCGGTTTTGGATCCTTTGTAGCTTAGTCAGTTGCTGCTTTGTGAGCAATCCATAAATTATATCATTATAGTCTATTATTGGTAGAACTGTTGATTTATACAACAGTAGGGCAGTGTTTTCACATATGAAGCTCCGCATCTTCCTGATTTGAAAACTAAAAACCGCTGCAATCCAGATGGACAACTCCTGAATGCAATGTGATTGCACCCCGGAGCTTCCCGAAGCGATAAAAACTCAATTTCAGTCTTAAAAACACGCCTTAGCTTCCAGCACATGCACTCAATGACTCATCACCGTATTGTTCACAATTATTGCAACGCGGACTGTCGGTGGCGCTTCCTATCACAATGCTCGCTGCCCGATGCACTACAGTCCCGCGTCGTCCTCCGATGTGTACCGTCCTGTGCGCTAGCGGACACTCTCCAGCTTCCCGAACATCGTCTGGATGACTCTTCACCAATGTGGTCTATCTTAACAAATATCGTCCGTACTACTCAGTCTCGCTTGATGCTGTGTGCTGTTATCTCACCGCGTCGTCTCCTGACTTGCACGTTCCAGTGCACTACTAGACACTCTCCAGCTTCCCGAACAGTGCTTGTTCGATGATATTGTTTGCGCCAATCGGTCGCGACTGGCGCTCCGCGCAACTACCACACTGTGTTGTCTTCAAGTGTGCAGCTTCCAGTGCACTAGAGGCCACTCTCCAGCTTCCTGAACATCGCTTAGTGAAATTTTCACAAAAATCAATGATATTATCGATACTTAGTCACGGTTGGCGCTGCGCGCTACTACCGCACTGCATCGTCTTCAAGCGTGCCCATTCCAGTGCACTACCAGACACTCTCCAGCTTCCTGAACATCGCTTGGTATAAATCAATGATATTGTTGACGGCGATCCTCTCGACATTGGTGCCCTAATCTGAACGGGGCACCGCGTGGCCTATATCAAGTCTTAGCAGTGTATAGCTGTTCCGCACTACTGCACATGCAGGTCAGCCACTCGGCCTCCTGAACACATACACCTGCCAACTGCTATATATAAACAACCCCCGCCGCTGTAAGAATATATTCAACTATCACTGTTTGTGCACTGTCTAGCACCCGCGCACTGTCTATCACCCACTCCGTCGTTGGTTTTCTATTGGGGTTTTCCGTCATAGCCACGTTGGAGGTAATGAAAACCTTAAATTAAGACAAACACACTACTCCGTCCCACACGTCCGTATCAGGAGGGAAAAATCACACAATGTTCGTGCTGTGTCTTACCTTTCGTATCGGCTCGTCGGCTTAATGGGGTTGCATGTCCTAGCAAACGAATAAATACTAAATTTATTCAACTTCATCTGTGTCGGGAGGGCAAACCACACAATGTCCGTTTACAGCCTACCAGCCTCCACTTAGTAGGGGGATGGTGTTTATCCACCTAGCCACACCTCAGGTACTGGAACCACAAAGTACATATATATATAAAACTCACTCGATCTCGTCCGTGTCAGGATACACTGTCTGTGGCAACCAGCTCCGACCTGTCACACATGCCTATGTGTATAACGACACCCTGCCAAAAGCAAACAAAAATATCAAAGTTCCAACTTTCAATGTTTTTGGTCTAAAAAATTGCTCATATATACACCATCTCCTGCATATATATATATATATATATATAATATTCAAAAATATGCACAGTCTACTGCTTTTTCCTGGAACCTCCACAGAATACCTCCACACAAGCAATGCAGGCACGATTTGCTAACTGTTGTTCCTGTGGCTGTGGAATTGTTTAAAGCAGTCTGGTCTTCACTCAGGTGTACCAGACGGGGTGGCCGAGTGGGTTGGAGCGTCCGTCTCCCGTGCTGGTAGATCATGGGGTCGTGGGTTCGAGTCCCGGTCGAGTCAAACCAATGACTTTAAAATTGATACTTGTCGCTTCCTAGCCAGGCGCTCGGCATTATTAGGATAGGGCAAGGACTGGTGTGCTCAGTGTCAGGATAATGTGACTGAGTGGGATATCAGGTCATGGTGCCGGCGGCCTGGTTTCCCAGTGGGACAGCACTATAAAGTCGCCATGAGCGCGCACTGTCACAAGTCGGTACCCGTCCTGATATGACCTTAGATGTTGCTAGGACGTAAAACAACAACAAACAAACAAACATCACTCAGGTGTTGTCGCCCCCCCCCTTTTCCCCCCTCCCCCACGCACCGGTGGTCGGCCCGTCTGAGGCCGGCGTGGGGTGAGTGGGTGGGTGGGTGGTGGGCGTGTGGTGGGTGGGTGTGCGACTGGGCGCTGCGGCCGTGTCCGGATGGGAGGGTGCGCCGTCGAGGTGGGTGGGTGCGCCGTCGAGGGAGGTGGGTGGTTGGTGTGTGGGTGGGCGTTTACTCGCTCCGTGAAGGTCCGACGATATCCCAACCCCCGCGTCGCGTCAGGCGAAGTCACGACAGGTGAAGTAACGTCAGATGAAGTCACGTCAGATGAAGTCATGTCAGATGAAGTCAGGACAGGTGAAGTCCCGTCTCCGGTGCGGGGTGGGGGGGGGGGGGGAGTGGTTGGCGGGTGGGCGACCAGTGTTAATACTACTACCCAGGTAGGACATGGCTAGTATTAAGACTACTACCCAGGTAGGACATGGCTAGTGTTAATACCACTACCCAGGTAGGACATGGCTAGTATTAATACCACTACCCAGGTAGGACATGGCTAGTGTTAATACCACTACCCAGTTATGACATGACCAGTGTTAATACTACTACCCAGGTAGGACATGACCAGTGTTAATACTACTACCCAGGTAGGACATGGCTAGTGTTAATACCACTACCCAGGTAGGACATGGCTAGTGTTAATACTACTACCCAGGTAGGACATGACTAGTGTTAATACTACTACCCAGGTAGGACATGACTAGTATTAATACTAGTCATGCTGGCCGCCTCGGCCGCGTCGCGCCTTATCTCTCTCCACGCCTCCCTCACCTCGTAGGATTCCTTACACGCGGCATGCGGCATGCGGCATGCGGCATGCGGCATGCGGTATGCAAACGGGTTGGGTCCTTTCACCCACACCCACACACATAGTGTCAGGTTTCTCTAACACTGTTGTCTATGGGCATTCGCATTCGAATGCCGCACCGATCGCTACATGGACTGATTCAGTATTCGCATGCCGCATGCCGCATACCGCGTGTAAGGAATGTAGCCCATAGCCTTCAAGGCGTTTCGATTTGTTGTCGCATTCGCAAACTGCATACCGCATACCGCGTGTAAGGAATGTGCCCGTGCTGGGGGAGGGTGCGTGGTGTGTGGGTGTGTGGTGGGTGGATGGGTGGTGGGTGTAGAACACCCCCCTCCACGCATCGCTGGCCGCTGGGTCCGTGGCTGGCGAAGTCCCGACAGGTGGAGTCCCGACAGTTGGAGTCCCGACAGGTGGGGTCCCGACAGGTGGAGTCCCCAGGCGATACGCACTACTGGTCGCTGCGTCCGAGCCCCGCGTGCAGGGGGTGGGTGTGTAGTGGTTGGGTGAGTGGTGGGTGAGTGGGTGCGTGGTGGGTGCGCGGCGGCTGGCCGCCTCGGCCGCGTCCCGAAGTATCTCAAGCCATGCTCCCCTTACCTCCTCAGGCGTTTCGCCAGTGACGTCATTGCACACCGGGCGGGGGGAGGTTTCGTGGGGGGCGGGTCTCTTCCATCCACATGAGCTTACCTGTGGCATATCCTCTCAACTTGAGAGCATTGTATGCTTTACTCTTTATCATACTTTTACTGGCACCAGTATCGATTAGATCTGAATATGAAATTCCCCCAAATTTCATCTTGATACATGGTCGTCGATCTGCTGCCTTGCCTAGTTTTTCAACTGCACCGGACCTGATCTCGCTAGTATGGTCGACTATACCTGATTGCACTTTTTCCTCCTGGGTAGCCACATAATCACGGTGATAGTTATGTGCACAATAACCACACCTTACTCATTCTCACCCCGGACCCTGGTGAGACTGTCAAGGGGCGTGCCCCATTACTTGACGTGGCACCCTCCTTCTCTCACCCCCATTTGCATTAATTAACATTTGTGGGCAGTGCTGGTGCAGTGTGCACCACCACTGTCGACAGTGGCGCCGGTGCAACCGCCAACTGGGCAGCCTGTACTGGCCGCTCAGCGCGTTCTGCCACCAATTTCCAGAGGCTTTTTATCTCCCCCTGAGCATTTTAAATGCAGCACTATCTGCACTACCACTTGTTTCTACCCTTGCTTGCCCTTCCATAGCTCCTATCTCCATGGGTTCCTCCAATCTATGGGCCCCGGTCAGTCTGCCTCCTGGCCCTGCCAGTCCCTCTTCATTCTGCCTGGCTACAGTAATGGCCGCCTCTAGGCTAGCTGCCCTGACCAGGCATACATTCAGCCTGACCACTGGCTCAATCAGAGAGTCCTCAAACGTCTTGATTACCATGCCATGTACTGCCCCCAGCTTAATCAATCCTTTGTCTGGCTAAGCTCTCTGAAACGCCGTACTGTATCGCATACATTATGCCGACATCAGTTTGCCTTTCTCCTGCTTTAGTGAAAATATTATGTCAACTAATGCAGTGACCTCCCTGGCTGTTAAGAACAGTCCAACCAGGCATTCCCTGACCTCCTCCCATGAGCTGTTAGCATCATCTTCATATACTGAATATATGACCTCATGGAGGTTGCAGCTCGAGTGACTGAGTGCAAACTTTACTACATTTGCCCCTCTTGCTTCTGACACTCTACCTGCCCGGCCTACTTGCTCAACCCAAGTCCTCAGCACTCCCAGGTCTGACCCATCCACAGTGACTATCTGTCTTCCCCGATCCCTTACAGCCCTCTCTTCTACTTTAAATTGATCTCTCCCTAGCGCCAGGCGCTCCTCTCTCATCAGTCTCTCTTCTAGGATATGTGCATGCTCTTGGTTGGACCCGGTCCCATGTCCCCTGTTTTCTCTGAGCACTCTGGCCTGGGCTTCCAACAGTCCAGCTGCATATTTGGTTAAATATACTAGCCGATCCGCATCTGTGAGTATCTCCCCTGAGGCTACCCCAAGTGTGAACCAGTCGGCACACCCTCTATTTAATTCTGCTTCTGCCATTGTGATATCTGTACTGTTATCTGGCACAATGCCCCTCCTTCTATCTATCCAGTTTATAACTGTTATTCACTTACTTTAATATTTCAGTAAGAACTACAGCTCCACCTGTGTTTGCATATATTTTCATAGAAATCCCATTTATCTGTGGATATATATCAAACACACAATATATATCAACGTACCGACGTACCGTTCCCTTTAGCTGTTGATATATATATAAAAAACAATATCTATCAACTACCTTCTCAAAACACCCCTACACACTTTACAGTTTTTACTCCCCTACACTCACACAGTCCCCTCAGTCGGCAACTACGCAGCAGGTGGGTGGTGTAATTGCTGCGCACTTTCTACTGGGACAGCCCTCACTACGTTAAAGCCACATACTCCCTTGAAATCACAATTCACAACCCCACACACACAGAAATCACTCAGGGTGGGTCGCTTTACTGTTGGGTCACAACCCCTATGTTTTAAGGCTGCACACTCCTGCAACAAAACATACAATCCTGAAAACCAACACACTGTCCTTACTATGTATGTTTGATACCTGGGCACTTACCACCCTTTCGCCATCAACTGAAATCCCTATCACTTCAATTTACAGGATCCGCTTCTCTGAAATATCAACACTGAATATTCGTAGGACATTTAGTTGGGACCGGATTGAGTAAATTAACAGTGAATATTAGGAAATAATTCAGGAGTTACAACACATGTCTACAGGACAAAACTGCCCATGACAGTACTGTGTTGGTATAGCCATGAATCTCAAACAATAGAGGAACCTTCAGCCAACCACGGGGGTATATGCTGGTCTGTGGCCCACTCATATACTTCCACATGCCACTGGGGGAGGTCCTGTGGGGACTGTTGTGCATCATGTAGATATATTTTTTGCATCCCAATATATATATGCATAATAAATAATTCACTGTGATTATGCATCTGATGCATAATCACCACAAAGATTGCTTGTCTTGCTGGTACAACATTAAGAAAAACCTACCTTAAATATTATTGTATTGTATTTGATTTATTTTATTGTTTTGACAGCATATATACATATATACACATATACATATACACACATATACATATATTAACAAACACTTTATTGCATTTAAAACGGTATGTATAGCCTCCCAGCTACCTGGTTCCAAGCCTCCCTCCACCACATCCCAAATATTTGAATAGAAGTAAAAAGTAATAAACAAAAGCAAAATAAATCAAATAAAAATGCCAACCACTCACCAAATATATGTTTATATATGGTTTTGGGAGAACGGTGAATCCGAACACATGGCCTCATGGGTTCAAACCCTGGTCGAGTCAAACCAATGATTTAACAATCTGTTACACCAACATTAACATTCAACTTACCCTGTATATTATTGCATTTATATTTTATTTATTTTATTGTTGGTTATCACATTTTATTTATATTTATCTCATTTGAATTGAGGCCTGCTGCCGGGAGTCTCGGCACCGGGAGGCCGGGAACCCTGGTGCTGGGAAGCCAGGATTCCTTGCCCCGATAGGCTGCCATCTCCTCCCAACCCCGAACCCGAACCATGTATGCCTATTATAAATGCTATACATATACCTATGCATACCTATGCATACCTATACATACATATATATACACATATTTGATATACATTCATATACATACATATACGCATATAAACATACACAGACATACATAAACAATTTTTATATCTACCTACTATGGACCAAATTATGTAACTACCATAGTCATGAGTCTGAATTGAATGAATGCATATACATATGCATACATATACATACATATACATACATACATATACATACATATACATACATATATATACATATATATACATATACATACATACACATACAATTATCTGATGCATAATCCCCACGAATATGGCATTTCTCGCTGGTACAGCAACATTAATAAAAATTACCCTGTATATTATTGCATTCATATTTCATTTATTTTATTGTTGGTTATCACATTTTATTAATATTTATCTTATTTGAATTGAGGCCTAGTGTCGGGAGTCTCGGCGCTGTGAGGCCAGGAACCCTGGTGCCGGGAAGCCGGTATTCCCGGTGCCGATAGGCTGCCATCTCCTCTCCCACACCCACGGAAACCCAAACCCCCTATGCCTATTATAAATGTTATACATATACATACATACATATACATACATACATACACATACATACATACATATACATACATGCATATACATATATATATACATATACATACATATACATACATATGCATACATATACATACATATTAACATACATATATATATATATATACATATATATACATATATATACATACATATAGATACATCTACATACATATACATACATACATATCTATATATACATATGCAGACATATATACATGACTCTACACACATGCATATAAATACATATTGTATTTAGAGATGACTGCATCACATATCTTAGAGTGGTCCTCTATTTGTCGCTGCTAAGTTAATCCATATGTAGTCTGTGTCACTATCAGACTTATTGCAACAATGCAAGGGGCCTAAGCTCTGACACTTTCACACTCAGATTTTAACCAATCACTGCCATTACCCTAAATAATATTCCATTTATATTAAATTTATTTTTGATTATGCATGTACATGTACACATACTTTAAAAGCTGTATGTATATATGCATATATGCACATACATATTATGTATTATATATAATATATAAATAATATTGCAATATCAGGTGAAGAATAACTTACCAGTGTTCCTAAATGTAAGGATGACTGTGCCAGATCCTTCACAATGGTAATCCATTTGCAAGTACCAAGTTGACTGTTGTGTAGTGTGTGCCTTCAGAAATATGTGTGTGCAGTGCACTGTGGCACAGACCCTTATAAACCAAATCCAATCCACTCTCACACCTATTCAAAGGGCATAAGCTCTGACACATTCACACTCAGTGAGCTCAGCTGTCAGTGGAGGTGCAGCCCAGAGAACCAGTGGCAACCTGAGGTGTGAAAGCTTTCCTTGGCAGTTTTTGGTTAAAATCTGAGTGTTAAAGTGTCAGAGCTTAGGCCCCTTGCAATAAGTCTGAGAGTGAAACAGACTACACATGGATTAACTTACCAGTGCCAAATGGACCACTCTACAATATGGGATGCAGTCATCTCTAAATACAGTATGTATTCACATATATATATATATATATATATATATATCTACATATATATATATATATATAATTATGTAGTCACATATATAGGTCTCCATATGTATATATGTATACATATATGTAGATGTGAATGCATGTATATATAGACATATATACACATAGGTGCATATGTAATATGTATATTTATATGTATGTTTATATCTATATATATATTATATGTATACATACATGTATATGTAAATCTAAAAATAATGCCAATAATGATTAAAATAATACGGTAATAATGATGACAAGAATAATGATAATAACGATAATAATGATAATAACGATGATAATAATAACAAATATATAATGATAAAAATGGAATAATACTCCTTTGCCCGACCTGACTTTACCGGACATGACTTTACCGGACCCAACTTTACCGGACCCGACTTTACCAGACCCGACTTTACCGGACCCGTCTTTACCGGACCTGACTTTACCAGACCCGACTTTAACAGACCTGACTTTACCAGACCCGACTTTAGCCGACCTGACTTTAGCCGACACAACTTTACCCATCCCGAATTTATCCGACCCGACTTTACCCGATCTGGCTTTAGCCCAAACAAGTTTGGGTTAACTGATCGTTTGGTTTAACCGAGCTTGGTTTAATGGGGTTGTATTGTATCCCGATATAAACATATATTTGCTGAGTGGTTGGCATTTTTATTTGATTTATTCTATTCAAATATGTGGGATGAGGTGGAGGGAGCCTCGGAACTGGGAAGCTGAGAGGTTATACATATCGTTTTAAATCGATAAAGTGTTTATTAATATATGTATATGTGTGTATATGTATATGTGTATATATGTATATATGCTGTCACAACAATAAAATAAATCAAATACAATAATATTTAAGGTAGGTTTTTCTTAATGTTGTACCAACATCTTTGTGGTGATTATGCATCAGATGCATAATCACAGTGAATTATTTATTATGCATATATATATTGGTATGCAAAAAATATATCTACATCATGCACTACAGTCCCCACAGGACCTCCCCCAGTGGCAAGTGGAAGTATATGAGTGGGCCACAGACCAGCATATACCCCTATTGTTGGCTGGAGGTTCCTCTATTGTTTGGAATTTATGGCTATACCAACACAGTTATAACATGGGCAGTTCTGTCCTGTAGCCATGTGTTGTAACTACTGAATTATTTCCTAATAATCACTGTTAATTTACTCAATCTGGTCCCAACTAAATGTCCTATGAATATCCAGGAAATTAGATATAATTTTTGGCTTTATAGTGATGTATTCCAATATGTAAACTTCCCAAAACTCAGTGTGCCATAAGCATATTTTTGAACCTGCTACCTAATCTTATATAAAATTCGACCTTGGAAATTGAACCGTCGCTCGAATGAAGTATTTAACCACCATAGCCCGATCGAGGTAAGCTCTCCAACCTGCTTATACTCTCCATCTGTCGATATATTTCAAAATAAATATATATCGACCATTACGATACAATTATTTCTATTTGGCGATATATATATCAAAATGCCATATATATCGACGTATCGCCTTCCAACCCTCTCCATCTGTCGATATATATCAAAAACAAAATATATATCGACATATCGCCTTACAACCCTCTCTATCTGTTGATATATATCAAAAACACAATATATATAGACCATATCGACGTACAACCCCCACCTACTATCAATATATATCAAAACAAATATATACCGACACAGTGTGGTTCGTCTCAGATCAATTTCACCCCTACACACACACAGTTTTCATAGGGTGGTGTCGCGTCGGTGCTGGGTGCAGCCCCCCTAGCTCACACACACACTCACAGTGCTCTGTTTACATTCCATACTCCCCTACACACATTCCCCTGCCGGCCTCCACTCAGCCGGTGGGTGGTGTAGCTGGTGCGAGCAGCACCCCCCAGCAGTCGGTCTATCCTGGTAAGGTATCCTAGCAAAAGGAGTGCGACTACTAATATTCTATTAGTCACTTCCCCCGTGCCACTCCTCTTTACTAGCTACCTGGTTATTTTATCATTACCATCCGTTAACTTCGCATTAAAAACATTATTTTATTCGAAAACCGGACGAGAAACGGACAAGAACTGACTGAGCGCCGAATTTAACAATATATAAATTTCGACCAGCCTCGTATACTGGTGTGGTTCTGGCGGCGTCGCGCGCACACTCCTAACTTCAACTCGATATCAATTTATATCATTCTTTAACCCGAACTGGCGGCGACGCGCGCACACCACAGCCTTCCCGAATTCCAAACTATATATACATTTATATTATTCCTTAACCTTGCATTATGTGGCAACTACATCCCACTCGTGCACTGACTGATTTTTTGCATTGTGTCGCAACTACATCCTACTGAGGCACTGACTAATTGTAGTATCGTGTGGCTACTACATCCCACTGATGCACTCTCACTGGTGCACTGACTGATTATTGCATTGTGTCGCCACTACATCCCTCTGATGCACTGACTAATTGTTGGATCGTGTGGCTACTACATCCCACTGATGCACTGACTAATTGTTGTATCGTGTGGCTACTACATCCCACTGGTGCACTCCCACTGGTGCACTGACTGATTGTTGTATTGTGTGGCTACTACATCTCACTGGTGCACTCCCACAGGTGCACTGACTAATTGTTGTATTGTGTGGCTACTACATCCCACTGATGCACTGACTAATTGTTGTATCGTGTGGCTACTACATCCCACTGATGCACTCCCACTGGTGCACTGACTGATTTTTGTATTGTGTGACTACTACATCCCACTGGTGCACTGGCCGATTGTTGCATTGTCTGGGCACTATACCCCACTGGTGCACTAACTGAATATTGTATTGGGTGACCACAACAACCCACTGATGCACTGACTGATTGCTGTATTTTGTGACCACTACATCCCACTGATGCACCGACCGATTGTTGCATTGTGTGGCCACTACATCCCAATGGTGCACTGACTGATTGTTGTATTGTATGACCACTACATCTCACTGGTCCACTGACTGATTGTTGTATTGTGTGGGTACTACATCCCAGTAGTGCGCTGACTGATAGTTGTATTGTGTAACCACTGGTGCTCTGACTAATTGTTGTATTGGGTGGCCACTAGTCAAAATAGTTCCCGGTAAGATATGGCTGTCATGGCACTGTTGTGCCAGCTGATTGGCTGTTGTGTGCCTGTTACTTGAACAGTGTCTTAGAATGTATAACTGTCATGCTGTATGATGCTGCAGTGGGTGAATATCCATGTGCCAGTTGCTCAAGCCATATTCTGGAACATGCATTTTTCATTCTACATACCACGGGTCTATCACTTGGCTGGGTGTCATGTTATGTGCCCATTATTTAAACAGTATCCCAAAATATATAACTGTTACATTATATGGATGCTAGACTGGATATGATTCAAATGATTTTTAAAGTTGAGTGGGCCTGTGAGGGTGAACTGACACCTGTGATCTGGCTGTGATTGATTGTCAGACCACAGTATTTCCAATATTGCACTGAGCAGACTGGCTGCCACATATTGGATGTTGTCTACCTGTTGTACAGCAGGAACCTCACTGAACATAACCCAAAAAACCATTGGTTTTTCTGTATCTTACTTCTTAGAATATTTAGCTGCCATGATGTGTATGCTGCCAGGTCGGCTGGTTGACTGTCATACTGTGTATGTGTTGGTCAAACAAAATCTTGGAATTTATAACTGCCGTGCTACATGCCAATGGTGAGTCAAGTGGATGGTGGTTATGCACTATCTTAGAATATGGAGCTGCCATGCTCAGTACCTATTACTGTCATGCTATGGACCTATTACTCAAACGGCATCCAAGAAAATATAGTATATCAGTTGATTTGATGTCAGATTATGTGCACATTATTCAAAGTATTGTCTTGGAATAGTCTAGCGTTTTGTGTGCTCACTCCTTAATCCGAAGGACCAGCGGGCCGCCTATGACCGTTGGCGGCCGGGTAAGTCATCTCTGGAGGAGATGTTTGAGGTAGTCGACGATTACTGCGCCAAGGCACTGCGTGCTGGGCGGTCGACTGCGGTGGAGGCTATTCGACTATCAGATGGGTCGCATAGTGAGTTCGAGGTGGAGGTGGCTGCGTATACCGCACCATGGGATCCTCGGCATAGTGGCGGCTGTAGTTACTCTCGGGGGAGGTCTGGGGGGAGCTATCGTGGTGGTAATACCTTCCGCGGTTCGTCAAGCGGTGGCTGGCAGTTTCCGTGCGGGCTCGGGGGGGGGGGGGGTTATCAGTCGCCGCCTATCACTAAGGCGCTGGTCCACGGTTGGGTGCGTGATGTGATAGGGGAGCAGAAATCTGCTGCGCAGGTAGCGGTGGGTGGACCTGGTTCATCTGGGTTATCTGCGTGTAGGCGCGTAGCTAAGAAGGATACGCGTGCTCGTGATCACGAGTGTGGTCGTTGCTTTGCTTTTGGTCATTGACCTATACAATGTGCTGGGGTGAAGCGAACTCTCGAGGAGGCTGTGATAGCGGGGGATCGCGAGGGTAGGGACAACTCATGTGTTGATCGGGCTAGGTTGGCGCGTCTCTGTAAGGATAGGGACGCAAAGGCTAAGCCTCATTTAAACGCCTAGGGTTTGACCATTTGGGCTTAGGCTCAACCCAATTGCCAAGCCCGGATACCGTCAAAACGGATGCGGTGTTAACTGTCAAGGAAGCCGGTGTGCAGTCTGATGCTAGCGCGGGACCACCGGTGATCGCCCCTGGTCATTCGATCCCAGTGGAGTCAGTATTGTGGGATGGCATGGAGCAGATAGTGCATTGCGTTTCTGCTTTGGCTCCCGCACCTTTGGACGACTGTATGCAGTTTATAGTACAGCGTCAGGGGTGCGACCTGTCTCACCCTTGTGGTAAGCGCCTGTTCGTGGATTCCACTTTCTGGACTTTGGACGGAAAACGGTGGTATGTGAGAGTGTGCGTTAGAGGGACTGTTGGGTATTTTTTAATAGACAGTGGGGCTGCGGTCACATGTGTTGGACGAAAATTCTTCGATAAGTTTGGCGGTGATAAGGTGTTTTTCGATAATAGCGTGAAGCCTGTCACTGTCACCGGTGCGCCACTCAAGCAGTACTGACAAGCCATACTATCTCTGGAGATCGGAGGGAAAATATTTCATTATGCCCCTACTGTTTCCGATATTTCAGAAGATGGTATTTTGGGTGCGGAATTTTTGGAGTATTATGGTTGTGAGCTGGGCCAGGCTGGCAGCCTATATCTTCAATATCCGTATCAACTCATGGTGCAGTGCAAATTGCGTCGCGGTAGTCAGTCTGTGTCTGCTGTTGCGCAAGATATTCGCATTGCTCCTATGACCGGCTGTGATGTTAAAATAACAGCTGTAGGGGTCGACGGTGATCACCAGAGCCTATTTGAACCATTGGTCTCAGAATTGCATGAGCTGGGATTGGTAGGTCAGAATACGCTAGTGTGGAGTCCTGTTGGCTCAGTTGTGCCTTTGTTTAATCTGAATCGGTATGCGGTTAGGTTACAAAAGGGTACGACTATCGGGTTGTTGAGTGAAGCTACTGACTTTAGTGATGTTCATTGTGAATACGCTAAGGCGGAGTTGAGTAAACAATTTGGTGTAAACATTGCTCGCGGCAACGAGGTCGCTGAGTCAGCTGTTGCCACAGTTGACCCAGTGGACGGGGTTGGCGCGGGGCGGTGTTGTGCAGTCAGCTGTTCGCAGTTACGTGGTAATTGGGGCAGTGGTTGGCCTGGACTGTGGGTCGCGCGGGTGGCGCAATTGCCCCTCTAGTGTTGTGAGTAGTAGAGGAGAAGTGGGCGTTGCTGTGTGGGGGAGGTAGCCAGTGCGGTTACTTTTGGTACTACGGAAGAGTGCGTGGTGCCTTCTGTGGTATCTGGGGCCCTAGATGGCAGCTTGCCTGCCCATCTTATACCTTTGGCTATGGGGTGTGAGGTGGTTGAGGAGTCTGATCGCTCTCAGGTTGTGGAATTTCTGGGTAGGAATATTCAGGTTTTCGCGGTGCCTGGTGAGACATTAGGCTGGACTGAGGTGGTGAAGCATGGCATAGATGTCGGTGAGTCTGCTGCTTTTAGGATTCCCTATCGGCGGTTAGTGCATTCTAAAAGAGAAGCACTTGAGGTGGAGCTGCATAAGCTCTTAGATAGTGGAGTGATTAGGAGTAGTGATTCACCGTGGAGTTCACCTGTCCATTTAGTCAAGAAGAAAGATGGTTCGATCCGTTTTTGCATTGACTATAAAAAACTCAATACTGTGATGCGGAAAAATGCTTACCGCGCATAGATGAGTCGCTTGAAAGTTTGGGGGGGAATGAGTGGTTTTCCACTCTGGATCTACAATCTGGTTATCATCAGGTGGCGATGGATCCGGATGATATTGCTAAGACTGCTTTTAGTACTCACCTAGGCTTGTTCGAGTGGAACGTGATGCCGTTTGGATTGTGTAATGCTCCAGCGACGTTCAAGAAGATGATGACGGATATGCTGGCTGGTCTTCAGTGGAAGATCTGCCTGGTGTATTTGGATGATATCATTCTCTTTGGTCGGACACTAACCGAATGTCAGGATCGGCTTCAAGCAGTGTTTGATCGATTGAGTTCCTATGGGCTGAGACTCAAGGCTTCAAAGTGTAGACTTTTTAAGCGTGAGATGCAGTACCTGGGGCGGGTTGTTTCTGCAAAGGGGATTAAGGCAGACCCGGAAAAGCTCTCTGCAATTGTGGGGTGGCCCAGGCCTGATGATATTGTCATGGGGGTGATGAAAATCGGAAATATTGTGCCTAGAGCGGGACTCGAACCCACATCTCTTTGCATTCCGGGCCAGTGTGCTAACCATTACACCACCTAGGCTCCCTGATATCAACACACTACCCATGCCTACCTTTCTATGTGGATACTTGCCTGAGAGGTCAATGCAGACCACTACACTCGTCCCCCTGGAATTGTAAGTCTTTTAATGCTTACAATTACATACATACAGGCAATGCACTAACATATACATACACAGGGTAGGTTCAACAACCATACAGTGCAAAGCTTGTACAGGATCCTGATCACGGCAACCAGTGTCAAGGGGTGGTGAAAATGGGAAATATTGCGCCTAGAGTGGGACTCGAACCCACATCTCTTTGCATTCTGGGCCAGTGTGCTAACCATTACACCACCTAGGCTCTCTGATATCAACACACTACCCACGCCTACCTGTCTATGCGGCTCCTTGCCTGAGAGGTCAGTGCAGACCACTACACTCGTCCCCATGGAATTGTAAGTCTTTTAATGCTTACAATTACATACAGGCAATGCAACACACTTACATACACAGGGTAGGTTCAACAACTATACAGCACATAGCTTGTACAGGATCATGGTCACGGCAACCGGTGTCGTGGGGGTGATGAAAATGGGAAATATTGTGCCTAGAGCGGGACTCGAACCCACATCTCTTTGCATTCCTGGCCAGTGTGCTAACCATTACACCACCTTGGCTCCCTGATATCAACACACTACCCACGCCTACCTGTTTATGTGGATACTTGCCTGAGAGGTCAATGCAGACCATTACAATATGAAGGAGGTGAGATTATTCCTTGGGTTTGTGTCATATTACCGCGATTTCATTGCTGATTTTGCGCGGTTGGCTTTTCCTCTGCAGGACTTGGTCGTTACCGCGAGGAGAATACAATTTGTGTGGGGCGACGCTCAGGAAGCAGCATTTCTGGGCTTGAAACATGCCTTTACTCAGACCCCAGTGCTGCGATATCCGCAGGCTGTGGGGCAGTTCATTCTGGACACTGATGCGTCGGGGTTTGCAATCTTGGGCGTGTTGAGTCAGGTGCAGGATGGGGTGGAGGTCCCGTTGTCTTTTGCGAGTAATAAACTTAATAAAGTGCAGCAGAACTATTGCACGACGAAACGTGAGTTGATGGCTATCGTCATGTATAGCAGGAAGTGGAAACATTTCTTGATAGGGTCGGATTTTATTAACCGGACGGATCATCATTCTCTTCGTTGGTTGTTGAATTTCAAGGAGGCGGAGGGGGATGATGGGGTGTTGGTGGGCCACTTTATCTGAATATGGTGTGACGAATGAGCATATTGTGTACAGAAAGGGAGTGGATCATATCAATGCAGATAGTCTAAGTAGGATCCCGGTTTGTAAGTGCGGCCGGGGTGATTGCACGGACTGTGGTGCGCATAATTGTGTGCTCGCAGCAATCTCTGCGATGCGTCTGGTGGACATAGATGATGATGAACTTTGGACGTTATCAGAGGTTCGCCTGGCGCAGCGCCAAGATCCCTCCATACTGCATGTGATCAAGTGGTTGGAGGTAGGCCGCTCCAAGCCTTTACGTGACGAGCTGGCGGTGGAGAGTGCAGAGACTCGTAGGATTATGAATCAATGGGATCTGCTGGAACTGCGTGAAGGTGTGCTCTGCAGGTGGAAGGTAGTGGGTGAAGACCTGCGCAGTCCCCTGCAGATCATCGTGCCGTTTGCATTGCGCGACGATGTGTTGTTGTTTTGTCATGGGCATTCTACAGCTATGCACTTTGGGCGTGTTCGCTGCACCAAACGTTTAGCTTGGCGGTTCTATTGGCCTGGCATGACTTCTGATATTAGGCGGTGGGTACGCACTTGCCATAAGTGTCAGGTGGTTAAGCCGGGTGAAGGGATTGCTAAGCTACCGTTGACTCAGGAATTGTCTGGGCATCGGTGGCGCCGTCTAGCATGTGACTTTGTGTCCGGGTTTAAGACGACGGCTAGGGGAAATGTGGTGATGATGGTAGTCCAAGAATATTACACTAAGTATGTGCAAGTGTACCCCTTAAAAGATCACACTGCACCCACTGCAGCACAGGCATTGGTGGATAACTGGGTATTGATATTTGGGGCCCCAATGCGGATCCATTCGGATCAGGGACGGGAATTTGAGTCCACGCTGTTTCAGTCCATGTTGCGCTTGTTGGGCATTAAGAAAACGCGTACGAACCTGTACTGTCCGCAGTCGGATGGTATGGTAGAGCGCTTTAATAATACGCTAATATCTAATATCGGGTGCGTAGCTGGTTATACTGTTCAGTTGGGCGTAACTGGGTCACTTATCCCCGACCGCAGAATATACGGGTGACCTAGTTAGCTCTACCACACTGCCCACCCGCCAGCTAGTGCACAATACCGAGCCACCCCCGGCAACTGGGGCTAAATGTAAGAGCCACTCTTTATCGGGCGCGGAGGTAAGGGCGGCCGGCGGGGTAGCTATCGTCGGTGTCCATATATGTGTCACGGGCAATGTATGTTGCCAAAGCGCGTCATTGTTAGCTACCCCGTGCGTTATTTATAGATTTGGGGGGGTCCCCCTGGGAATGTACCCGGCCATCGTAGTAGGAGTCGGGAGGGGCCACCCCCTTCCTCCCCCCCCCCCACTCCTCAGTGTGTGACTCTGTGTCTCTGTGTTTCTGTGTGTCTGTGTGTGTCTCTGTGTGTGTCTCTGTGTGTGTCTGTGTGTGTCTCTGTGTGTGTGTCTGTGTGTGTGTTTCTGTGTGTGTCTGTCTCTGTGTGTGTCACTCTGTGTTTATGTGTGTCTGTCTGTGTGTGTATGTCTGTGTGTGTGTCTCTGTGTTTCAGTGTGTCTGTGTGTGTATTTGTCTGTGTGTGTGTCTCTGTTTGTGTGTCTCTGTTTGTGTCTCTGTGTGTCTGTGTGTTTCTGTGTGTGTCTCTGTGTGTGTATCTGTGTCTGTTTTTGTGTGTCTGTGTGTGTCTCTGTGTGTGTGTCTGTGTGTGTGTCTCTGTTTGTGTCTCTGTGTGTCTCTGTGTGTGTCTGTGTGTGATTCTGTGTCTCTGTGTGTGTGTCTCTGTGTGTCTCTGTGTCTGTTTCTGTGTGTCTGTGTGTGTGTCTCTGTGTGTGTCTCTGTGTGTGTATGTGTGTCTGTGTGTGTCTCTGTTTGTGTCTCTGTGTGTCTCTGTGTGTGTCTGTGTGTGTGATTCTGTGTCTGTGTGTGTGTGTCTGTGTGTGTGTCTCTGTGTTTATGTGTGCCTGTGTGTGTCTGTGTGTGCCTGTGTGTTTCTGTGTGTCTCTGTGTGTTTCTGTGTGTCTGTGTGTGTCTGTGTGTGTATGTGTGTGTGTCTGTGTGTGTGTTTCTGTGTCTGTGTGTGTGTGTGTCTCTGACACAGACACACACACAGCAACAGAGACACAAAGACACAAAGACACACACAGAGACACACACAGACAGACAGAGAGACACAGAGTGACACATACAGATACAGAGACACACACAGAGACACATGCAGAGACACACACATAGACACACGCACATACACAGAGACACACACAGAGACACACACAGACACACACACAGAGACACAGACGCAGAGATACACACACATACACACACAGACACAGAGACACACACACAGAGACACACACACAGAAACACATACATAGACACACACAGACAAAGAGACACAGACAGACACACACAGAGACACAGATACACACACATACACACACAGACACAGAGACACATACAGAGACACACACAGAAACACATACAGCGACACACAGAGACACAGATACACACACATACAAAGAGACACACCCAGACAAAGAGACACACACAGAGACACAGAGACACACACAGAGACACAGAGATACACACACATACACACACACAGACACAGAGACACATACAGAGACAGAGACACACACAGAGACACACACACAGAAACACATACAGAGACACACACAGAGACACACACAGACAAAGAGACATACACAGACACAAAGAGACACACACACAGACACACAGAGGCACACACGCATACACACACGCAGAGACACACACATATACAGAGACACACAGATAGACACAGAGACACACACACAGACACAGAGACACAGACACAGAGACACACACACAGAGACACACACACAGACACACACACACAGACACACACACACAGACACAGAGACACAGACACAGAGACACACACACAGAGACACACACACACAGACACACACACACAGACACACACAGAGACACACACACAGATACACTGTTGACTCGCCCACTAACACCGACGGTTAATTTGAATAAATTTCACTTATTGCGTATCTAATTCTGTTAAATATGGTCGCATTCAATATATTTGGTCATAATCGGTGCCTAACCCCACCTTTAACCCTCCTTTCGCATGGGGTTAGTGCAGGCGACTTTATACTCGCCGAGTTAGTTTAACCCCGACACACACATACGCAGTTTTCGCCGCTAACCCGGGAAATCCACACACCGCAGGGTTACGACCGCTAACCCGGCCTCATACATATAGGCCCAGGATGTATATATATATATACCCCAGGATGTATACAGTAAAACCTCTCTAAATCGACTGATCACGGGACCGACTTAAATGATCCATTTAGGGAGGTGGTCGGTTTAGGGCTTTTTTTATATCGGTACAATGGTATTGTATGGGCGAGCGTTTGGGACCTAAATAAAGCGATTGATATAGGAGAGTGGTTGATCTGTAGATGGCCGCATGCAGAACGTCGGGAGTTTGGTTCCCGATCGAGTTAAACCAATGACTTTAAAATTGATATTTGTCACTTCCTAGCCTGCCACTCGGCATTAATAGGCAAGGACTGGTTGGCTCAGTGTCAGGATAACGTGATTGAGTGGGATATTGGGTCATGGTGCCGGCCGCCTGATTTCCCAGTGGGGCAGCACTATGAAGTTGCCATGAGTGTGCATTTTTACAAGTCTATAGGTACTTGTCCTGATATGACCGTAGATTTGTCCAGGACATAAAACTCGGTCTGGTCTGATGCGTCAGCCAGAGGGGTTAGACTAGATGAATGCGAAGATTGAATAAAGAAGAGATAGAAAGAGAAAAATCATAAATGATGCGTCATGTCATTCAATTTAGTAGATAAGTATGTGTATGTGTGTGTCGGGGGGAGAGGTAATGTTGGCAAGTAATAGAACTCATTTTCCGACCCCATGATAACTGACCCGTATCTACCCTTTGCTGACATCACACAGGAATGGAGTGGAAAACTTATTAGTTTCATGGTCCGATGGTTTTGAGTTTGTGTCATTTTCTGAGAAAAACATGACGGCGGGAAGGCGGGGGGAGGGTCTCTTCCTGTCCTCGCATCATACGTAATGCGAGCATTACCACCAATTTCAAACAACTTTAGAATTTCGATAATATAGGCCTAAAACTCGGCTAAAACATCAGAGCGTCATTAAATATGTCTGATCGGTCTGGGTCCGAACGCCCGACCTTCTATCGTTGCCAGGCGAGTCGCAGTTTGCGTCTCCTAGCAACGCTTTACGGCCGGAAACCCGGTGCCCCGTGAATGTTTGGCATTCTCGGGTGGGTGGCGGGTGGCCGCCTCGGCCGTGTCCCGTCTTATTTCAGTTTGTCTGTATAGTAACTGTGACTGTGGTTTATTTGTCTATATTATCTTACACTTTTTTTCACTTTCCCCCAACAAGTGCGTCGCTCATGATATGGGTGGGCGATTTCCAACACACGGTCACTTATACGTGTGTAACGATGGAAGGAGGAGCTGAATGCCTTAGTGTTGGGAAGGGAAGGCAACAACACGCTAGTGGCATTGCAAGAAACCATCGTCCCTCAACTATGGCTCTACTGCTAGGTGTTGCTGTGCTAGTGATGGCCAGATACCCAGTGCCTGTCCAGGGCCTCAATAGGCTTGAATGTGATCAGTGGGATGGTGCTGCTGAATTTGGCCTTCCAGGATATTTTTATCCCTTTGACCCTAAAACTGATACAGCCTTACCAGGAACAGATGATAGAACATCGCCAGCAATTTCAATACCAAGTTTCCCCTTCATCGGTAAAGCCAGAACAACACTATATGTAAGTACCTCTTTGTCAAATTCTCAACTGATGCACACTTGCATAATCTTATAGAGGTTGTATGTACGCATTTTGTGATTTCCTGTGAGAATAGAGGGGCGGGATATTTGTATTGTATGTTATTATGGTAATCATTTAATTCTGGGCTTAAATAAAAGTCGGCTCGACTTTGTCCTGGCTTGTCGAGCCGGGTAAAGTCAAGCCGGGTAAAGTCGAGCCGGGTAAAGTTGAGCCGGAAAAAAGTTGAGCCGGGTAAAATTCAGCTGGCTAAAGTTGAGCCCGGTAAAGTCAACTAATGTTGAGTCACGTAAAGGCATATTGATTAATATTAATATAATGATGCCTGCCTACACAACCACAGATTCCAGCCGTGGACTTTACATCTATACATACATATACACACACATACATACACATTCATATTTTTATATCATTATTTAGGGTAATGGCAGTGCTTGGTTAACATCTGAGGGTGAAAGTGTCAGAGCTTAGGCCCCTTGCATTGTTGCAATAAGTCTGAGAGTGACACAGACTACATATTGATTAACTTAGCAGTGCCAAATGGAGGACCACTCTGAGATATCTCTAAATGCAATATGTATTTATATGCATATATATAGTCATGTATATATGTCTGCATATGTATTTATGTATACATATATGTATATATGTCTGCATATATATGTATATATATGTATATACATGTATATACATGTATATGTATGTATGTGTATGTATGTGTGTATGTATGTATGTGTATGCATATGTTGGTATATGTATGTACATGTGTGTATATGTATGTGTATGGATGTGCATGCATGGGTATGCATGTGTATGTGTATGTATATGTATAGGTATGTATATATATATATATATGTATGTATATGTATGTACATGTATGTGTAGTAGTCTGTACATGAGCCCTACTACCACGCGGTGGCGGTGGAGACTGCGCCGTGCACCTGCGCAGTTACACTGAACTGCGCTAGGTGGCGGCGGGCTAGCCACAGGGCAGACCCTGACTGGGCTGGCCCTCTACTGCGTGTGGCTGGCTCACCCCCCTAGCCAACCTATAGATTTGATGTGAGATCTGGCGAGTCGAGGGGCGGGTCAGTTGACTGTTGACGCCGCGGAGAGCAGATTGGTTAAAAAAAACAAGTTGAAGCGTACTGACATTGAATCTTGGCGTTCTTCCGTGTGGGAGTCAGAGGGCCATGGGCCATTACATTGGTGCCGTTGACCAGCTCGCCTTCTGCATAAGGGGCGAGTCTTGGACCTGGGCCATGGACTCCGAAGGTAGGTTCTCTTCATGAATTGATTTAGAGGGGATGTCAACAGCCTGTCTGCGTAGTGGGCACCCGTACCAAAATGATGGTGGTGGGCATCCCATCGCGGAAGGACCGTCGGTGAGCGAGGACGCTTCTGTGGTGAGTATACCGCATCGCGCTATGTCTATGCCTGTGGGGGATGTTGGTGATACTTTCATTCCAAACACAGGTGCCGGCATCATCAGGGAGGGCCGCAAGGTGCTAATTGGTTGGGGGGGATAGCCACTCCCATGCCTGCACCGGTGGTGTTGCGCGGGGTCGCTGAAGGCGTTGCAGTGTCAGATAGCTATTGGACGCAGTTAGCGCAGTTGAGTGGCAGTCCACCGCTGGGTATTGCTCCATTGTTTACACCTGTTGCAGTACAGGGCGGGGGGCGTAGCACGCAGTTGGGCGCGCTTTCAGGTGATGGTGTCACAGTATTGAAAAATGTTGTGGCTTATGATGGTTCTCTCGGGTGATATAACTTCTCGGGAGGGCCTTATGGGGAGTGCGATGAAGGTGGGCTTCACTCTTGATGCTATATGGTCTCTGTCGATCAATACTGATTTGGGGGCGGGGGTATGTGAGGGTAGCAGTTCGATCATATATAGTGATGATTTAGGTCTGGGCGTATGCGGGAGTTCTGTGCATGAAGTGCCGCTGGAGTATTCGCCGTGGGGGAGTTCAGCAGTCCGTTCTGTGGGGACGGGGGCTGGGCGCGTTGATCCCAGTAATCCCTGTCATAGGGACATTTTCCCGGCTTTGGAGACAGGGCCCGTAGCTGATGACTCATTGTTGTCCGCGTTAGAGATTGATTTGGCTATGGGTCGTATGTTTTCGGGGTCGCAGAAGGAGGTAGAGCATCAGGAGTCGATGCGTATTCGCCGTCTGCAGGCTTGGAAGTGGGTCCAGTTTGACCGGATGGCAGAAGAGAGATGAGTGTTGGATGAAATAAGAGTCTCCAATGCTGCATCTTTTGCACGTGATTTAGCAGATCTAAACACGCCACGGCGCATCTCCGCAGAGGAGGTAAATTCTAATCATATACTAGTTGAGCAGGTAGGGACCATGACTTGGATTTCAAAACGTCTTGCTTTCTCAAGGCGTCTTGAAAAACCAAGACAGTTTACATATAGAAACAAATAGGTGTGACCTGTCACAGTCTGCTACTACTTTAATATTGAGGATGGAACCTAACGAAATATATCATTAGAATGGGTGTAAGTAGCTGTTCAAAGTGTCTATGAAGAAAATGCTCCTGTGTATAGTATGTTCATAATATTCAATTAAAACTACATTAAAATAAAGAGACAATCTTATTTTTCCTATAACATTGTGCTGCTTGTATTTTGGAATTAGTCAGTTTTACTGGTAAACCACCATGGTCTATTTAAAAAAGTACTTTTCTTAGAATCAAAATCCTGGACATAGTTAATGACAAATAACCAAAAATATGAACAAATCATGATGTGTGGCATCATATGAGCCATTACTCTAATGTACACAGGCAGATGGGTTGCTGTTTTAGCAGTCTACACAAGGATGGCCACTGGGTGTGGGTGTGGGTGTGGGTGTGGGTGTAGGTGTGGGTGTGGGTGCAGAGTGGGATTTCTCTCTGTGTGCTATATCCACCACACAGTATATGTGTATGTGCATATATTCACATACATATATATATATATATATGCACACAGATATATATGCATATGTATGCATACTTATATACATATGCACCCATATATGTGGATACATGTGGATATATACTCATATATGTATATATACTCATATATGTGGATATATACTCATATATGTGTATATATGTGTATATACTCATATATGTGTATATACTCATATATGTGTATATACACGTGTATATATGCATATATACATATATGTGCATATATATGTGTAGATGTGCATTTATATGTGTATATATGCGCATATATACACATATATTCACATATAAATATTTATGCATATATATATGTATATGAATGTGCCTACATCAAAAGGAGGAAATGAGGCGGAGATGGGATGGACAATCTTTATTGCTGTCTGGCTAGCAATTATATGCCTACCGGTTAAAGTTTGAAAGCTGGCAGAAGAATGACCAATATGGCGGCCCGGCACCCGAACCCGCCATTTTGGCACCACTGCAGGGCAGGCCCGGGCTGGTACGTAAGGTAATGATTTGACAATGCTGAAAATAATTAATTATTATTAGAACGATAATAATAATAAGTACTTTAATTCCGGCATTTATATAGACATAATATATTATATTCCTTATAAATGTGCCTACATCAAAAGGAGGAAACGAGGCGGAGATGGGATGGACAATCTTTATTGCTGTCTGGCTAGCAATTATATGCCAAAGGAGGCACGCCAGCGCCTCCCACCACCCCATCCGCCGCCGGCCTAGAGCTCAGAGTCGCTGCCACCCGCATGTCATTCACAATCCTACAGGCAAGCGGGGTCTTAATGTAAGCATAAACAGTCTCGGAGACCAACTCCCCCCGAACCTTAAGTTCCTCAATAGTCGCCCCGCACATGTGCAGGAACGTGCAGCCCCACCTTCTCAATGAATGCGATGACAGCAGATCAGTATCTAAACCTGCCTTCGCCGCAAAAAAACCTCAGTGTATCCTGGTACACGGAGTAAGGCATGGACAAAGAGGAGGCGCCACCCGGTATCCTAAGCGCCCCTTCCTCCCCTCCCACAGGAATTTGGCGGAAATGACACTCAGTCCAAAACACTGCGCACAAATCCCTGTCAGCGCACCTCACGACCGGGATCTCAAGAGTTCTCTCACGGAACTGGATAGTTTTAGATCTATGCATCTTTATCAACATTCCCCAGTCATGAAACTGGAAGTCCGACCTTCTTAGCATAGACTCAGATGAAGTCACCTGGGACTTCCTCAGCAGACCCCTGAAGGAGCACAGAACTGCCGCCCTCCATGCTATGTGTCCTCTACTGCAAGTCGATAGGTCAAAGATCGACCTCAGCATGACCGGATGGATAGGCCTAGCCCTCCGTGGCTCATCCCCCTTTACCCATCTAATACCCTTTAACGTTGATGCTAGGATGAAGTTAGAGTAGTCAATCGAGGGCTCGCCATTAGCCCTAAGAAAATGGTTCAAGCCACTGATGTAATTTTGGACAGAACCATACTTTAAGGTCCGAGCTAACCAGGCGGTGTACAATGTGACCTACTCCTCTGAGCATGGGAAGGGTGCTCGAGCATCAAGGTGTAGCTCCACAAACTCTAGGTACTTCCTGGTTTGGACCCCCCTGGCCACCACAGAGTTCTTTGCGTATGACTGTGCTTGGAAGGCCTTCTGTTCCATTGCCAGGGTCGCCAGCCCTGTAAGAAAAGAATGGGTTATCAAACACAGGGCTGCAGCATAGCCTATAGCCGAGATCCAATCCCCTTACCCTATCCCCACTCCTACGCTCGTTTAGGTGCGAAAGAGCATCACATACCTCATTCACCTCACTCTTAATGTAGATGGAACCGAATATGAAATTGTACTCTACCGCTAGCCAAAAAAGGTGCCTTAAATAAGACATAATCTCTTTACTCTTGGAACGGCCTAGCGCAGCCTGTACCACCATGCTATCTGTTATAATCAGGACAGTGCTATTTGCTCAGCCTGGGGACCATCTCAAGCACCCAGCGTATACCCCCCACATTTCTTGGACATTTATGTGGGCGTCCCAAACTTCCCGATCTGGCTCCTGATAATGGTGGCCGACATATCGCGCTAGCCTAGCATTATCAAGCTCGTTGAAGGCCCCCACTGTCCAATCAGCTCCATGCAGAGCACTGTAACCCCACTTTGCTGCATCGCTGTATGTACTTATGACAGGCGCAAATTTCCCTAGTATCCTGGCTTTCCCATTCAACCTGCGGGCAAAAGATAGCCACCACACTAGGTCTTCCCTGACGCCGCTGTTCAAGCGTGCCCATTGAAAAGGTTCCCTCAGGGTTCCCATCAAGTCGTATATCCGCCTTGTGAAGGTTCTGGCTCCCCATATAACCTTGGCGCAATTCGCCAGAAGACCTCCCACCTGCTCTAGCTCCCTCTTTGTCGGCTTCTTATGGCCCTGGAGCTGATATAGAACCATTAACATCTTATCTAACTTGTCCTAGGGAAGAGTTAGTTCTAGAGTCACCGAGTTAATATTTATCCCGAGGAATCTAACGGTAGTATCTACAGGGCTCACCTTCTTAAAACTTATATAGAAACCAAATCTGCGTAGAATACTTATCAATACTCGTTGATCTCTTGCTGCTCCTAGCTTGCTTGCTTGCTGCTCCTAGCTGATCTGAACCTACCACACAGAAATCGTCCAAGTAATTTACCATGCGGAGGACCCCCTCCCTCGCAGCGCACCTTAGAACAAAGTCCGATATCCGAGAGAAGATGTACGGGCTGGACGAGAGGCCCATGCACAGCCGATTATCGATAAAGTGCTCATAGTCTCCGTCTATGTCCAGTCTACCCAAGAGGCCCTGCCGAGGCCTGTCGTCCGTGTAAATTGAAACCGCCCGGTATGCATCTTTAATATCGACCGTGCATAGATAGTCACCCCGCTCCATTACATCAGTGACATCATTGACCCCTTTATATGAAAAGTGTTTTGCAACGTTACTAGTACAATTATTAACAGATTCGCCATGAGGTCGGCTACAATCTACCACAGTACGGCCCCCGCCATCGTCCTTAGGCACCACAAACACTTGGTGAGTGCAGATCGGGTTAATGTCCGTCCTGGAGATAACCCCACTGTCAAGTTCTTCCCTAAATTTTTTACATAAAATCCCTGAGTCCCAAGCAGGTACGCGCCTAGGTACCGAAGCCTCATATGTCAATGCACAGTGACTGTTTATCACATGGAATCCGAACACGACTCCCCAGAGTATGTAAACATAGTCACAGTCTAAAGTGCCTCTCATGAAAGCTTCCACAAAGACGCGGCATGGCTTCAGTTGGGCCCTCACTCCGGCCAAGTGATGCACACAGTCACAAGTTCCGTTAGTACATGCGTCACACACAGAGAATCCAACTGGTTCTGATCCGATTATCTCCCTGATTTTCACTTCGATGCACTCATTGCTACCGTATCTCACCTCTATTCTTTTGTCCATGTCGGCGCCCTCCGGCAGCCTCCAACTCCTACATGACACCATTGTAGCCCTGGGAGTAGGGTTGTTTCCCCCCCCAGTTTCCGCGCTGAACTTCTCCTTGGTGTCCTCCAAACCCACATATTCGAATGTAATGTGGTTACTCGTAGTCACCGACGCAGTCGTAGTTGTAATCCCGTCAGTGTTGACTCTTCTTACCGAGGTGTCGGTGCCTATTGCACTCGGTGCGTCCGATGCTGTCGTTCTCCTACCTGTGTGTGCGCAGCTGCTCTTAATAGTGACAAGTCAGTCTTTACACTTAAACCGCTTGTGCGATTTCGCCCCACACTTGGAGCAATTATGGGCAAAGCGGCACTCCTCTGCAGTATGTGAGCAGCCTGTCTCCCCATTCCAAGCATAGCAGGCCCTCGACACTGGGTTACCCGTCGATCTTCTTGTCATCCCCGGGTCCTTCCCCCCGGTCTTCTTCCCTCTCTGGTTATGAGCTCCATAGTGCAGGATGCTCTCCTCGTCATTCTTCTTTGCGAATGCGCAAAGCCTGCCGTCTCCGCATTTTTCCGCACTGCCAGAGCATATTCCACGTGGGCCGAATCTTTATAATAGTCATCTCTGGCTCGACAACTCATTATGTGGAGATGCTCAATGAAGGCGCGGTAGTCCGATGTCGTCAGCTCTTGGAAGTCAAGGCACCATAGTGTTGAAGCCGCCACCAGTTCATGTATGTTTAATTTCCATACCTCCTTCCCTCCCAAAGTGTACCTCTTTAGCGACCACTTACTTCTTCGGCGTCTCGATGCGCTGCTGTCGCTCCTAGATCTCCTGTGTCCCGTTGAATCCTCCCTAGACCTCCTGCGTGAACGTCCGAAGTCAGAGTACTCCTGTCTCGGTCCATCTTTCCCCGATCATGACGGTTGTACTCGGTTGTCCGTTCTTGCCAGAAGAGTCTTTGATTCCCCGCCGTCATTCTGGATAGCATCGGCCCTTCTGACTTGGGCCTCGCGTTCCTGTCTTAGTTGCAAGACGCGTTCCTCTAATGGTCCCACCCGTATCTCTCTCTCCAGGATGTCTATCTCTTGCTGCGCGGTTCTTTCCCTCTCGCTCAGCGATAAACTCGACATTGACAATGATGTCGCACCCAAAGTATATTCCCCTTCCTTTGCCATCCTCGCTGCTGCCGTAGAACTCCTTGTGCTCCTCACTTTCGTTGCCTTGTTCTCTTCTCTATTCTTCTCACACCTGTCCCCGTCACCCTGGTTGTGTCTCTCGCCACACTCGGTGCAGTAGATCATGTCTCCCGCTGCAAACTATCCGCGCTCTCGCGTAGCCTGTATTTTTATGCAGTGAACAATTAATTCAAAACCCGACTGATCATCAAGTGTGAATTAATTGCAAGCGGCAAAGCGGTATATATTTAATTGCAGTCATCTCACGCTACTATCCGCGATCCTTGCCGATCTTGACGTGTGCATATACGCTTTGCTGCTGGACTATGGCAGCCAAAACAGCTGGTGTTTTCTAGCTTGAACCCTGGTCTTGATTGTACAGTACTACGGTCCGTATATCGCCGTACATAGTTCTGTTTAACCGTGACCTTTTTCGAATAAGTTAGTCATAAATCGACCGAATTGTCGAATAAAATAAGAAATTGTGGTCATATTAAGGTAGTTTCCTTCATAATGTCGATATCTACGCTCTAACGGGTAGCATATTGAGCTGGAAACTACTAATGAATAATCGACTGTCTCGAATAATGGAAAATGACTGTTTTTTTGCACAAGTTTGTCGAATATACTGTTCTCGATCGATACGACCCTCCTTCCATCAACTTCCTTACTTCTCGTCGATAACCGACCCACAAAAGTCAACTTTGATATGCGACACACAATGAAATCGACACACACGTGAAATCTATATCTCAACGGTCGAACATATCAAATTTTCTACAATACCGTCACCGCCTGCCGATCATTCATCTCTGTTGTTAGTTGAATCGACATGCAAATCGTTGGCACACTGATTGTCGACACACATGTATTCCCATACTGAAGTCGCCCGCTGTCCCGGACGACAGGTAGAAAGCAGCAACACAGGTAGCACGTTGACTGTGTTGTTCTCAGTTTGAAAGCTTGCCGAAGAATGACCAATATGGCGGCATGCCGTTTTGGCATCACTGCAGGGCAGGCCCGGGCTGGTACGTAAGGTAATGATTGGACAATACCGAAAATAATTAATTATTATTAGACCGATAATAATAATAAGTACTTTAATTCCGGCATTTATATACGCATAATATATTATACTCCTTATAACGGTATGTTTCTAAGCATATATATTCATAATTATATACATATACATGTATTTATGTGGATATATGTGACTATATACACATATATGCAGAATTGTCAGTGCCATAGACAATTTTGTTAAACAATACCATAATTGTGTACATCATTTCTGGTTATTATATAAATAGCACACTCCTCCCAGGTCTATACTCCCTCTTACCAAACTCACTTCCACAACACACCCTTTCACTCTGTTGCCCACAAGTTGGGGATGGGGGGTGGGGAGGGGGGTGCTGCCAGTATGTGCTGGTACTGGTAGTACCCCTATCCTCAAATTTTAAAACAAGGTTTGGCAGCAGTCATGCCTCAATGACCATGACCCACATCCACCCTAAGTTTTTCAGTTAGACAGTTGTGTTGGTGTAACCCTGACAGCCAGATAGGCCAGGCTACGGGTTACCCCCCCCCCCCCCCCGCCCACCCACACCCACACACAAATTAAGACAATAGCCACACACCAACACTGTTTAATATTACCTCGTGCCCAGACGTCATGAACAGCAGATAATATTATTAACTCTACCCACTTCATATCGCCTGTGATGCTACTGCCCAACCAAGGCTACTAGTAGAACTCATTAAACACCTACGGACGAAAGGAAGACAAGTCACAAAGATAGACAGTGAGGATGCTATGCTTTATTGGCATCAACTCCTGCTCACCTATCAGTGACCTATCAGCCTAACCCCTCACCTTCTGTCCACACCGAGTCTTATTACCACTAGCCTGTATAGAAAGCAGTGCCTACAGTCCATCGGACAGAAGTCCTATGGCTGTGTACACACTCAATTGGAATATATGAATTTTGCTAGCATCAGACAGAGTGTCTGGGGTTCCTGCTCAAGAGTAGGTGTGTCTCACTCAAGAGCCAGGAGTAGAGTGCCGGTGTCCCGTAGGACAGGAGCATCGGTCCTTCATTTACATAATCTTGTGTGTCTCGTTTAGGTCAGAAGCTAAGAAGGGCAAAGGCAACTGGACATCCCACAGTCAGCCAATCAGGCACCCCCCACAGCCTGGGGAGGGTGGCAACCCCCAACAGGGGTGGCTGCCTCCCACCCCAGCCGCAGGCGGCGCCTCAGTGTATATGCAGATTAGGCTGTTGTATATAGTTACAGATATATATATATATTCTGTCAATGTCCTTCCTCTCCAATGGAATACGTTCTGACTACATAGAGGACATTTTCATCAACCTTGAACTGTTTCTTATATAACACAGCTCTTCATTAATCTTAGGCATCATGTATGAACATATATTTCACATAGTTTATACCATGTCATAATGTGAGTGGGGCATCATTGCTTTTAGTTTACATAACCTTGTCCCCACTCCGTCATCCAAGAATAAGAATGCTCTCTGCCAATATATAATTCTAAACCGAAAATCCGTATATTTTTACTACGTCCCTCTTCCATTTCTACTTGTGCAAAAAGGGCCATTTCCACCATTGTACATGCAGACTCGTCCCTGCCGGATGACACCGTCCAGTTCGATTACTTGAGCAGCCCGAGGCGTGAACTCGTCTATGGCTCATACTGCGCCCAATGGGTCAGGTGGCCGCTAGGCACTTATTGGATTTACCCAAAAACCACATCCTTGGTTTAACAAAAAAAATTCTGGCTGTTGCTCGGATCACGTCCCTGTCACACACTAACCCCCGAGTACATGTAAATGGAGGGAGGCAGTGACACACAGCGCATCACCATACCGTCCGCCCTACCCTAGGTCGTCTTTCTCTCATATCTCCCATCGCACATGCGAACTCGTCCCTCCTACACTTACGTCGTCTTTCTCTCGCATTTCCACTAACGTACACTCAGACTCGTCCCTGCCGGGCGACACCACCCGGTTCGATTACTTGAGCAGCCCGAGGTGCCATCTATGGCTCATACTGCGCCCAATGGGTCAGGTGGCTGCTAGGACCTTCCCATGGCTATATCCACGCCAGTTTCATGCAAGCAGGAATCAGAGAGGTGCATAATGTTTAATTAAATCCTCTACCCCTTACTTTGCTACTGCGGGTTCTTCGCGAGCAGGAATCTGAGGAAAGACCAATTGCTATAATTAGCTTCCCCCCCCTATACTTGTATCCTACAAGCAGGAAACAGAGAGACGCCTAACGTTTAATTAAATCCCCCCCCCCCCTTAATTGTTCATTGTGGGTTGGGCGGGGAGCCTAATTTCCTGTTATTCCCAAATCCCCCGAGCACTACCAGGATCCCGAGTTAGCTACCCGTCGCCAGACCGAAGGGCTTGGGAAGGGCTAGGAGTAGAAATCCTATGATGGCAAGCTCCAGCGGTTCCGAGCGACTCTCACTCCATTTAATTACACCTTGGTCAATTCCGACCGGTTACTTCTGCTGAATGAGGTCATTATCCCGTCTTGAAATGTATACAATGTCCCTGCTCATCCCCATCAATTTGGTTCTGACACACGAGAAGTGCATACAATATGCGGACAGCTCGGAAACATTTAAATAACTACACAAGTTATACAGCGTCCCTGCTCATCCCCGCAATTTTCGGTTCTGATGCCACAGGCACTGAATACACACGCTAGTAACCGTCTTACACCATATACGGCAGCGCAGCCAGCTCCAACACCGAGCGCTGCGGCTTGTACTGTACAATGGTGTCTCTATGGACTGGTATCGGGGAGGGAGGGTGCAGGGCTTTGGATTCACAGACCACTGCCTCCCTACCCACCGGTACCGTCCCTTGCATCCTTCTTGGTACAACAAGCTTGGGATCTGTAATAACAATACATCGTACCACACAACACGATTACCCCGCCACTGCCAAGAAACAATACCACAGTATACTAAAATGTTCAATACGGACGTAATCGTCTGGCACCTGCACTAGATTGTTCATCGACATCAGGGGAACTTGTAACTCCGGCAGCTGTTCAAGCTGCTCCTTCATCACTCGGTGGAGGACAGGAGACCATGAGACATTCAAGGCTGGTAGCTCCAGCCTGATGGCATCCGGCGTATGTTCATGGTCTCATGTTTAACTGTCAATGTTCGCAAAAGCCAACCTCTGCCCTCCACCAAACACGCCTCCGGCACCTGCAGCATTGTCGGACTGGTGATCCTCTGGTTGATTTGAGGCATTCCAGCACAACAAACTGTCACATCAACACGAGGTTCATGGGGAGCAATGCACACATCACCCATGCCCTCGACAGGTGCCACTATGGTGGCAGACACAGTCTTTTGGATCTTTGTGATCCACAGCTTGCAGTCTTCCGGTTTCATCCCTGTCACGAGCGCCGCTTCGCAGGTCTGGTAGGTCATCTCCATGGGAGGATAGCACACCATGGGCAGACTGCCCATGCAAGCTTCTGGATAGAAGCTCGCCTTCCTTCGTTGTCTAGCAGCACCGATAGATACGTCAAGTGGTACGCCGGATACTTCTCCTGACTCACCATCTGCAGCCCCAGGCGAAAGGCGATCGTCGCATCTGGACCCGACACCGCCTGTACCCTTTCGTGTTGGTAGTATCAGTGCAGATCGACACCGTGAAAGCCCGCGTCCCTGGCCGCCTCGATGGCAGGGGCCAGCGGAGCCGGCATCGGTAGTCTTTCCGTTAGCATGCCACGCTCCAGCAGGATCTCCCTCCTATGGCGCAAAGCTCACTTTGAAATGTAGTCGTTCGCCACACTCTCCAACTCCTCCACCGCCAGCCTCACTTTCTGTGGCAGCCCCCATCATTGGAGACTGCTACCATCTCCTCTGCTCCATCCTGTGCTAAGGCTATCATTGATTCCATTACAGAAACATGCTCCGCTAATTGCAGCTGAATATTTTGGGGTCTATTCATACTGGAAAGTATGTGCTCTTGGTCATGCTTCAGGGCACGTGTCTGCAGACTGTTTGAGGTAATAATCTGTTGCACTCTGTTTAGTTGTGCCTGACTCACCGTACCAAACAACCATGATGCCGCCACCCCTACTGCATTAACCAGTCCCCTCTTAGGCCGTCTAGCAACCACCTGCTGAACTTCAGCAGGGTCCTGCTCGAACCTAGCCTGTAGGACACTGAGCCTCATATTCCAATGATGAATATTAACATACCACTTGCTCTTAGTCAATTTATCCGCATGATCCCGTACCTGTGAGGACCAGTGCTCCACCGGTGGCCGGTTTGGGGGGGTGATCAATACCACCAGCTGCCACACAGCAGACACCGTCCTCAGTTCTCCTTGGCCCTTGACTAGGACACCATCTTCCTTTAAAAAGGTTGGTGCTGCTGCCCAGAAGCAGGCAGCACCAGATGACGCCTATGTGCCAGTACAATGACCACATGGCAAAATTTGACTTGAATATAAAAATGCAGTCTCTGGGTGATATCCCTCGTGTCCCGCAGCACTATGTGAACAGTGAGACCGGGCAGATCCTGATATCAGCCCCAACTGCTCTATTTGACGAACACTCACGTGGTATATTTTGAAAAATCCAAAAACCGCTGCAATCAAACTGGACAACTCCTGAATGCAATCTAATTGCACACCGCAGGTTCCCGAAGCGATAACAAACTCAATTTCAGTCTTAAAAACAAGCCTTAGCTTCCAGGATGGGCATCTTAATGAATCTTCCACAATATTGTTCAACAATAATTAGTCACGGACTGACGGTGTGTGCTTCTATCGCACCGGCCTAGTTCAAGTCCCGCGCCGTCTTCAGGCGTGCATGCTCCAGTGCACTAGAGGACACTCTCCAGCTTCCCGAACAGTGCCTGGACGAATCTTCACAACAAAATAATATTGTTCACAATAATCAGTCTCGGCTGATGCTGCATGCTACTATCGCACCGCGTCATCTTCAGGCGTGCACACTCCCATACCTCGTAGTATGACTCCATAGTGAATCTTCACAAAGATAAATATTGTTCAAAATAATCTCTGTCGACGCCGACCGACGGTGGGCGCTCGTGTCAGCCCGGTCATCGCCCTGCATTAGTTCAGTTGGTGGGTGCCCGTATCAGTACGGTCACCGCCCAGCATTAATTCAGGTCCTGCGCTCCAACTACCTCCGCATGGGCAGGGACTCACTCAATGTTCGCGCACTCTCTATCCGGTGGGTTGTTGGCTCCTTATTGGGGTTGTCCATCCTAGCCACGCTGCAGGCAATGGAAACCCTGAATTAAAGGTAAAACACACAACTCCGTCCCAACCGTCCGCATCAGGAGAGAAAATCACACAATGTTCGTGCTGTGTCTTACCTTTTGTATCGGGTCGTCGGCTTAATGTGGTTGCACGTCCTAGCAACCCATGCGGTGCTAGAAACCAACACGCGAATAAAAACAACATTTATTCAACTTCATCTGTGTCAGGAGGGAAAACCACACAATGCCCGTGTACAGCCTACCATCCGTCCGCTTAATAGTTTGGTGGTGTTTATCCTCCTAGCAACACCTAAGGTACTGGACACCACTCAACATATATATATATATATAAAACACACTAAAGCCTTGTTCACACACGGGCGTTAAGTCACCTCAACTAGTTTGCCTCATCTAAGTCGCCTCACATTCGCCGTGTGGACACTACGCTGAGGCGACTTAAGGCTAAGTCGCCTCATCTAATTCGCTTCAAGTAAACGAGGTCTTGAGGTAGGTTATATGAAGTGAACTAGCTTAAGTTGGCCCATAGTGCCTGTGTGGACGGTAGCGGATTAGGTGAGGCGGATTAAGGACGTCACAGTCGAGACCTGCATTTGTTGACTTTCCGGTAAATTTGCTGTATGAACTTGCTAGCTGTGCACAGATATTTTGTTCATCATTAATTTTTAGGTTTTCACTGCCCAGCAGAAGTTTTGACCGTTCCAAACTAATACGATTCAGTCCATACATATCTAGGTCGAACCCACACTCTCTCATGGCGATGTAGACTAACCGAAACTGGCACTGGTTAGTATGGACTTGCTCATGCTCAGATATCGATTTCCGCCTTAAACCGCTCTGTGTGTGGACACCACACTAGTTCGCTTCATCTAATTCGCTTTATCTAAGTCGGCCTAAAGTTGTGGGTGTGAACACGGCTTTAGTCACAACTCTTCATTGTCGGGCTGGAAAACCACACAATGTTTGTGCTCTGTTCTACCATCCGGACCTGTCACCACGTGCTTATGTGTACAACGACACCGTGTCAAAAGCAAACAAAAATATTAGTTCCAACTTTCAATGTTTTTGGTCTCAAAAAAAAAAAAATTCAAATATGCACGATCTACTGCATGCATATATAATATTCAAAAATACACACAGTCTACTGCTTTTTCCTGGAACCTCCACAGAACACCTCCACACAAGCAATGCAGGCGCAGTTTGCTAAGTGTTGTTCCTGTGGATCTGGGACGGCTGTGAGCAGTCTTGTTTTTTCGCGGGTGTGAGATCGCAACACTCGGGTGTTGTAACTCTCTGGGCTGAGTGGGGGTGGGGGTGGGCGTTTAATCGCCCAGGTGACAGCCCAACGATAGCCCAGCTCTCGCGTGGTCGCGTCAGGCGAGGTCAGCAGCTGGGTCGCGTCAGGCGAAGTCACCAGCTGGGTCCTGTCAGGCGAATTCATGTCCCGTGAGTCATGGTTCTGTGCGCCAGGGGAGATGCCTTGCGTGGCATGGTGTGTGTGGGTGGCGGGTCGGTGCGCCGTCGAGGTGGGTGGGTGGTTGGTGTTTGGGTGGGCGTTTAATGGCCCGTGATGGTCCGACGATATCTCAACTCCCCCTTCGCATCAGGCGAAGTCCTGACAGGTGGAGTCCCGACAGGTGGAGTCCCGACAGGTGGAGTCCCGACAGATGGAGTCCCGACAGGTTCCGGGTCGATGGTCACCACAGGATCGGGCCAGTCTTGCGTCACCACCTGCCTGGGTCGCTGGGGAACAAAAGAAGGGAGAGACACACAAGTACTGCCATATTCATCCCTTCCAGTCACTCTGGTATTGCGGTCTCCATATACACCTTTATTGCCCCCAACACCCTTGTCCCTCCTTTTAGCCTCCTCTCTCTCTCCATTTACACCTGTGAATGCACGTTCAATCCTGCACCTTCTTTTAGAGTCCCCATTATCCCCTGCACTATCTTGGTCCCCACTTTTATGGTCCCCATTGTGTTCTGTCCCGTCAGTGCTTCCAGCTTTTTTATGGTTCCTTTTGTAGCTGGCATTCTCTGTGCACTCAGGCCCTCTATTTTTAACCTGTAGCTGAGACTTACCCCGAGGTGTTTGGTAACCCTGCCTTTATGCCTTCACTACTCTAGCTCAGTAGACCTGGTAATTGCCCTTGGAATTGCCCTGTGGACAATTGACAATTTTCACCAACCCCAACTTCTTCACTACTTGTGTTGTGTGTTTGGCTTACAACCTGCCTCTGTTGTAACTTCTTTTTCTTTCTCTGCCCACAGGTTATTCTAGGATTGATTAAATCCCATTTTCTTTCCCTATCAGCCAATTTCACCTGATCTCTGTTTACCACTCTTTTTCTATTTTCTGGGCCCCCCACAGTCACCACAGCTCCAGCCCTGTTAATTGCTCTGGCTGTATTATTTGGATGTCTGCCCAACTGCAAATAAGCTGGTGAAATATAGGAGACTACCCCTGCAATACTAGCACATGTATCTTCTGTACCCAACCACCTGTGCTACTCACCATTCAGGATAATACTCCTATCCGTGTAAGACAATTCTCCTACCACACAAAACTCCCACTCAGCTCCCCCCAGGGTGACCTTCCCCACTCCCCTTGTAGGAATCAAATGTCCTGAAAGTGATCGAAGCTTCAACCCCTGGCTGAGCTTACCTGTGGCATATCCTCTCAATTTGAGAGCATTGTATACTTTACTCTTTATCATAGTTTTACTGGCACCAGTATCGATTATACCTGAATATGATAATCCGCCAAATTTCATCTTCATACATGGTCTTCGATCTGCTGCCTTGCCTAGTTTTTCAACTGCACCGGACCTGATCTCGCTAGTACGGTCAACCATACCTGCCTGCACCTTCTCCTCCTGGGTAGCCACATAATAACTGTGATAATCATGTGCACAATAACCACACCTTACTGTATCTCACCCAGGACCCTGGAAAGCATGTCAAGGGGCGCGTCCCACTACTTGATGTGGCACCCTCCTTCTCTCACCTCTATTGACATTAGCATTGGCAGGCAGTGCTGGTGCAGTCTGCATCACCACTGTTGATGGTGGGGCTGGTGCTTCAGCCAACTGGGCAGCCTGTACTGGCCGCTCAGTGCGCTCTGCCATCATCTTTCTGAGACTTTTCATCTCACCATGGAGGATCTTAAAGGCTGCCCTATCTGCACTACCACTAGCTTCTATGCTTGCATGCCCTTCCATAGCTCATATCTCCATGGGTTCCTCCAGTCTATGGGCCCCAGTCAGTCTGCCTCCTGGCCCTGCCAGTCCCTCTTCATTCTGCCTGGCTACAGGCATGGCCGCCTCTAGGCTAACTGCCCTGGCCAGCCGTACATTCAGCCTGACCACTGGCTCAATCAAAGAATCCCCAAACTTCTTAATTACCATGCCATGTACTGCACCCAGCTTCATCAGTCCTTTATCTGGCCACGCCCTCTGTACCGCTGTACTGTATCGCATACAGTACGCTGACATCAGCTCCCCTTTCTCTTGCTTGAGTGAGAATACTATGTCAATTAGGGCAGTGGCTTCCCTGGCTGTTAAGAACAGCCCAACCAGGCGTTCCCGGACCGCCTCCCATGAGCTGTTAGCATCATCTTCATATACTGAATATATGACCTAATGGAGGTTGCCGCTAGAGTGACTGAGTGCAAATTTTACAACATCCACCCCTCTGGCTTCAGACACTCTACCTGCCCGCCTACTTGCTCTACCCAGGTTCTCAATATGCCCAGATCGGACCCATCCACAGTGGCTATCTGTCTTCCCTAGTCCTTAAGATCCCATACAGCCCTCTCTCCTACCTTAACTCGATCTCTCCCTAGTGCCAGGCGCTCCTCTCTCATCATTCTCTCTTGTAGGATCTGTGCCTGCTCTTGGTTGGACCCGGTCCCATGCTCCCTGGTCTCCCTGAGCACTCTGGCCTGGGATTCCAACTGTCCAGCTGCATATTTGGTTAAATATACTAGCCGATCCCCATCTGTGGGTATCTCCCCTGAGGCTACCCCAAGTGTGAACCAGTCGGTAAACCCCCTATTTAACTCTGCTTCTGCCATTGTGATATCTGTACTGTTATATGGCACAATGCCCCTCCTTCTATCTAAGTCACTGGCCCTGGAAGGTCGGGAGCTGGCCCTGGAAGATCTGAACCTATCCAGTTCATGACTTTTATTCACTTACTTTAATGCTTCAGTAAGGAATACAGCTCAACCTGTGTGTGCATATATTTTCATAGAAATCCCATCTATCTGTTGATATATATCAAAAACACAATATATATCGACACCATTTAAAACACCTGACATACAATTTCAGTTTGTACTCCCCTACACACACACAGTGCTCTTGTTTACACTCCCCTACACACCCACAGACCCCTCTGTAGGCAACTACACAGCCGGTGGGTGGTGTAATGGCTGGACACTGCCCCTCACACGCCCACACAGACAGAGCCCTGTCGGCCTCCCTACACACACACACAGTCAGGGTGGGTCGCGTCGCTGTAATTGGGTACACCCCCCACTATGTTTTAAAGCCGCACACTCCTGGAACAAGACACACAATCCTGAAAACCAACACCCTATTTACATCTGCCTTTACCTATGTATGTTTGATACCTGTGCACTTACCAACCTTTCGTCATCAACAGAAATTCCTATCAATTCCATTTACAGGATCCGCTTTTCTGAAATGACAAGACTCCAAACTATCGGATTATGCCCCTTTAATTTACTGGCACCGTATAGCTGCCATAAATGTGGGTGCGCGCCTGCTGCGCGCAGCCTCCCTATACACAGTCAGGGTGGGTCGCCTTTCTACTGGGACAGCCCCCACTACGTTAAAGCCGCATACTCTACTGAACCCACAATTTTCTCAAAACCAACACACTGTTCTACATCGGGCTTTACATATGTAAGTTAGCTACCTGTGTCCTTACCAATCTTTGTCGTCCACTGAAACGGAATACCAAGCCAATTTAACAGGATCTACTCTCTGAAATGACAGAATTCCCAACCTTTTGAACTATGCCCCTTTAACTTACTGACACAGTATCACTGTCGGTGTGCACCGTGAATCCCACCATCCCACGATCACTTCATCCCACCATCACTTCAACTTCAAGCAAGTATTCAATATGAATGAATAATAATATATGAAAGATTACAATGGAGCAGCAACAGGTATGTGTACTCAGTTTTATTTATTTATATAAAATATACATATATTTTCACAATTTTGAATTTCAATAGAAATAATAATAATAATTAAAATGAATGATCAAATGAAAGGATATCCTATATTTTATCAATTTTGATATGACATTCAATGTTTGTTTGTTTGTTGTTGTTTTACGTCCTAGCAACATCTAAGGTCATATCAGGACATTCAATAGAAATACTAATAAAAATGAATGATCGAATGAAATATATATATATATATATTTTCACAATTTTCAATTTTCAATAGAAATAATAATAATAATAATGAATGATTGAATAAAAGAATATCCTATTTTCGCAATTTTGATGAAATAATAATAATAATAATTTTGTTTTTAAATGAATGATTGAATGAATGTTTTTCCTTTTCTCTCTCTCTCTTTTTTTCTTTTTTCCTCCCCTCTCTCCACTGAAACTAGAAGAAGAAAAATCAATTACTATTTACTATGAAATTGTTATTTATTTATTTTCAGAGACATTCATGCGACACATGCTCAAAGATTTTTACTTCCGATTCTGGTTTGCAGAAGCATCACTCCAGAGTCTATGCATGTCGCGCATCACTACAACCGCTCACTTGCAATCAATGTTGGAAAGTATTCCGCTCCTTGCTAGGACGAAGAAGACATGAGAATAGATGCACTTCCAGAATCGAATCACGATCACGATCACGATCACGATCACGATCACGTTCGAAAGCACAATCAGTTGCTGTTGTTGATAGTACTACTACTACTTCCTCTTCTATTCCTGCTACTACTTCTACTATTACTAGTTTCAACACTTTCACGTGTGGGGAGTGTGAAATCAGTTTTTCTCACGTGAGAGATTTATTGAGACATATGAAGATACATAGAATTCAATGTTCTCTATGTTCAGAAATTTTGGAGAATAGTAGAATTCTTAATAGACATATGCGAATACAACATGGGAATTATATTTCTACTCCCGTTGCATCAACATCACCATCATCTTATGCTACTGCTTTTTCCTCTCCTCAATTCAGGAAAGATGAAAATATTGAATATGTTAATGATGATGATGTTACGAGTAAAAGACAGATCGTTTCAAAGAATAACAATATTTCTTGTATAGATTGTGGTAAACGCTTTCCATCATGGAGACATTTGATCCCCCATAGATGGATTCTCGCTTCAGGAGAATCAACTCCGCATCAAGAACCTTGGGTTACAGATTCTAATAATCTCCCACCTTGGGGTGGCGGAGAGGACATTAACATTCCATTGCGTCTGCTTTTTATGGAAAATCGCAATACTATTTTAGCTCCTCACATCATTGGAAAAGTTAGAGGAATCTATAACTTCCCTATTCCCGATTTCACTTGGGATACCTCATTGATAGAAGAACATCTTTGTTTCTATTCATTTAAGATTAACTTTGCTTTTGGAATAATTTTGAAATCGATTGAAACCTCTGAATATCGTTATTTCACAGCTTATTTTCATTCAACAATTTTTTATTTTCTCCGCTCTGTTAATAATCACGCTAATCTATTAGCATTATTTGATTTCATTAGAAAGATAGACGTAGAGCGAATTATTCAGTTGATGGTCTAAAGTTGACATTACCAATGTTAATTATTATGTTTTCAGAAAATCCTTTGTTATTGGGAGAGCGAATGATGTTCCGGATTACATTCATGCAAAGAGATCCATCAAATCCTTTTAGTAAATTAGTAACAATAATAATTTATGTTTTTTTCACTGTTTAGCTCATCATACAGAGAATAACTTTCAAAAGATGTGGAAGCTTTCTCAGAAATTATGTGATGAATGATTGTTCTTCTGTAATTCACAATGGACGACTTTTCAGAAGACTAAGAAAAGAAAGTTTGAAGGTGTGAGATTAGAAGATATACCAACATTTGAGTGTTGTTTTAATATTAGTATGAATGTTTACTCATTGCAAGAAGATGATACATGTATATCTCTTTATTCCTCTCAATTTTCTACTGCTTCTGAAAATCTCAATCTAAATCTTTCCAATTCTCATTTTGGATATATCTCTAGTATGGAGTCGTATGCTAGTAAATATGCTTGTAGGAATTGTGATAAACTTTTTTGTTTTAAGACAGAAGTTGTAAAGCATGAGAAAGTATGCACAAACAAGGTTAGATTTATATATCCGGGAGGGATGTATTCTCCTTCAAAAACTACCTTTGATGACTTGCGTGATAGTTTAAATATAGTTTGTGAACAACATTTACAAAACGTTCCTTGGTTTGCGGTATATGATTTTGAATGTTTACTTCCTGAAAAACCTCTTCACCAGGAAAGAGAAGTAAATGAAAGTGATGATGATGATGATAATGTTGAGATTGATCAAGCTAATGCAAATGAGCAAAGAAATTTAAGGCGGTGTATAGAGCATAAACCCATTTGTGTTAGCATATCTTCAAACATTCCTGGTTATCTAGAACCCAAATGCATCATTGAAGAAGGTTTAAATACATTACTTTCTAAGATGGAGATTTATGTGAGTGAGATACAGGATGTGTTGAAAATATTATCAAAAACACGATGGAAGGTGATTCATAAGAGGTTAAATGAGTTATTTATTTCCTATAATTAACCTTTAAGTGCTTACATTCCTATTGTGAGAGCTAGAGAGAGTGAGGGAGATGTTATCAATGACGTTTATATCACTGACGATGTTGATATCAATGCTGACATTGATATCAATGATGATGTTGATATCAATGATGACGTTGATATCAATGATGATGTTGATATCAATGATGATCTTGATATCAATGATGAATATGATGACGATGGAGATGGAGAGGGTGGTGATGATTTCAATGATGATGATGATGGTGGTGATGATGATGATGATGACAATGATGATGATGATGATGCAAAAGGAGAAAATTTATTTGACTCACCCATAGCGAGGAGTTTTATCGAATCCGAGTACTCCGTCGATTCAAAGCGCGCTGAAAAGATAAGATTGAGAATATTGAAATCTATAGAAAAGTTAAAGGAGCGGTTTGAGACATATTGCTATTGTCTTCCTTGTATCGGTTTCAACTCCAGTAGGTATGACCTAATTGAACTATATTGTTAAAAAAGCAAATCAATACAGCGCTATTGTAACAAAGAAGTTTGCCTTTTTAGATATCAGTATTTTTCTTGCAAGTGGAAGTAGCTATTCCAAGTTTCTTATAGCTTATTCAGCTCCAGATTTTAAAAGCTATTTACCTTATGAATGGTTAACATCTTTTTCAAAACTTTCTCACCCCACTCCTCCTGAGTATGAGACTTTTTATTCTAAACTCAAAAATGTTAATGTGTTAAAGGAGAAATATATTGAGTGGGAAAAGAAGGGGGATATTGATTCCATCCCGCCTAAGACTGGGTGCATGAAGTATAATGATTTACAATTGATCTGGATGGAGAAGGGAATGTTAACTTTTTGCGATTTCCTAATTTACTACGCAAATCTAGATACAAAACCATGTGTCACAGCAGTAGAAAACATGCTGGCTTTCTATACTTCTTTACATATCGATCCTCTAAAAACATCTATCTCAGCACCAGGTATAGCTCGCAGATTATTATTCCAATCAGCTAAGGAAAACAAATGCTTCTTTTCAAGTTTTTGTGAACGAGATGCTGATCTATATACCAAGATTAAAACTTGCACCTTTGGAGGACCAAGTATAATGTTTAAAAGATATGCTAAGGTGGGAGAGACTTTCCTATGCAATAACCCCGAGAAACCCTGTCGATCTATTCAGGGATATGATTCTAATGCGATGTATTTATATTGCCTCTCTCAAAAGTTGGAGACGCTCAATTCGTTTAGATATTCCTGTTCAAGGGATTTTTTGTTTTAAATACTGCTAAGTTAGTGCTTCTTCAGTGGTATTATTGCTTTCTAATTAAATTCATTGATATAAGTGATTTTGAATTAACGCATTGTAATACAGATAGTTTGTATATGTCTTTTTCTGGTAAGCATATCTTTTTCTGGCAAGCACGAGTGGGTCATAGAGTGTGACTCCTCCCTCCTCGCCGGCGGAGCACACTCACCAGCCAGCTACATGACCGAAGAGTACCAGCCAGAATTCATAGCCGAAGGACACAACATGGCCCAGCTTGAGGCCATAAACCTGGTGGTCGCCCTCCATGCCCTCACACCCCCAAACCCGCAAGAGTAGTAAACACCGACAACCAGGCCTCCCAGATCGTCCTCGACTCAGGCGCCGGAAGGGACCCCACCCTTTGTGCTTGTGCCCGGGCGATCTGGAGATTCACCGACCTCAACTCCTGTGAGATCCAGGTCATCCACAAACCTGGCACCAAAATTGCCTTCGCGGACGCCCTCAGCAGGGCGCCCTTCGACCAGGCCGCGAGGCAGAGGGCCGACCATTTTGTGGATGACATGGACCTCATTCGCATACGTGCCCACCATGACTCATCACTTGTACCCGACAGTGCTTAGCCTGTGAGAGACACTTACTTTGCCGTCAAGCGTGGGATCGTCCAGACCTCATCACACCGCCCACGCCAGGCTCCACCACTTACCACCCACCACCTCATCGGCGTCATCTGATACTTCTGCCAGGCCGGGCGACGTGCACGAGTCCTGACCTTCGCCATCCTCATCGGCTTCTTCTCCCTGCTATGGCAGGGAAACCTCCTTGTCACCGGCCGACCTCACGACCCCGGACACACCCTACGACATGCCGACATCCTCGACGAGGGCACCCACATAACCATCAATGTCTGGTCCACCAAAACCTCAAGGTCCCCGTCGGATGCCTTCGCCATCACGATCCCCAGCATTCCGGGATCTGACTGCTGCCCTGTCCGTGCCTGGCGACGCTACGATACCATCACCCAGGCGTCCCCCTTGTCGCCGGCCTTCCTGACCCCCCAAGGGGTCTCCTCTCACCTTCCGTACCCTCACCACCACGCTTCGCGCTGCACTCCATCACCTTGGATGCCCCGACCACCGCACCTATACTCTTCACAGCCTTCGACGAGGGGCTGCCCAGGCCTGCGGGGCGGCCGGGGCACCCCTCCAGGACGTCCAAGACCTCGGACACTGGCGATCCTCAGCCGTACACCAATAGGTACTGGCTCGCTCCTTCACCATGGCGACCCGGGCCCTCTCCACCTTATTTTGTTGAGGCCCGGGTCACCCAGAGACTTTCCTTATTTACATTAGACTTGATTATTTACTTGCTTAACCTTATTACTTCTTTAATTGACTTATTACTACTTGATGAACTTATGACCTCAGCATTCATTCATTAATATTCCTTAACATTCGCTTATTTACTCGATTAACCTTATTGACTCTCACTACACCACCATTGTTGACTATTACTTGCTTTGACTTAACTACTCCTGAGTAAATTTCCACATTATGTACTTCCGCCTCGTGTTTTGAATTGTTCATATTGCTGCGGCAATATGGGTAATTTGAAAGTGAGGCGAACAGCTCTCCCCCCCCTTTTCCTCCTTCTCTCCCCCCTTCTACCTCCCACTCCTCCTCCCTCCTCACCCTCCAGGTGGCGGCACCGCGGCCCCCTGGCTCCCCCTTCCACCTCCTTCCCTTTCCCTCCAGGTGGCAGCACCGGCACTCACCGCTGGTGCCGCCGCTGGTCCCCTGCCTCCCCCCTACATCCCTTCCGCCCTCCCTTCCGTCTGCCACTTCTCCACCAGACCCCGGACCACCAACACCTCCTTTTCACCAGCCTGCCCGAACCCACTAATATCCTAAGGGTTGAGGCCCGGGTCACCCAGAGACTTTCCTTATTTACCTTAGACTCGATTATTTACTCGCTTAACCTTATTACTTCTTTAATTGACTTATTACTACTTGATGAACTTATTACCTCAGCATTCATTCATTACTATTCCTTAACATTCGCTTATTTACTCGATTAACTTTATTGACTCTCACTACACCACCATTGTTAAATATTACTTGCTTTGACTTAACTACTCCTGAATAAATTTCCACATTATGTACTTCCACCTCATATTTTGAAATAATGAAAATCAGAAGTAGAGTGATTGTGCAGTTGCGATCACTCCCTTCAGGTTGTACTATTATTCATGCTGGTGATCGATATGATAAAAACTGGACTGCAGGAATTAATATGGGGATGTGTGAAATTTCTAATCCAACAGACATGCTTGGATCTAATTGTATTGGTTGTTTCTGGAGAAAGTTTAAATCAATCATAGATTCAATCGATTCATCATCATCAGCAGCGGCAGCATCATCACCATCATCATCAGCATCATCTTCATCATCTACATCATGTCATCACTAAGCTCATAACTCTCTCCCCTTTCATGTGAATAACATCTGAAAAGCATCATCTACATCATCATCATCATCATCATAATCCTCATCAGCATGTCGATTGTTACAATTGAAGATGATGATCAAGCTTTTAAGGGTATGAAATCTCCAGCTACTATTAGCGTGAGTGGAATTACAGGTAGTGGAAAAACATCATTGATTCATAGGATATTATCCGAACGTCGAATGCTATTTGAGATTCATGTTCATAAAATTCTCTATTGTTATGGAGTTGAGCAACCATTGTTTGATAAAATGGATGCAGAGATTACAGATATTGAATTTATGGAGGGCATCCCATCCAAAGAGAAGATTTTTGCTTTTTCTGATCTTCCTCAACACAATTTGATTATACTAGATGACTTAAATGAAGAAGTGGTGAATAACTTAGTTGCTCAACATCTAGTTAGTAAGTTTAGTCATCATCGAGGATGTTCAGTGATTATGGTTAGTCATAATGTTTATCAACAGGGGAAGTGTTCAGGAACCATTTCTCTGAATGTTCAATATATGATTATAATGAATAATTCAAGAGATATGAGACAAATTCAGCGAGTAGTGTCTCAGACAAATTTGGGTAAACTGCTGTTGGAAAGTTATAAGGATGCTGTTGAGGCTAAAATATTCGGATATTTATTGATTTGTCTACACCCACGTGATGTGGTAGATATTTCCGCATCTACTCATTCGCGTTCAAAATTCCATACTAATATATTTTTGGGAGAGGATTTAATTTCCTATTTACCTTAGTGAATAAAATAAAATAAAATAAAATATGTATGGATGTATGAGTCTCTATGCAATTGAATGTGAGTGTATGCGGGGCTTCATACACAATCTTTCATTCATTCATTCTTTCATTCAGGAAGCACACACACACACTCACACCCACACAGACACGTTTTAGTTATTTATACCTCGGATTTCGTTGTTCTTCATTCATTGGGAAGAAAAACTGTTTACACATACATCATGTCATCACAACATATTCAGCATTGCAAGGAGTTTATTTTGTTGTTGTTGAAGTTGAGAGCTGAGCAGGCTAAAGCTTTATTGGTGACAGCGAGTCGAAAACAGATTGAATGCATTGCTGAGATTTTAGCTGCATTATCAAAATTATCCATCTCCAGAAATACTAAGCGTTTATTGGAAAAGCATAAGAAACTAATTCACAATCTTATTCATCTGAATGAACACGCATGATTGGGGCTGCTTCAGCTGCATCATAAAAAACTCTATGCGATTTTCATTTCAATTAAGCCAAGATTGTTAGGGGTTCTATCATGAGGAAGTATGTAACCATAACATATGATTCCTACCTTCGATATAAGAAGGAGGAGGGGAATAAAACATCACCATACCACCCAGTGATCTTATTGATGATGATGATGCAGTTGATATTGATGTTGATGAAGATGTTATTGATAAATTTGCTATCAATAAAAATCCACATCAGAAGAAGAAAAAAAAGTCAAGGAAAAAAGATCAACCTTTGAGGCATCCTGTCGACTCTGTTCCTCCTCTATATGCCGCGATCGACGAGAGGGCGTCAATTTCGCCGACGGCGATGACGACGTCGACGACGACGTCACCATCGTCTCATCTTCCTCCTCCTCCTCCTCCTCCTCCTCCTCCTCCTGGAATTCCGAGAACAAGTGGTGTAAAAAAAAAAAAAGAGAAAAAAAAGAAGATTATTTTTTGTTTGTTTGTTACTAAATGTATTTTATTCAGCGAATAATGTCTTTTGTCAGCGGCAGAGCACTGGTCTTCCGGCCGTTCATTACAATTTCTTGGTACATAAATGACAATATCAGTTGCAATAACGGAGCGAAAAACCTGTTCGATAATAGAAGCATAACATAAATTGACTATTTGTCGTAATAGTAACTGCATGCAATTCCAGTTCAACATATGTATTATGCACTTGGTGAGCATGCATCAATAAATGTACAAGACGACTCTAGAATTGTCTCTAAACACTTCTTTCTTCCTTCGCTTTCTCTTCTTTTTTCAAAAAGATATAACATATCTCCAATACACATATATATATTATATTGTAAATATCCAAATCAGTGGATCCAATCACCAATACCAAATGCGGAAACCTGCCCATTTTTTTTTTTTTTTTTAATCCCATCACAAGTTTTCCATTCTGTGTGGCCCAATGATGGGATCGAGGTCTGAGATTGCAGTGGGGACTTACATCAGACAGGTTTTATGTCAATTTAAAGGAAAATGTTAGGTAATAGGTTTTGAACAAAGGTGTAGTAGGGGTGGGGTAGGGGCGGGAAGGGGATCAGCGTGCAGGGCTGTGTAGTGCATTTATATATATATGTATGTACAAGGGTCAGGGCAAGGATGGCCTTTAGAATACCTATAATCGTGTCGGGGTCTGACAGGCCTGTTGTATTTTCATTAAGTTTTTAAATTCAAGGAGACTTGTGGACCGTCTTGTCCTCACTGGAAGTTTATTCCACAATGTGCCACCTCTGTAAATCGGTGCTTTAGTCAGTTTGTTTGTTAGTGGCTTGGGTGTTTTTAGACGTGTAGCATCGCTCTGTCTGGTTACTCTGTTTGTATGGTCAACATATTGTTCATCATTGGATCTTTTATACATGAGACTGAGGAGATGTGTTTCCCTCCTTTGGCTACGGTAGCTGACTTGTGCTTGTGCATGCATTTCCTTTACGGACAGGTTTTTCCCTCTGTAGACAGTTCTAAGTGCCCTGTTTTGAATCCTCTGTAAGTTCTTTTCTTGGTGTTTTGTCAGCAGTCCATATATTAAATCATTGTAGTCAATTATTGGAAGAATAGTGGCTTTATATAGTAACAGGGCTGTATTCTTGTTCATGTAGTACCTAATTTTTCTGAAAGTTGTCATTTTTATGGCTATCATTTGATTAAGTCTTGAGAGTTGTTGATGACCATTTAGTGTAGAATCGAGTGTGGTCCCTAAATATTTGTATGATTCTACCTCATTCAATACTGCTTCATCCAAATGTAAATTGATAGGTTGTGCTCTGGATTTTTTTACTTTGGTTGCACAAATTATGTATTCAGATTTCTTTGCATTAATTGTCAGTTTATTTTCCTTACACCAGATATTAACCTTAGCTAGTACATCCTCAACTACCTCTGCTGCAGATGCAATGTTTGGTCTATGGACTGTGAGGGCCGCATCATCAGCAAACAGTGTGAACATGGCCTCATTTGTTACCAAGGGCAAGTCATTAATGAATATGAGGAAGAGTAGTGGCCCAAGCGTGGAACATTGGGGTACTCCAGTTGTAATTGATCTCTCCATTGACTGCCATTTATTTGTGTAACTTGTTGTCTATTTGATAGATGGTTGGCTATAAATGTACAAGATTTAGGACCAAGTCCTGCCCTTTCAATTTTCCAGAGTAAAATGTCATGGTCTATTGTGTCAAAAGCTTTCTTGAAATCAAGAAAAACAGTTATTGTCAGATCTCCTCTATCCATGTTAGTCAGCAGTTCATCTAATAGAGTGGCCTGGGCTATTGTGGTTGATTTATCTTTTCTGAAGCCATTTTGCTGTTTGGCAAGGTAGTTGGTGTCTTCCAGGAAGGTTTTTATCTGATCATGGATTATTTGTTCGATGACTTTGCCAGGGAGGGGCAGTATTGATATTGGTCGCAGTTCATTGCATGATTTAGGATTACTTATCTTTGGTATTGGTGTGACAGTAGCTATTTTCCATTTATCTGGGAATACACCTGTTTCAATGACAAGGTTGTAAAGATGTGTAATTTCATTTATTAGGATGCTAATGCCAGTCTTAATGAAGGCTGAATTTATATTCCTCATACCAGACGATTTATATGATGAAAGTTCCTCAATCTTGGTGAGTACTTCTTCCTTTGTTGTTTTCTCAAGATTGTATTCATGTTGATTTACTACTGGGTGATCATTTTGTGGATATTTGGTTTTTTGTTTGAATTTCTTGGCGAGATTTGCCCCAATGTCTACAAAATAGTTGTTTATTACTTCAGCTAACTGACCATCAGGTACTCGCTCACCTGTGCTGTCGTCTACTATGCTGTTTATCTGTGGTTTGGCTTCTGGTTGAATTTGACTTAGTTCATACCAGAATTTCTTAGAATTCTGGTCGTGCTTTATGGCTTGATCAATGTAGTACATAGATTTCGCTTTCCTCACCTCTGTTCTGGCTTTGCTTGTTAAGCATTTTGCTATAAACTGGTCTCCTGGGTCTTTGGTCAGGTCAGCCTTTTGCTTAAAATAATCTCTGTCCTTTTGTAGTTCTGTCAGTTCACTGGTGATGTAAACAGCCGTGTTCTCTTTTATTTTTAGTTCAGTCATCGGACAAAGTTTATCTGTTGCATGGTTGATCATATCTTCTAAAATATCCCAACATTTGTTGGGATCCTGTTCTTCAAATATTGTAGTGGGGCTATAACTCTGCAAGATTCTCCTAAGTGCATCAGTTGAAAAGTTTCTATATGTCCTTCCGCAGTATGTGGTGGTTTTTTAGGTTGTTTCTGGGTTTCTTTTTGATAATATAGACTGGCTTATGGTCATTGACATTGTAGTTAAGGACTCCTGCTTGAGTGCAATACTTGATGTTAGTAAAGGCTAAATCGATTGTGGTTGCAGTAGTTCTAGTTGACCTACTTGGTTTATCTATCAGCTGTTGGAGCTCATGTTCTGAAGCAAATTGATTTATGATTATGGCTGGTAGCTTTCTCTTAGCACTACAGTCTGCATTGAAGTCGCCTATTAGTAGGGTCTCATACTTGTCTATGTCATCTATTTCACTCATCACATTGCTCAATATCTCGAAGGCCTGTTTAACACTTCCATCTGGTGGTCTGTACACATTTCCAATTAGGATCTTCTTTGAATAAGGCCTTGTTACAACCACCCATTGTAGTTCCAGCACAGGATTTGAAATATTGTTAACTGCATATCTATTAGAATCTACTTGTAGAGAATTTCGGCAGTAAATTCCTAGTCCACCTCCAGCTTTGGCTTGCCCATTTAGATGTTTTGCTTTTCGATCATACCTAAGGAAGGTGTAGATTGTTATTGAAGTTAGTTTTTTTTTCTATAAGGCTATTGAGCCATGTTTCTGATACTGTGAAAATATCAAGTCCCGATCCTGGCAGATCAATTCTTAATTGTTCTATTTTATGTGTGAGACTATGTATATTCAGGTGTGCTATTTTGAAACCTGGCAGACCCTTCAGTTCGTTCAGAGGAAGCCCGCCCAGCCACTTGTCCCATGCTCATATCCTCTGCACACTGTCCCCCGGTACCCAGGTCCCCCCGCATTGTCCCAGTCATTCTATTAACCTTTAAAAGTTATATGAACAGAATAATAAAACAATCTATATATATATAAATATATATATATATATATATATAGACACAGTCTACCTGCTACCTGTGTCTATGGTTTCTACGGACTACCTATACGGATCACTATCATCATCATCATGCTGTCGGTCGCGATGCGACAAAGACTGCTTTCATTACTTGACTGCCGCTCTCCATTTAGCTCTCTGCTGTGAGAGTTGCGTCCATGAGTCGGTCTTAATGTCTCTCAGCTTCAGGTTTCTCTTGATGGTATCTTTGAACCGGTGACGGGGGCGCCCTCTCTTTCTGTAGCCAGAAGACAGTTGAGAATAGAGGATCTGCTTTGGTAGCCTGTCTGATGACATCCTCATGAGGTGTCCAGTCCACCGGAGATTCATTTTGATCAGAAGATCTTCCATAGAGGGCAGCCCCATCCGTTCGAGTATTTCCTTATTCGTCACTTTGTCCTTCCAGGTTAGCCTCATGATTGAACGCAGATGTCGCATCATGAAGGCATGCAGCTTTTTCACCTGCTGTCTGTACACTGTCCAGGCCTCGGCTCCGTATAGTAGGGTGGATAGCACGATTGCACGGTAGATCTTACCTTTGACCCGAATGGACACATGGCTCACTATACGGCTCAATATACGGCACCAATCTACTTGAATCTACACCTGGATGGCCGATCTACAAACTGTGAGCTAAAACTAACTTCTGTATCAGTTCGGTTATGTTGATTCAAAAAACTCAGAAAATCGTTAATGTTGATACGGCCGGCCGTACGGCGACCTGTCGATACGGTAATCACTGCCATATCCATCGATGAACGATTACGGCACAACTACAGCACTACTGACCTATGGCAGGGACCCCTGTTGTGACTTCTACTGTTTTTTCTGAATAATTCAAAAAACTTCGTCGGGAAAGTCGTAACGGCTGCTCTTACGGTTTTGTGTTCGAATCCACGTTAAACGATGAACGACTACGGCACAACTACGGCTCTACTGATCTTCAACAGGGCAGCTTGCCGTGATTTCTACCGTTTTTTCTTCGAATAATCGACATATTTCGTTTAATGACGAAAAACGATACTGTCGAAATGGCCGTTCGTATGGCGACCGTCCGTACGGCTACCTGTCGATACGGTAATCACTGCTGTATCCGCACATGAACTAAAACTAACTCTGTCGATAGGGTTCATATCAAGCTGTGTTCGAGGCTACGGTAAACAATGAGCGACTACGGCACAACTACGGCTCTACTTATCTTCAACAGGGAAGCTTGCCGTGATTTCTACCGTTTTTTCTTCGAATAATTGTCATATTTCGTTTAATGACGAAAAACGATACTGTCGATACGGTCGTCTGTACGGCGACCGTCCGTACGGCAACCTGTCAATACGGTAATCACTGCCGTATCCGCACAGACAATGCCAAAGGAGTACTACGTGTTCTGTAGTATTGTCGACCAGGAGCCAGTAAACGACGGCTGCAAGCATCGTGAATCGACGAAACGGACGACCCGTTCGACGTCGAAAGCCGACAAGATGGCCAAGGGAGGAAAATCGTTATCGTCCAAGCCCAAAGTCGTTATCGTCCAAGCCCAAAGTCGCTGTCGTCGTCCGGCCCGAAGACGACGACAGCGAAGACGACGAACGGGAGATCGTAGCCCGAATCGCTAAGCTGCGGAAGCGGAAGCGTCTAGCCAAACTCGAAAGGGAGGAACAAGACCTACTCGACGACGTCGCTTGGCTCTCTGCACAAACTTCGAAACAATCCGAAGAAATCCGACGGGACGAGACGACGGGCCACCACGACAGCTCGCATTCGCGAGGCCGCAGCATGACACAAAGACGATCTTCGTCCTCGCATAGTAGGAGATGTCATCATCGACATCGTGCTTCGAGTTCTTCCTCATCAGATGACCGCTCTGCCAGCAGAGAGAGGAAGGCCAGAAGCAAGTGGTCGCTGCGTAGGCACGCGGAGGATGGGAGGGACGTTAAGAAGTTGTCGCCCTTCGAGCTGATAGAGGCAACCGTAAACTGGGTGGTAGCCTCTAAGGTGACTGACGGCGGTAAGCTCTTGCGCATCCTCCAACACCTTGGATACATCGCGGGCAAGGCCAAGTCTGGGACCTTCCAGGAAAACACGCACGTGAACTATGACCGTGCCATCCGCAAGCTCGCCGTCTCTGAGGGTTACGCGGCCTTCTCCGCGGGCAATCCCAAACTTGCCCTGAAATACTATGCCTTCGAGCATATGAAAAAGCAGGGTGGGGGGGGAGTTGGTCACTCTAGCAGTGGTAACCGGGGTAGGCCGAGGCAGCTGTATGTCAGGGACGGGAAGAAGCCTTGCTTCTCATTCAATAAGGATGAGGGCTGCAGCAGGGATGACCGCACCTGTAGTTACGGCCACTGGTGCTCCAGGTGCGGTAGTAAAGCGCACATAAGGAGCAAGTGCTCGAAGGACTAGCGGTTTGTCGGCGGTCCGGTGCGGCGCGTCCTGAAATTGTGTTCAGGGGATTGTCATACCATTGTTCGGTTAGATCCTAGTGTTCTGGCAGATTGTGCTGCCTCCCCGACACCAGTTACCATTTCCGACAACCTGCCATTAATTTCTCCCGTGTGTGTGACCTCGGGCCCTGTGTTTGAACACGTTCCCCCATATGAACCTGTTCCTCATGATGTAGTTCACGACCATTTACTTAAATCTGTTGGACCCCTCGATTTGGCCGCCCATTGTAATGTGAACATTGACGTGCCCCCTATTGACGGTATGCCGCACTGCCCTCTAATTGACTGCAGTTGGCTAACATTGTCCTGGGTGGAGGGTAGTATCTACGTAACTGCCTTTGATAAACTTGGCTCTTCTAGCGAACCCACTGTTTTAACTGTTTCCCTTGCCTGTAAGAATGCCACCTGTACATGTGTGCATTACATAGGCCCCAGCAGGGCTCAATTCAAACCCTGTCGCGTCATATGCGAATGCTTCTTTCGCGGTTCTGTCATTGATGACTGGGAGTTCATACTGCATGGCTCCCTCTTTGGGTTCAAAGTCATCAACCCCAGTTGCACCGCCAGCTACTCGGCCCCCACTCGGCCTACCCGGGATGGTGCCGACAAAATTGTTATCAATAGTAAGCTGAACTCTGAGCTCAACTGTGGTTATATTAGTCGGGCCGACTCAGCCCCGATCTGCACCCACAATGTCTTTGCTGTCCCCAAGTCAGGCGGCGATGGAATGCGCACCATTGTCGACTGCAGTAAGCCCAGCGACCGCTCGGTGAACAGTTTTGTCGACGAGGTGTCGCATTCCTTTTGCTACCAGGGCATTGGCGACTTAGTTGACCAGCTCCTTTGCAGAGACTTCATAGCCACTATAGACATTAAGGATGCCTATAGGGCCATCAACATCCATCCCACGGACCGTCCTTTCCAGGCTATCAGGTGGGACTTCGGCACTGGGGGTGGGCCAGAAATTTTCTTTGACAACCGACTATGTATGGGCCTCTCCTCTAGTCCCTACATTTTCAACCGCATATCGGATTTCGTTGCTCGCTGTGGCAGGCGCGACGGAGTCACCAGATGTGTGAACTACCTGGACGACTTTGCCGTTCTAGGCTCCTCGTTCGAGGATTGCGCAATTAATCAGCAAAAAATTGCTGCCGTCCTTCGCAGGATGGGGTTCTACTTAAGCTACCCCAAACTCTGCGCGCCTGCCCAGTGTGCAAGATTTCTCGGTATCGAAGTTGACAGTGTCCTTCTCCAGCTCCGCCTTCCCCGAGATAAGATCATTAAACTTAAATGTGTACTAACAGGGTTCCTCGGCAAGCAAAAGGCCTCACGTAAAGACCTAGAGAGGTTAGGTGGCCGCTTAGCCCATTGCGCTACTGTCGTCCAGGGGGGCCGCTCCTTCTCTACCAGGGTCTACGACACGATTCGTCAGCTGCGTAAGCCATACTACATGTTCCGCCTTAATGAGGAATTCAGGTCAGAGCTCAAGTGGTGGCTTGATTACGTTGATACTTTCAACGGCTATGCAAAAATTCTTGGCTCCCACGCAGCTGTCGTTTCGGTCTACAGTGACGCCTCTGATTGGGGCTTCGGAGCGACCCACTCGGACGACTGGTTGGTCGGCTGTTTTCATGCAAACAAGCGCGACCTGGCCTCTGAGGTCGGCCACCATCATGCCGATGCGACTGGGGTTGGGCCCGAAACCCACATTAACCAGAAAGAGATGTCGGCTGTCATCGCTGCTGCCTGCCGCTGGGGCCATCTTTGGCAGGACAAAAGTGTTGTGTTCGTGACTGACAACATTACGGTTCGTGCTGCACTTGCCACCGGCCGTTGCATTAATAAAACCATCATGGGCTGGGTTAAGGAGCTCTTCTGGACTTCAGTTACCTTTAACTTCGATGTGAAGTCTGTTTACATTAGGAGCGGAGACAACACTATCTGTGACGCTCTGAGCAGGTGGCAAGATGTTCTTAGCAAGCACCGCATTGTTCGCGCCGATCCTGCCGGCCGTCTCTGTTGTGCCCAATTATTTAGCAACTAACTCTATCTTGCAGCTCTAACCTGTTAAACTAACCCAAGATGCCTCTCTTCCAAATTCCCTCTGCTTGCGGGGGTTACAGACCTTTAGATTATGTTACCCTCCAGGCAACCATAAAAATATTCTCGGAAAAGGCCGGACTAGACGCCTCCTCATTCTCCTGCCACTCGCTCCGCTGGGGTGGGTGTACCTTCCTCGCCCTACAAGGGGCCTCCATTGATGAGATCGAGGTTCGCGGTGACTGGTCCTCGGTCTGCGTCTATAGATACATTGCTCCTCCTCTGGCCGACCAGATCGTTGCGGACATCAAGGTCGCGACAGCTCCTTCCGTCTTGATCTAATTCTTTATTTTCTCCTGTCTGGTGTGTCTCTGACTTTGGCATTTGAGGCCCAGCCAGGTGCATTACTGTTCTCTACTATTCTCACTTCCTGTAAATAAATAATGTACCCACCAATACTGTGTTGCCGTGCAATTCTTACACCCACGTATATACAACGTATATGCGGATGTAACCAAATTGCACAGTGCTGCCACCCAGGGGGGTCCTGGGGGGCTCAGAGGATAGTGCCATGCATGACCACCAGGTGGGGCAGGAGCCTCCCTACACCTGTTGTTTATGTTGGCTCAGTCTGTCCCTGGCAGCCAGAGCCTCCACACTTGCTTTCAAAACTTTGTTCTTATCCATTAGGTAGGGCATTTGAGGGCCAGCCAGGTGCATTACTGTTCTCTACTATTCTCACTTCCTGTAAATAAATAATGTACCCACCAATACTGTGTTGCCGTGCAATTCTTACATAAATATATATATATATATATTTTTTTATAACACACAAAAAAGAACACAAATAAAATCTTCAAAAATGTTTCTGTGAAGATAAATAGCTTATTTAAGCTGATATGTGATTAGATGACTTTGGCACCAGTATTTGCCCTCCTATGATTTTAGAGGGTTTAGCTAGAGTATTCAGTTTGAATATTATCACGTATCTCTGTAGGCTCTGGGTATTGGTTAGCAAGAATATTGCAATGGGTAGCAGGGTGTCAACTATATGTCATGAAATTTAGTGTAAGGTACTGCCTGGGTTATAAATCTGTGGATTAGTTGATTACAATGCCCTAACTTGTATGAGGTGCTAGAGGAGAGATGGAAGGGAAACAATATGGAGCTATAACAAGTTTAGTGATGGACTAACTGGGCATCTATACACATACACATGAACCCCAACCACATCACACACAAAACAACTATCAAAAATAAGGCACAGGCAGTATCTGCAGGACTAGGTAAGCCCATACACACAATCATGCACACTTTGATATGAACACAGTTGATAAACAGTAAGGAAAAGATTAAGAAGGTTAGATCACTGATGCTAAATTCACTTTCAACAAAATCTTCACCTGCCGACTCCATTAGACAACAGACTTCATCTGGTGTCATCACAAGGCAAAACAGATGTTTGTTTGTTTGTTGTTGTTTTACGTCCTAGCAACATCTACGGTCATATCAGGACGGGTACCGACTTGTGACAGTGCGCACTCATGGCGACTTTATAGTGCTGTCCCACTGGGAAACCAGGCCGCTGGCACCATGATCTGATATCCCACTCAGTCACATTATCCTGACACTGAGCACACCAGTCCTTGCCCTATCCTAATAATGCCGAGCGCCTGGCTAGGAAGCGACAAGTATCAATTTTAAAGTCATTGGTTTGACTCGACCGGGACTCGAACCCACGACCCCACAATCTACCAGCACGGGAGACGGCTGCTCCAACCCACTCGGCCACCCCGTCTGGTAGGCAAAACAGAAGAAAAGGAGTGAATGAAGAATGGCAAAAGTTCTTCTCCCATCGTTAACTGAGGAAGAGAAGCGATATCTTCATGATACATACTTCAATCCTAAACATCCTGGAAGTTTATCAGGAATCAATAGACTTTATACTGAAGTTAAAAAGGAGAAGAAATTTTAAATATCTCTTCGCAAAATACGCGAATGGTTAGAATCGCAGGACAGTTTTTCAACTTTTAAGAAAGCTCCCCATAGATATAAACGGGAGCGATTAGTTATATCTGATAAACATTATCAATTTGATGTTGACACTCTCTCCATGATGTTTTATAAAGATCATAATTCTGGTTATGGTTATATTTGAGTTTGCATTGATGTATTTACAAGATATCTAATAACTAGACCATTACTCAATCTTCAAGCTTCTTCTGTTAAAGAAGCGTTTGAAAACATTTAAAAAAGCAATCCCCCTCCTCCTAAAAATATCCGCAGTGATCGAGGATCAGAGTTCATTGCAAAAATGATGCAGCAATATTTTAAATCCCTAAACATCAATCATTTCACCTCCCTAAATAGTGAGACTAAGGCACATATGGCTGAACATGTGATTCAAACAGATTATTCAAAGCAACTCATAGCTTTAACTGGAGTGATTCACTGCAAGCGGTAACAGCAGCCTACAATGATAGTGAGCATAGAGGGATTGGTACTACTCCGCAAAAATCTTTCTGTGAAAAGGATAAGAGTGAACTTTGGCATTATCGATATCTCAGAAATGATTCAGCAACTACCACAGGAAGAACGAGTGTTTATCATTTTCCAAGCAACGATCGAGTGAAGCTCTCATATTTAAGTTCTCCATTTACACGACATTATGATGAAAAGTGGACAAAGGAAATTTTCATTGTAACAGAACGTAAAATTAAACAAGGGTTTGAAAAATATAAAGTCAAGGCATGGGATAACTCCCCTATTGAAGGATGGTTCTATCCTGAAGAATTGCAAAAGGTGGGAGTGAGTGATGATACTTTATTTGAGATAGAAACAATTATTTCTGAAACTGTTGAAGATAAAAAAAAGCATTCTTTGGTAAAATGGAGATCATACGATTCCTCTTACAATAGCTGGATTTTATCAAGTGAAATTCACAAACTAGGAGTGTAGATCAGAACAATATATGTGTGTATGTTATGTGCTTCCTCATTTTGATTTTGTTTGCATCACTGTCAATATGGTGAACTTCTGTCTGAATTCATTAATGGATTTGAAACTTTGTTCACATAACACCTGGCATGAGTTTACAGTCTCAACCAATCCCCCCATTCATTTGGAGCAGGGAGCGGGATGGTATATATTCCTTCTTCAAATAGATTTAGAAAAAGAAAGTATTCCAGGAAAAATCTTTGCAGAGGAAATTGAAAAAGAAAAAGAAAAAAAAACGATCCTCAATCATCTTCATCATTAGCTGCATCATCAACATCTCCACCAACATCATCTTCTCCACCAACATCATTATCTCCACCACCACATCACTCATTATATCCATCTTCGATAACATCAAAATATGTGTATGTTTTTTGTAATCTCATTACACCTGTCGCAATAGGAGATTCTCCACAAGGGGTGTTAGCTTACAGCTATAAAGGAAGTGGTGGGAGTGGAGGATATCATATGACACCATCTGCTCCGTTACACCAACCCATCAATAATCAATACTTGAATTCTATAAGGATCTCCATCAGAGACGAACGAGGATAAATCCCTTTGATAGAAGCCAACGTCACACATTGCATTCTTCAAATCTGTAGAGACCCCAGATAGCACACAGCCGTCGGGCCGACGTCGGCCTGATGGCGGCCGCTCCATCGGGCCAACGGAGGAAACCACCGTCGGGCCGAGGTTGTTTTGTCCAACCTTCCCGCCGTCGACTCGACGGTGGTATCCGTCGTCGGCCCGACGGCGGCTGCCGCCGTAGGCCCGACGGCAGCAGCCGCCGTCGAGCCGATGGCGGAAGGTTGGACAAAACAACGTCGGCCTGACGGCGTCTGCCGCCATAGGCCCGACGGCGACTGCCGCTGTAGGTACGACACAATATATTTATTCAAAATTACTAGAAAACCTTATAAATTTAATATAATCTTTTTGGTAAACATGTTTTCTGTATGTGTACGGATCAATCTGTTTCTATGTGGAGTGGTTTTAGGGATATTTCACTTTTTCTGTATATGGGTTAGTGTTAGTGTTAGTGTTAGTGAAAAGTGAAATATCTCTAAAACCACACAACCTATTAACAAATCGCTTGGTACACATATAGAAAACATCTTTACCAAAAAGATTATATTAAATTTAAAAGGTTTTCTATTAATGTAAAATAAATATAGTGTCTGGCCAACGGCGTTTGCCAAAAAAAACCAATATGTTGGTGCTTCAACAAGATTCCGTACCGAATAATTTTAATCGTATTAACACGAATAATTCCATTAATACATCGTAATAAATTACAAAACTTTTACAAAATAATCTAAACATATTAATAAACAAACCTGTTAAATAATTCCTTAAAATTCCTGCAGTTTCTGGAGTTATTTGTTGAAAAAGAACGCTGCTCAACGATCGCACGTCCTCCACTGGTGACTCAAATTCGAACAGTCAACAAACCGTACCAGATAATTCAAATAGTATTAACATGAATAATTCCATTAATACGTCGTAATAAATTACAAAACCTTTACAAAATAATCTACACATATTAATAAACAAACCTCTTAAATAATTCCTTGGAATTCCTGCGATTTCTGGAGTTATTTGTTGAAAAAGAACGCTGCTCAACGATCGCACGTGTTCCATTGGCGACTCGAGCCGGAAACCATGTTTAATGAACTGCGCATGCTCTGATCAACACCGTCGGCCCGACAGTGGCTCGACAGTGGCCCAAATGTGCAAAGGTTTGAAACCCAGTGGCGGGATACCACCGTTGGCCCGACGTTGGCTCGACGGTGGCCCACATGTGCAAAAGATTGAAACCCAGCGGCAAACCTCCACTGTTGGCGCGATGGTGGCCCGACGGTGGCTCAAATCTAGAAAGAGATTGAAAACCAACGTCAGACTACCACTGTCGGCCCGATGGTGGCCCGACGGTGGAAAGTCGGTGGCGACGGAGCGACCAATAGCTGACATCGGCCCGACGGCTGTGTGCTATCTGGGACTATGGCCTTACTTACGCTAGGTACAAGCTCTAACAGCTGGGTGCTTCATTCTAATGCTAAGTGTATCACAGCATTCAAAAAACCTAAGAATAGCTTTAAAACTATTTCCAGTTTGAAGCATGTAAAGGCACCAGTTAGTCATGTATTAGAGCAAACCAAGGAGAAGCAAGAGCTAATAAATCTAACATCAGAAAACATGCTGGGAGAGACCAATCACAGCACGATTCCCTCTAAGAAGAAAAAGTGAAAAGATGAGAAAAGCGGAAGTAGGAAGAAGAAGAAGAGAGAATTGCATCAATCTACTAGTAGATTGATGCAGGAATGCATGCACCAGTCGAATGGAGAAATAAAAGGGAGAAGAAGTAAAAGCAGTGAAGAGAAGAAGAAGAAGAAGAAGAATCAAAACAATCGCAAATCTCAATCCCTACATTCTAAACATTTCAAATGAAAGAATAAGAAATGAGAAGTGCAAAGTAGGAGAGTGAGATTGTGAGTTTGAGAGATTGTGACAGAGAGAGAGTGAGTGTGAATGATCACAATTTCATTAATAAAATTATAAAATTATAAAATGCAGCAGGAATATCTCCTACAGGATGCTGTTGAGGGATATACCGAGAGACTGGATATTTTCTCCAAACCACGTATGGACGCAGGGGTCTTCTACTCGGATTATGTTCAGATTCACCCTACGTCCACCATTTCCAATGAGGGATCGATTCTATTCAAAGTAGATGGAACGAATGGTGGATATCTCAATACAAGGAATATACAGATGACGATTTCAATGAAAATCGTTAAATCGGACAACTCCCCAGTGACGACTACTGATGATGTCACCTAACAAATCAACCTGTGTATAGCATATTACATCAAGTGAAAGCCACAATCATTAATAATTCTTACATCAACTCTGATGTTTATGGTTTATATGCTTAAAAGAATTACTATAAATCATTATTTGGAAAAAAATAAGGGATTGAATTCTAGTTATAATAGAATGAAAGGATACTTTCCGGATGACGATCATGTTGCATTGGTGAATATTATTCCCATAAAATCTACCCCTTCCTTTAATGAGGGATTGAATGCGCGTCATCATCATCATCATCATGCTGTCGGTCGCGACGCGACAAAGACTGCTTTCATTACTTGACTGCCGCTCTCCATTTAGCTCTCTGCTGTGAGAGTTGCGTCCATGAGTCGGTCTTAATGTCTCTCAGCTTCAGGTTTCTCTTGATGGTATCCCTGAACCGGAGACGGGGGCGCCCTCTCTTTCTGTAACCAGAAGACAGTTGAGAATAGAGGATCTGCTTTGGTAGCCTGTCTGATGACATCCTCATGAGGTGTCCAGTCCACCGGAGATTCTTTTTGATCAGAAGATCTTCCATAGAGGGCAGCCCCATCCGTTCGAGTATTTCCTTATTCGTCACTTTGTCCTTCCAGGTTAGCCTCATGATTGAACGCAGATGTCGCATCATGAAGGCATGCAGCTTTTTCACCTCCTCCTTACACTGTCCAGGCCTCAGGCTCCGTATAGTAGGGTGGATAGCACGATTGCGCGGTAGATCTTACCTTTGACCCAAATGGACACATGGTGGTTGTTCCAGAGTCTCTGGCGTAGTCGGCCGAAAGATGCGCTAGCCTTGGCCATCCTCCTCTGTATCTCAGCATCAATGCGTCCATCACTTGATATAGTGCTTCCGAGATAGGTGAATTCCGGAACAGAGTTCAGCTTGTTTCCGTCAACCATGATCTCCTCCTCTCGGGTTCTTGTAGAGTTGGGTTGGTACAGCACCTCCGTCTTCTTGATGTTAATTTTCAGGCCAAACTTCTTTGATGCATCGGAGAAAGCGTCCACTATTTTCTGGGTCTCTTCAGCAGAGTGGGCAACCAGTGCACTGTCATCTGCGAATAGTAGCTCTCTCACCAGTATCAGAGTAGTCTTGGTCTTCGCTCTGAAGTGTGCGACATTGAATAGGTCAGCGCTCTGTCTGGACTGTATATAGATGCCATCCCCCATGTCTCGGAAAGCCTCATCTAGCATTGCTGATAGGAAGATGGAGAAGAGCATGGGGGCCAGTACACAACCTTGCTTGACCCCATTGGTAACCCCGAACGATTCCGAGACTTCCCCTCCAGCACTAACGTTCGCCATCATTCCTGTATGTAGACCCTCGATCATAGTTGTGAACTTCTCTGGGCATCCATACTTCCTCAGTAGCTGCCATAGCCCGGTCCTCCCAACTGTATCAAATGCCTTAGTGAAATCGACAAATACCATGTACAGTGGTCGGTCCTGCTCAATGCACTTTTCTTGTAGCTGTCGGAGACAAAATATCATATCCACAGTGCTCCGGTTACCTCTGAAGCCACACTGTGACTCTGGAACCACACCAGGTGTTATGTGAATAGACAGTCTGTTGAGTAGGATCCTGGCAAAGATCTTCCCTGCTATGGAAAGAAGAGAGATTCCTCTATAGTTCCCACAGTCTGTTCGATCACCTTTCTTGTAGATGGTTCACCTAGCTGATTTACCACTGTCGACGGAAGATGAGCTCGAGCAGCGCGGTCCTTGGTAACCCGGGCGACGACCGAGCCGGTATGGTGTTTTGTGCGGTTGTACATTTCATGAAAGCTGCCTGCAAAAGTGTTGAAGTGCTGCTGGCTTTTGCAAGTTACCAGCGGCACTCTCTCGGGGAGCAAATAGAGGTTTCACACCGGCAAGAACATGTCAAGACAGGCGCAAAACTATTTGTCCCTGCAGTGGCTGGTCGGGAGATGTTGGGAGTTCCATACATCAACCGCCCTTAATGCTGCCACAGTGACATGGTTTTCTGTTTAGGGTTTGCTCCCTTAGCCTTCGGTTCTGTCAAGGACCTGTACCACAAGGCAGTGGTTTACAACTCTGCAAGGCAGGGGCGTCAGACTCCCGGAGGTATTGCTATACCTGCATACCTGCGCGTCATAAACTCACCAATAAGGGGCAAGTAGCAGAATTTAAAGGTCCTCTAGGATTGGATTTTATCAATGATTTAGATAAGAATTTAGTGAACGGATGTGAAATTATCTTCGAATTTCAACAGCATAGTGATGCCTTTAGACTTCTCTCTCCTACAGAAGGGGCAAGTTATAAGCTTCTAATCACTAAGATGTATCTCACTGTAAACTATATTCACATTAGACCGGAGATATTACTAAGTCATTCAGAGAAGCTTTCTCAGAATTCTGGGCTTAATGTAGCGCAATTCACTTATCCCCAAACCATGATGAGACTATTCACAATTCCTGCAGGTGTTAAATCATGGGAGGCTACAGGTGTTTTAGGTGATCAAATCCCTTATCAGCTCGCATTAACACTTGTGGATGATATAGCATACTCAGGAAGTTACAGTAGAAATCCCTTCAATTTAGAACATTGTAAAGTAGAATATATTTCCTTTGAAATAGATGGACGAAGTGTTCCAGATAGACCCTTAACCCCTAATTTTGAAACTGGGGAGGTGATTGAAGCTTTTCACGCAATGGTTAAAGCTCATAGATACCCAGATCTATGTACATTGACTCCTGATAATTTTCAAAAAGGAAGGACGGTATTCTGTTTCAATGTGGAGGAGTTTACCTATGGAACTGATATGGAGGGAGTATATCCTATTCTGAAGCATGGTTCATCCAGAATATGTCTCTCATTTAAAGAAGCTCTACCCAACTCGATGGTCGTCATCATTTCAGCACAGGTCATTGGAGATTTCACTATTAGCAAATGAAGACTTGTAACAGTAAATCAATGAGAAAGAGAAAGAAGAAGAGAGGGAGAAAGAGAGAGAGAAAGGAGAGAAAGGAAAGAAAAGAGAAAGGAGAGAAGCAAGCGTACATATAATGTTGGTTTTAGTATGTTATCAATTTTCCACAGAAATAGCTTATATATATAAACATATGTGAATGAATGTGTAGAATTAGTAGAATTATTATTACTATTATTTTTATTATTATGTTGTATATAATGAGATGTGAAGAGCAAAATATTTCTATCAATCGCTCTTATCAGTTATATATATATAAACATATGTGAATGAATGTGTAGAATTAGTAGAATTATTATTACTATTATTATTATTGTACATGTTAGCATAACATGGGTAATTCGCGGCGGAGAGTTGACAACCATATGAGCGATTAAACCGACACCACTGCTGCCACCTGTACGAATCCGCCTGAACTGAGTTAACCAACCTGATACCAATGTGATGGTGGTGCCACCTGGAGGAACACCCCGTCACTAACTGCACCTCGACTCATCCCCATAACGCTCTCAGACGCCATCAGCACCACATCACCACTGTTCTTAATAACCTCATTCCTCACGCAACGTAACGCCACGAAACGGAAAAAAACATGCCGCCAACGAAGAAATCAGCACGGAGCAACGCCAGTGCCAAGCAGCAGCCAACTCCCAAACGGAGGGGACGCCCAAAGGCAGCTAGGACTGGGAGCGTAATTGAGTCGGCCGACCGCCACAAAGCTGACCAGCGGCCGCCCAAACACAAGGCTACGGCGGCCGAGGCGGCCCCTGAGCCACCCCAGCTAACGACTACCATGGGACAAAACCAGGACATGCTAAAGGCCATGCGCGCGGCCATGGAGGACTTAAAAACCGACTTGATGGACCGTATGGACGCGAGGATAGACGCAATAGAGCACGACCGATCGGTGGATAGCCGCGCTGAGCACGTGCATGAAGCCACACCACGTGCGAATGGCTCGATAAGTAGGTCAGATGCTGGAGCCTGCAATAACAACAATCGGCGTGCTACACCACTTGACTCATACCCCAGCGTCTATGTGAACACGCCCACCCCCAGGCAGGCGTTACGCGCTCACACGGAGGACATGAGGGGGCCCATAAAGGAGGATTACGGATATGACACTGGATATGACAACCACCATGAACCAACCGCCCGGGCTCACTCCGCACGACTCAACCGTGACCCAGATACGAACGAACACGCGGAAGCCATCAACCACATCCTCGCAGCGGCCGGGACGGCAATCGGCAGAAGACGAGGTAAAACCGCACTCCTTCCACATCTATTCGTTGTTAGAGGCGAGAAAAGGCAGAAGGTAGCCAGGGCCGATGTCACTATGCCTGAATACTTTGCCGCACTCTGTAACATGACCAAGGTGGTTGAGGTGCCTGCCAACTGACGTGACCCCATTATCGACCACATGCACCAAATCTCAACAATGGCGTGTGCGTGGGACTGGGAGACGTGCCGATTGCCGTACGGATGGAATGACCAGTACGCAATCAAGGATGCACAAAGAGAGGCATTCGCTGAAGGAACACGACTCAACACACGACCCCAGTCACGTGCTAACAACAACACCCCCCTTGCACCTGGTGGTACGCTCAGCAACCCCACTAGCAGCGACACCCGACAAGACTTCAACCGCGAGACAGATGGCAAGCCGTGCAATCCATGGAACTGGGGGAATGATTGTACGTTCTCCGGCACGCACGGCGAAAACTCAGACAAGAAGGCCCACGTGTGCGCGTGGTGCGCCAACAAGTACCGGAGGGCTAACCCACACAAAGAAAAAGATTGCATAAACAAGAAGAAGTTCCTCGAGAAGAAAGCCACCCGCAGCCACTCAGTCAACACAGGGTTTTCAGTAAACGGCTCCACAGACAACGATGGCAACACTGTGGAGCCAGGGAACCGCAGCGACCGAGCCTGTACACACGAGAGCTCACGTGTTGACATGGGAGTACAAGGTAACATCATTCTAAACTCTCCCAGCCTCGCACAGGTCACGGCCTGCGCTCGTGAGATATACAGACAAGCAGGTGTACAGGCCGGCAGCCACAAAGGCGCTACCACACCGGTGACAGTATGCTGCGTTAGCCCTACCAGCCACAGCGAGATGACACACGACTACACACTAGATGGCACCACCGACGGCCAACAGACGAGATGGCCGCCACACATGCGAGCCGAGGCCACACTGCATGGGACCGGGCGGGGGAGTGTGACTGGAGGTAGCCATGACAACAGCGCCACTGGAGCAATGGCCGCCAACCCACCCACGGCCCCGGATGGAAACAACAACAACAACAACAGACAACCCGACCACGCCCATGACGCGAGCCGCGGCCCCACACACGTTAGCACCGCCACCATGGCGCAGCCCCACCAAACAGACGACAACGACGGAGACACTCAACCCCAATGACAACCAGCCACTGACGTCGCAGTCTGCATCACACGGGGTGATGGCCGGCCCGACGGAGACCGGCCACGCCCACCCATCACCCCCCACCAATACAGAGACACACTTAACCGCATATGGCCCCACCCGCTACCGGATATATGGACCGACCACGCCCACTACATGGACATATATAACAAGGTACGCATCACAGCCCTGCCTAACCACCTGAAGGCACGCATACCCATAGCATCAGGCCTGAACATTCCCGAGTGGAGACGGCTACTGGCCGGATACCAAGACGAACAGGTAGTGGAATACCTAGAATTCAGATGGCCGGTTGAATACACGGCCCCCCACCCTCCGACAACCACCACAAGCAACCATAATGAAGACCCCACACACAAAAGCTACATCGAGCGGTACGTCAACACTGAGATCGCCCACGGCGCGATACTTGGCCCCTTCAGCCAGCCACCATTCGGACCCTGGTCCCAAACCAGCCCGATGATGACGCGCCCCAAGAAGAATACCACCGACAGGCGCGTCATTGTCGACCTCAGCTGGCCCAGGCCGAACAGTGTGAACGCGGGCATACTCAGAGGGATATACCAAGGACAACCCAGAACCTACTCCCTCCCAAACGTCATGGACGCCGCCGACGAGGTGGCACGGCTGGGTGACGGATGCTACCTGTGGTGCGCCGACTTGGCACGAGCGTACCGGCAACTCAGGACCTGCCCGCTATCCACCCCACTCCTCGGCATAACACTTGATGGCCTATACTATACAGACATCGCCCCACCGTTTGGTTGCAGGACGTCGTCCATGGCCTGTGCCTGGACCACCAGCGCAGTCATCTACCTCCTTCGCAAGAACGGCCACTACGTCCACTGCTACCTGGACGACTTTGTGGGCGTGGCACCAACAAAAGAGCTGGCACAAGCAGCATACGACGACCTGACACGCCTTGCGATGAGCCTTGGACTTGACCTCTCCCCCAGTAACTGCCACCCACCGGCCAAATCGGTGGAATGGCTGGGCTTCAGCATCTCTGCCGAGGCGATGACTGTCACGATACCCCGCGATAAGCTGGATGACATCCTCACCGACTGCCAGCTCTGGATGACAAAGGACAAGTCATCTCGCAGAGAAATCCAGGGGCTGGCAGGCAGGCTCCAGCACATAACCAAGTGCATCCAACCGGCCAGACGATTCATGGCTAGGATATTCGACGCCCTCCGGGAGGCACCCCGGGCCGGGAGGCACCGGATCCCAGAAGGACTCAAGAGTGATATCCGATGGTTCCTGGAGTTCGCACGAAGAACCAACGGCCTCGTCCTCCTGCGGACAGAAGAGAAGCCTGTGTGGACTAGCGAGTGTGACTCCTCCATGAAGGCGGGCGGCGCATTCTCCCAGACCCACTTCTACTCATTCGTCTACCCACAATGCATTACCGACTGGCACACAAATATCGCACACCTCGAGGCCATGAACCTCGTCATGGCCCTGAAAGAACTTGCGCCCCACCATCCCGACAGATACAAGATTGTCATAAACACCGACAACGCAGCCAGCCAGCAGGTCCTCGAGTCAGGAGCAGGCAAGGATACCACACTAACGGCATGCGCCAGAGAGGTCTGGCTCTTCTCCGCCGTCAACAACTGCCAGGTTCAGATCCTACACAAGCCAGGCAAGGACTTGGTATTGGCGGACGCCCTCAGTAGACGGGCATTTGAACCACCTGCGCGCACTAAAGCGGAGCTACTCATTAAGAACCTGAACCTCACTGAAATTAACGTCACTTTCAATGATGTTTTCTCCAGAGACCTATAACCTGTAACCACTCGATTAACTTGGCTCTCTGCTTCCAGGTTACACGCAACAACAACACGACCACATACTCCAGGTGTACCTGGCGGGCTTGGCACTGGGCACTTGGAGGAACAAGTCAGTACAGGCCCGGAAATATCTCCAATTCACTGCACGCCACAGCGCCGACCCACTCGCCCCAACCCAGTACGACATCCTAGCATACATCACGCATCTAAGAGAGACGCTGGCTTCCCCCGGGGCGGTAATGAACTACACCAGTGGAGCCAGGACCTGGGTCCTACTACACGGCGGATCACCCCTAGGTTTCGACACGTACCCAGTCAGCCTAATGAAGAGGAGAGTCACACCACATCACGACTCAGGCCCCACCCATCACGACTGAACAACTCAGGCGAGTCGTAGTATACATCACACCAAGTGGACATGACGCCGCCGTGGTCCTCGCAGCACTCCTGCTGGGATACGGCACCCTGCTCCGCCAAGGAAACCTCCTGGCCACCACCTCGCCATCGGACCCTGACCACCACCTCAGGCGTCGAGACATCCTCGAGACCAAGGAAGGGCTTCTGATCACGGTCAAGACCACCAAGACCCGATGGAGACAAAACCAAGCATACAGCATATGAGTCACACCAACGGACGACATAACCATCTGCCCCGTGGTGGCATGGAACCGTTACGCCAACATCCAACGCCCCCCACGAGACGGCCCGGCATTCATCCTACCCCGTGGCAGTCCACTCCGAGCACACACACTCCTGGCAGTCCTCCACCTCGCCCTGGCACGGACGGGAACGCCCAACCCTGAGGCCTACACACTGCACAGCCTCAGAAGGGGCGGGGCCCAGGCAGTGGCCGCGGCGGGGCGTCCATTGAAAGAGATAATGGAACTTGGATCCTGGACATCACAGGCGGTACACACATATGTCCCCAGGGACATGGTGGTGACCGGCCCCGAACCCTCCCGGGAATTGGTTGAGGGTTCAGGGCCCGTCCAGTACAACAAAAAGAACACTGCAGAATAAGGGGGGTTAACCAAATGCTGATAACCATTGTGATCTCATCAAGCCTTTCCTGAGACGTCAATAAAGACCACTATATACCACTACTGTCTCTGCCTTGGTGAATTGTACATGTTAGCATAACATGGGTAATTCGCGGCGGAGACTTGACAACCATATGAGCGATTAAACCGACACCACTGCTGCCACCTGTACGAATCCGCCTGAACTGAGTTAACCAACCTGATACCAATGTGATGGTGGTGCCACCTGGAGGAACACCCCGTCACTAACTGCACCTCGACTCATCCCCACAACGCTCTCAGACGCCATCAGCACCACATCACCACCGTTCTTAACCCACCCACCCACACCGATGGGAAGGGTTGGACCGGGGAGGGTTCAGGGTTCAGGGCCCGTCCAGTACAACAAAAAGAACACTGCCGAATAAGGGGGGTTAACCAAATGCTGATAACCATTGTGATCTCATCAAGCCTTTCCTGAGACGTCAATAAAGACCACTATATACCACTACTGTCTCCGCCTTGGTGAATTATGTTGTATATAATGAGATGTGAAGAGCCAAATATTTCTATCAATCGCTCTTATCAGTAGATATTTGCTAATAGCAAATTTTATATGCGGAGTGAAGTGGAAGTATTATGATGCAGTGTATTATGATGTGTTGTGATGTGATGTGATGTGAGGTCTTGCGGTGTGATGTATCATGATGCGATATGATGAAATGTGAAATTAAAAAATAGCCCATCATCTAATGTCTGTAGTTATTGCTTCTTTCTTTACAGACCGAATTTGTCTCCTCCTGTTCATTGTTATGATTCCCTTCAAATAGAGATTGAGAATCTCGTATTACTTTGGTATTTTCTTATATTATATTATTGATGTATGTATATAAGATATATATATATCTAAAGATAAATAAATAAATAATAAAATTAAGTTATATATATATATATCTATATACTTGTTAAAATGGAGGTTTTCACTCTCTTCCTTTCTAAATACTAAACTCCACAACACTCACTCTCCACTCTCTCACTTTCGCATATCCGACACCACAACCACTTCAGTTCAGTTTTCCCAATCCTGTATATTAGGAAGTGAATATTGCAAATATTCTTTATTTATAATATGTAAATTGAATATAAGTAAATGCCGATATAGATATATATATATATATATACATATATATATATAAATGCTTTTCATTAAACTGATTTCATTACAATCATCCAATCACTTTCGAACATTCTCAACAATGCAAACTCTATTTACTTTTCCTCGTGCTTCACTGTGGTATACAGGATTATAATGAGTGATAAGGAATCATGATTCAATCATACATGATTCAATCATATATGTTGTGGAAAAAGGATACGATGTGGAAAAACGATACGAAAAACCTACTAAATAAGAGAAGTATTTCTTTTACTTTGTGGCGTGATAGATTCACAGATGTCGTTATTATCGCGGAATCATGATGCAGATGGATGAGGAAGACTGTCAAAGAGTGTGATAGACTAAATCTTCTATGGGGACTTAAACAAAAAAAACAAAAAAACAAAACAAAAATTGTTACACCACACAAAATGAAATCTTTTCACAGCTAACACAATTAAAAGAGATATGATTTTGTTAAATTTTGATTATTCAGATTTTGTTTGTTTATTAGAAAGATACTACTCCATTCATTTGAAACTTTATTTAATATTTAAACAAAACTTGATATTTCTCACCAAGAATGAATCTGTGTTTGTTGATGTTGATACAACGACTCCTAGTAAAAATGCTGTGAAAAGAATAATAATAATAATATTAATAATAGTAATATTAATACTAACATTGATATGAAATAAAAGGGATGATGATGATGAAGATGAGTATTCTGGCGCTTCATTTACTATCCTCTGTCAATAGCAACTCATGATCATCCGACAATGGGAGGGGAGATGCTGACGGAATTTGTTGCAGCAACTTCCTAATGAAGATTTCAAATAAAAAAAGTAGAATTAGCTGCATCAACATTATCATTATCATCAAGCATCTTCATCATTCATTATCAATATCTTCATTTTCTATCTGCATCTGTCATACAAATAATAAAGAAACAAGCAAACAATGCATTATTCATTCTCAACAAATCATTTCATATCATTTCATATATCATATCATATTATGTTATTTCTTTTCATATCACACCACATCAACACCTCCTTTCACATTAATCAATAGCAGCATTAGCAAAATTATCATCATCATACTTCATTCCAACATATCACAAATTAAATAAACACATCATTATTATTCATTCATCAATAGCAACATTAACACAATTATCATCATCATGCTTCATTCCAGCATATTACAAATTAAATAAACACATCATTATTATTCATTCATTCATGCGCAAGAAAATATAACATCACAACTCGACTCATCACATCACAGAAAAAGTTACCTGTGTTCTTTGAGTGATGATAGTATCGCATGCATAGGCTGCATGAAAATAGCAGGAGGGTGCAGACCGCACCCAATGCAGATTTTAGCGCAATATCTCCTGCTATTATACAAGTAATCCTCCCCTCATCCACATCCTCATCATCACTTTCACTTTTACTCCCCTTCTCTCTCCCCAGAAATAATTTTCTAGTCACCTCCTTCAGGTTCGTCTTCAAAAGACTTATAAGTGAAGGTGTAGTCGAAACTGAAGAAGTAGAAGAAGCATGGGGAGTGAGGGAGGGAGTTGAAGTTTGGGTAGTTGAAGCTATTGCTGTAGTTGACAGCGAAGTCATAGTCGAAGCCGTAGTCATAGTCAAAGCCGTATCCGCAGTCGTATTCATAGTCATATCCATAGCTGTAGTCATATCGGTAACCATAGTCATATCCATAGACGAAGCCCTAGTCATATCCGTATTAGTAGCTGTAGTCGAAGACGTAGTCGAAGCTGTAGTCGTAACCATAGTCGTAACCATAGTCATAGCTGTAGTCGTAGCCATAGTCGAAGCCATAGTCGAAGCCGTATTCGAAGCCGTAGTCGAAGTCGTAGTCGAAGCTGTAGTCGAAGCCGTAGTCGAAGCCGAAGCCATAGTCAAAGCTGTAGTCATAGTCGTAGTCGAAACCGTAGTCGAAGCCATAGTCGAAGTCGTAATCGAAGTCGTAGTCGAAGCCGTAGTTGATGACATTGATGAAGACGAAGATGATGATAAAACTGATGATGATGGGGAGTGGAAGAGAACTTTTTGAGTCTTTATTATGTTTAAAGAAGGAGAGGGAGAAGACGGAGGGCAGTCGGAGGCGATGATTAAACCTCCTTTTACTCCTTCGGAAGGGATGGAGCTACAATCAAACATTGTCAACTGTCGCGCAGCATTTACGCCTCCCCGCGCCACCCGCCTCTCAGCTTTCTCCCTCGTCCTCCCCCGGGCCCGCCGTTTTCTCACCTCCCCCGACCTCGCCGTCCCCTCCCCCCGCCTGCCGCTGTCGCGCAGCATTCACGCCTCCCCGCGGCACCCGTCTCTCAGTTTTCTCCCTCGCCCTCCCCCCGGCCCGCCGTCTTCTCACCTCCCCCGACCTCGCCGTCCCCTCCTCCCTTATAAGGCCGCCCGCCGGCCTCCCTCAGTCACTCGCCTTCCTGCCGTCCTCCCTGCTGCTCCAATTTTCTACTTTGGCCTTCACCTCGGACCGTCGGCCGTCACCTCGGACCTCGGACCGTTTCTCCACCTCGGACCGATCCAACACCAGCATTATGCCCGGAAGCGAGGGGACGCCACCGCCTATCCCAGCACCTCGGGCACACGTCGCCGGGGGGGGCGCACCCTCCCCCGCCACCTCGAGCACCGCGGAAGGGAGCCCGGACCAGCGCCGCGGCCACGCCGGGCCCTTCCTCGGACTGTTGGCCGTCACCTCGGACCTCGGACCGTTTCTCCACCTCGGCCCGCTCCAACACCAGCATCATGCCTGGAAGCGAGGGGACGCCACCGCCCACCCCGAGGCGGCGGACGGCGTACAGCACACCACCCATCCCAGCACTTCGGGCACACGTCGCCGGGGGGCGCACCCTCCACCGCCACCTCGAGCACCGCGGAAGGGAGCCCGGACCAGCGCCGCGGCCACGCCGGGCCCCTCCTCGGACCGTTGGCCATCACCTCGGACCTCGGACCGTTTCTCCACCTCGGACCGCTCCAACACCAGCATCATGCCCGGAAGCGAGGGGACGCCACCGCCCACCCCGAGGCGGCGGACGGCGTACAGCACACCGCCCATCCCAGCACCTCGGGCACACGTCGCCAGGGGGGCGCACCCTCCCCCGCCACCTCAAGCACCGCGGAAGGGAGCCCGGACCAGCGCCGCGGCCACGCCGGGCCCCTCCTCGGGCACGCCGGGAGGCGCCTCGCCGAGCCCGGCCGCCTCGGCGGATTTTCCTACTTTGGCCTTCACCTCGGACCGTTGGCCGTCACCTCGGACCTCGGCCGCCTCGGCGGATTTTTGATCCGCCGCCGCCTCCCCCCCCCCGGCCGGCCCGGGGGGGCCACCTCTGGCGCCTCACCCACACCCATGCCGACAACCCCGTCACCACTACCGACAACCCCTCAGAGATCACCGATCGAAACGCCGCCCAGACGCAGCCGTGGAGGGCAGCATGGTCACCCATGCCCCCAGGTCACCCCGGTGACCCACGTCACCCAGCCATGGCACCCTGGAACAATCTCCAGCCACCCTGCCTACGCTCTCACCACAGTCACCATCAGACTGCTGGTCACCCATGCCCCCAGGTCACCCTGGTCACCCATGTCACCCAGCCATGGCACCCTGGAACTATCTCCAGCCACCCTGCCTACGCTCTCACCACAGTCACCATCAGACTACTGGTCACCCATGCCCCCAGGTCACCCTGGTCACCCATGTCACCCAGCCATGGGACCCTGGAACTATCTCCAGCCACCCTGCCTATGCTCTCGCCACAGTCACCATCAGACTGCTGGTCACCCATGCCCCCAGGTCACCCTGGTCACCCACATCACCCAGCCATGGCACCCTGGAACTACCTCCAGCCACCCTGCCTACGCTCTCACTGCAGTCACCATCAGACTGCTGGCCACCCTGGTCACCCATGTCACCCAGCCATGGCACCCTGGAACTATCTCCAGCCACCATGCCTACGCTCTCACCGCAGTCACCATCAGACTGCTGGTCGCCCATGCCCCCAGGTCATCACCTCGCACCTCACGCCTCAGACACAGCCCAGCCTCATGAGGAACCCTCCCCAGTGGGCCTCCCCAACCTTTTTGGCCGCCCGCTCCCTGTCGACATAGGCCCCAGACCTTCAACTTCCCCAGCCTCCGCCAACCCCGCCCAAGCCTCCCGCGCTTCCCGGCCCAGGCCCTGGACTTCAGACACGGCCTACGCCTCGGGCCCCCGCCTCGGGCGCGCCTCGAGCCCTCTCCTCGCTGGACCTCTGAGGCGGTGCATGTACACATGCCTCGCCTCGCCCCCTCGGGCGCGCCTCGAGCTCTCTCCTCCGTTTTGGTGCAGGGCTCTTCGGTGCCCCTCCCCTGAACTCTCTAAGCTTAAGGTATACCTCCGCTCCATCTGAGCCTCCTTTACCTCATCACCTTGCTTGCTTTATTCTGCTCCTCATGAGCCTCCTTACTTTCATTGTCTATTGTACCTAATCTCTATGTTGCTCCTCATGAGCCTCCTTACTTGCATTCTTGTATACCTGCTTCTCTGAGGTGTACCAATAAACGCCTCTTTTCTCCACATCCGCCTCGCTTTCTTCCTTTTCGCACATCGGTCGTAATGCTCGCATTGCGCTTAATGTGTGGAGAGGAAGCGACCCTCCCCCCCGCCTGCCGCTGTCGCGCAGCATTCACGCCTCCCCGTGCCACCCGCCTCTCAGCTTTCTCCCTCGCCCTCCCCCCGGCCCGCCGCTTTCTCACCTCCCCCGACCTCGCCGTCCCCTCCCCCCGCCTGCCGCTGTCGCGCAGCATTCACGCCTCCCCGCGCCACCCGCCTCTCAGCTTTCTCCCTCGCCCTCCCCACGGCCCGCCGTCTTCTCACCTCCCCCGACCTCGCCGTCCCCTCCTCCCTTATAAGGCCACCCGCCGGCCTCCCTCAGTCACTCGCCTTCCTGCCGTCCTCCCTGCTGCTCCAATTTTCTCCACCCACTCACCCAACTCTTCTTCTACTACTGGTGGAGGGCTCTTCGGCGTCCCTCCCCTGAACTCTCTAAGCTTAAGGTATACCTCCGCTCCATCTGAGCCTCCTTTACATCATCACCTTGCTTGCTTTATTCTGCTCCTCATGAGCCTCCTTACTTGCATTGTCTATTGTACCTAATCTCTATGTTGCTCCTCATGAGCCTCCTTACTTGCATTCTTGTATACATGCTTCTCTGAGGCGTACCAATAAACGCCTCTTTTCTCCACATCCGCCTCGCTTTCTTCCTTTTCGCACATCAAGTATATCCATCATCGAGGAAAAGGAGGAGGAGGAGGAGAAGGAGGAGGAGGAGAAGGGTAAGTCGCTATTATTAGTAGACTATTATTATTATTTAATGAAATATTTCTTTCATTCTTTCATTCATTCTTTCATTCATTCATTCATTTGTTCATTCCACCTTTCATTCATTCATCTTTTCATTCACTCATTTATACTTTCCTTCATTCAAACCTGTATTCAGTCCTCTATTCATTCCTCTATTCATTCATCTATTCATTCATTCTTTCATTTGTATATTACATTCATTCATTCATCTATTCATTAATTTATATGTTCATTCATGCATCTACTCATTCATTCATTCATCTATTCATTCATTCATATATTCTTTCATTCACATATTCTTTCATTCATTTATTCATTCATTTATTCATTCATCTATTCATTCATTCATTCATCTATTCATTCATGCATCATTCATTAATTTTATACTCATTTGTATGAATGAATGATTGTATGTCTACTCTATTATACTTTTCACATTTTCAAATACTTTTCATGTTTCTTTCAATCGTATATTCATTCATTCATTCATTCATTTGTTCATTCAATCTTCCACTTGTTTGTATTTTGTATGAACGTTTGTATGTCTAGTCTGTTATACTTTTCACGTTTTCAAATACTTTTCACGTTTTCAAATACTTTCCACGTTTTCAAATTCTCTTCACGTTTTCGAATAGTGTGTATTACTAAATGAAAATATCTTACTTCCATCAAATAGATTGAGAAAATGGTGTTGATACTGTCAGATGCGAATTTGATTATTATTATTTATTTATTCTCACTACTATTCTCCCTTTTTCTCTAGATCTGATGCGCTCAAGTACTTCCACTCGATTCAAAGATGGAAATTGGTATCGATTGCTGCAATGAAAGATCGAGTGTGGCTCTGGGGAATTTGGAGAGCGCATTGGAGGAAATGGAGGCAGCAGGCGCCCAACTTCAGTTATCAGCAGTAAGTTTGGCTAGTCGTTCTGACCTCCATTTCCCGCAGAGTATCACGATGAGGAAAATGCGCGCTGTTGTACAGCGCAACAATGCAGTGATGCGACGAGTGTTAATTCCAAGCGATATGATTCTGGAGACAAAGGAGGATGGCAGGATAAACTTGATCAAAAAGAATAGATTTTGGTCTCCCTTTCCTTCTCCCTCTCCTTATCCCTCTCCTATTCCAATCCTGTCCCCCTCTCCTTCCCCATGTCTTATTCCTAATCCGTTACACATTCCTACTCCCATTCCCACTCTCGCTTCTACTCCCTCGGTTTTTTCCATGCCTCCTCCTCCTCCTCCTCCTCCTCAAACCTCCTTCAATCCCATTCCCCTCCCCATCTCCAATCCCTCCCCTATCCCCTATCCCAAGCCCCTCTCCAAAACTATTCCTATTCCCATTCCCAGCCCCATCAATACTCCCTTTTCCATCTCCAATCCTATCTCAATTCTCTTTTCTAGTTATGATGAAGAGAACTACACACCCTTCGTTCCTCTGGCAGGTTGGGGAAACACCTCAAATGAGAGTCTGTTGGTATAATGTGTTCCGTTGGTGTATTTCAGGACGTTAATTGGTAGGCTTTACTATAGAAAAATGTGTTTTTGGCTATATCAAGTGAACCTGTATTATGGGGTGATACATATTTATATTAATAGAAAGAGCCAAATCTGCTCCACTACTTAAATAAATATCAGCCACATTTGGTGTTTCATTGAAGAGTAATTAAGGATTGAATTTACATTAAAATAGAAGGATTCTAATGTATTACATCTCATATCATATCATGGTGGTTTTATTCAACTGGGAAATAATATTCATATCATTAAAGAAAGCATCTGCTGGTTATTTATATGACCAGTGAGAAGATCTTGTGATCATATCTTAGCAAAATAGGACTTATATGTGGCAGAATGAGTGTGTGTGTACTGTGTGCTGTGTGTCTGTCACTGAACCCCTGGACTGACCAGACCGGAGAGCATGCTCCTCCCCCCCCCCCCCACACACACACACAGTGCGGGGTGAGCAACAGAGGCCCCCCTCCTCTGCTTGCAAATAAGGGTGGGAGGGGGCTACCATGGTTACTAATTAAGAGAGGGTGTGGTTGACCGAAGTTAGCACAGAGGAGGGGGTTGAAGAACACACATTTAGGAAGTGTTATTTTATTTATTTACAATATTTGGCGGGACAATTTGGTGGTGAATGATGGGGGTGGGGTACACATGCATGTATACACATGAATTCATACATGCATGTATGCATAAACATCCATCCATACATCAATGCACATCATTACATCCACATCCATAAATCCATCCAAACATCCATCCATACATGCAATACAAACATGCATGCATACATACAAACATATATACATGCATGCATACACACATACATGCAGACATACATCTAAGCCAACACCCACCCTGGTAGGATGGTGTGTGTGTGGAGGGTCAGAGCAGCAGAGCACCAGGAACACGTGTGGTCACTCTGAAACAGTATTAGTAGGAGAAGTGTGTGTGAGGAGGTGGGGGTGGGGTGGGGGTGGTAGAGGGGTGAAGGCGGTGAGAAGCAGCCTGAAGCGGACCTTGATACTTCTTCCAGTTCTCTACTGCTCCACCCCTCACCCCACACACTGACACCGACACCAGCATCTCATCCCCCCCCCACACACACATACCCCTGTCTATGTGTGTCTCTGTGTCTCTGTGCGTGTCTCTGTCTCTGTGTATGTGTGTGTGTGCCTGTGTGTGTGTATGTGTGTGTCTGTGTGTCTATGTGTGTGTGTCTCTGTGTTAGTTTGTGTCTCTGTTGCTGTGTGTGTGTCTCTGTGTGTGTCTCTGTATATATGTGTGTGTGTCTCTGTGTATGTGTGTGTGCCTCTGTGTCTGTGTGTGTCTCTGTGTCTGTGTGTCTCTGTGTGTCTCTTTGTCTCTGTGTGTGTCTCTGAGTGTGTATGTGTGTCTGTGTGGGAGGGAGGGAGAGAAAGAGAGAGGGAGAGAGGGAGGGAGGGAGAGTGTATGTGTGTGTCTCTCTCAGAGACACACACACACAGACACAGACACACACATAGAGACACACACAGAGACACACACACATACACACACAGACACACACGGAGACACACACACATAGACACAGAGACACACATAGAGACACACACAGACATAGAGTCACACACACACAGACACACACACATACACAGAGACACACACAGAGTGCTTTGGCGCTCCACACACACACACACACACACACAGACCCAGCTGGATGAACCTGATTTCATCTTAGCGCATGCTGATCAGTATCGGGAGAGCGCAGGATGTGGGGGAGGTGGTGGGAAGGGTAGGGGGGGGGGGTGGTAGGAGGTAGTGGGGTACCATAATATGTGTCTCTGCATACAGAAGAAGTATTGTGTCTATTTATCATCAAATATGATGCACCAATTAAATGTCTATCAGCCACATTTATACATATATATGTACATATCATATATGTATATATTTATATAGTGAGTCAGCCTCACGAAAATGGGCCAACTGGTGGTCAATTTAAGATGTCGGCGTCGCAATTCTTAAACGTCTAGTGCATTTCTTTGTTTCATATTAAATTATCCTAGAAACAAATAAGGTTGTTGTATTTTCTCAACCTTTACATTCAGGATAAATGTTCTACCCTTCCCACCACCTCCCCCACTTCCTGCGCTCTATACCGTTCAGCACATGTTAATTTGAAATCAGGTTCATCCAGCTGGTAAGAGTCATCTGCACCCACCCCCACCCCCACCCCCACCCCACCACTAACCCGGTATCAAGTGACTGAGTGGGATGTGTGTGTGGGGGGGGGGGGAGGGTCAAAGCACAGCACACCACCAAGAACACTATGATGGCCACCCTGACACACAGCAGTGTGTGTGTATGGGAGGGGGGGAAGTGTACACACACCCTGCACCGGCTCATCAGAAATGCTCCCCGCACAGCCAGCACCCCCCCCCCCCCCACACACACATACACACATACCCTCTGACTTTTCTTCCTGCTGTAGGGGGGGGGGGGTATTGGGGTGGGGGTAACTGTGAGTAACTAAGCTGTGGTCAGGGGGCAGGTTTGACTGGACCAGGAACCAAACTCGCGACCTCCCGACCTCCAGTATGTGAGTGTGTGATGGGAAGGGGATGAAGTGTCATATATGTTTAACCGTTCTGCTAATCTGCCCCCGCCTAAGGCGAGCCTAACGTGTTAATGTTATGTAATAATTTCCATGTGAAATTCCTGAGCCTGCCGCGGGCTGCTGCGGCTCCTCCTCCCGTCTGCAGGTAGTCCGTCGCCGTCGGTGTCCGCCCCGCGCTAAAGGCGGCCAGCCAGAGTTTCATCTACATACGCAATTCGCCGACGAGCGCGCCTATAGGCCTAAAGTTTCCCTACTTCTATAAGTTAGGTTATTTCAACTAGCTGGCTGTCCCCTTCGCATTTCGGTATATTTATTGTGTTACTGAATAATTCTAGAAGTACGCGTACGGCTAGGGATGCCGCCGCTGTCACTGATAATCAGTTCTAAGTTAATGTCGTTAATTTCCGCCTTGAAGTAACACTACGTTAAATTCTGTTATAGTCTGTCATTATATTCCCACAGATGGAGTAAGTAACTGCATAAGGCCTACTTAGGCTTAAGGCCCTTAATTACATATAAAGCAATCGAATATCAGGTTTTCTATAGCGGTTAATCCACAATACTACTGGAGGATAGTAAAGAATGCAAGGAACGTCTCAGTCCACCTTCACGAGAGCTCACGACTTTATTCTTACCATAACTAACAAGGATACCAGCGAAATATGCATACCTATTTAAGGCGCTACTAACTCCCTTTTTCCTCCCGTGTGATTTGATTACCTTGGTTTTAGAATTTAGATAAGAAAAGACCGAATATCGGCTGAAAATGACAGAGCGCGAATAAACACGTCTGCCGGGTCAGGCCCCGAACGCCCGACCTTCTTTCGTTGCTTAGCTAGTCGCTAAGCAACGCTTTACCCCCGCGAACCGTCGCGTGCACATGCGGAAGCAATTTGCGCGCCCGTTGGACGAGTGCGCAAATTGCTCAAGGCGAGTAGACACGCCCACTTCACTGCTCCCCCAGACGAACAACAGGTACTGTCGTTCGTCTGAAAAATAGCAAAGTGGGGGAGACTACAAAGGCTCGCGGGTGTAGCACCTGAAAATAATAAAGCTATGACCGTTTCCCGGCGCGTTCAGCGAAAATTATCGCTGACCGCGCTGGGCACAAATTTTACTTCTCGTTGTGTTTTTCTTTTCAATAACTTAAACTAAGTGCATCAGAAGATATAAATACTCATGCATAAACGCGCTAGGGCGCAAAAACTGACCTCTAAAAAGTCGACAATAGCGTACTTATAGATGCGCCTGTGCGCAAATAGCTTTCAGGAATAATTGAGTGAATGTTGTCTATATTTTCTTTTAAGAAAAATTTACCGCATGGCAAGTAAAGACAATGCGCCGAAGCGCAAATTTGTGCCTATCACAAATGTATATCATATTAATTTGCCCATAAGGAGGAGGACATTACTGGCGACTGGCGGGCCCCGTATATATAAAATACTCCCGACCGGTTCTTACTATTTGGGCACCGTACAGTTAGATTGTACTCCCGACCGTAAAGTAACTTGAGGGCTCCGTAAGTTGTGGTACTCCCGATGAGAAAACCCATGTGGGCTCCGCATAATTAAATACTCCCGGCGCATTTTCCCAATTGGGGCACCGCACCACCCCTACTCCCGACCAGGTAATGGTAAATCCATAAGTGTCCCTTGGACAAATAATACTGTTGTCTGATTTACTTCCGCGCC
>CM059190.1:27282001-27300332 GCA_030323885.1 Branchipolynoe longqiensis | reverse complement strand
TAAACAACTGGCCCGTGATAATGTATACTGGCCAGGCATAGCAAAGCAGATCGAGGACCAAATCAGTAGATGTCAGATCTGTCAGTCAGAAAGAAACATACCGAACGTTGAACCAATGATTTCGCATGAAATTCCTACGATTCCGTATGCAAAAATAGGTATTGACATGTGTCATTACCAGAATACAAATTATTTAGTCATAATAGACTACTTTTCGAAATTTCCCGAAGTGGTAAAATTAAGGTCAACATCAAGTGCAGGCGTAATGGAGGTGTTAAAAGACATGCTTGGCAGATACGGGATTCCAGTAGAAATTTTATCCGACAATGGACCACAATTTAGTAGCGAGGAATATAGGCAATTTGCTAGGAAGTATGGGTTCAAAACCACTTTCTCAAGCCCACACTATCCGCGGAGTAATGGGCAAATGGAACGATGTGTGCAGACTGTAAAAAGCATGTTAAAGAAATCAATAAAAGACAACACGGACATCAACATAGCACTACTCGCATACCGAAATACCACGATTCCCGAGCTAGAGGCCTCTCCGGCGCAATTGTTCATGAGTCGAAAGTTAAGATAAAAAATACCTACAATAACCCAACAGTTGAGGCCAAGGATCGTGGCAAATAGGAAAAGGCAAATACAAGCGAGGCAATACAAACAAAGACAACAACATGACAAAAATGCTGGAAAAACACATAAGCAGCTCAGAAAAGATGACCTAGTCAGGTACCTCACTCATGAGCGCAAGTGGGAAAAGGGTACAATCGTAGAGGCAAGCCAAGCCCAATACCGTAAGTACATAATCCAAAGTACAGAGGGCCGATGTTTAACTAGGAACAGACGACACGTAATACCCGCACCGATGGCATTAGAGTCGAACAATAACAGAAACGAACAGAATAGGCAGGGTGTACGTCAAGGTGGGGGGAGGCCAAGTGAGTTGAATGAAAATAAACATTATGTAACGAGGCATGGGCGAACTGTGCGCCCAGTCGAACGGATTGGATATTGACACAGAAGGAAGCAAACTGACTAAAGCCTTCCATTAGAACACTGAGTCGAGTTACTATGTAATCACTTTTTAGAGTTCCCATTCATGATGATGGCTACTTGTTGAATTAATGTTTGTTTGTTCATTATAACCAAAATTGATAATGTGATAAGGTGTCACTAAAAAAAAAAAAAAAAAAAAAAAAAAAAAAAAAAATATTGAAAGAGAGATGTTATATATATGTAACAAGGCTGGGCTGCGTCCCGGGGGAGGTCACGTGACATGAGAAGCTGCTAGACTGGTGAGTGAAATAAAGGCAGTTGTTACACGAGACTCAAGGTGTTCGGGTGGTTGCTTGATACACTACACACACCAATGCCCGCGATAAACATAAACACTCCCCCGGTAATAGCAGCAACAATGCAGTACGCACCATCAACAATAACCAACACGTTAGACAAGAAATAGTGGATAATAAACACACAGCTTAGGCAGAGGCATTACGCAGAACAGTAGTAACTGCGGCCATTCATTGGCGCCCCCGGGGCTCCCGGTCTTTCCCCATCACTCTTAAATAACTGCATAGCAATGTCAACTGAACATATATACTGCGTAACTCGTTGTGTGGCAGGTATTGGAGTAACTTATCTACGCCCAACCCCTGGAGACCTGGCAGCACCAGGGTGGAGTAGCCCAATACCTGCTACTCCACCCACACCTATTATCTGCGCTGTAACGCTAATCGCTCAGATCGCCGCACAGGCGGTGCATCCAAGCTCACGTCAGGCCCCTGTCTAACTGGTACAGAGTCACTGTCACTACCCGAGCTACTGCGTACGGAAACAACACTATCGGTATCAGACACTGATCTAGCCTGACGCCGACGTTTATTTCCCTGCTTGTTAGGTCTATGGCGCTTAGGCCGCATAGTCTCTTCCACAGTAACTGGAAGCCCAGGCACTCTCTTCCGACTGGACGCATCTATAGTGCCCATCTCTTACATGAGCATCCAACCAGGAGGATGGTCCAGCATTTCCAGAGATCTGCTCGGTGTAAAGCTTAAGATGTCTAACGTTAGATTTACAGTATTTTCCATCCTTGCCCTTCATAATAACTGTGGTGTCAGAGACAACTTCTGTTATAGTAAAGGGACCATCCCAGTTCTTCGCAAGCTTGACCCGAGCTAGCGGCTCATGATACCGCACTATCCGATCTCCCACCTTGAACTAACGCCACGCAGCAGGCCCATAGTCACATTTTTAACGAACCGCCGCCCGATCCAAAGCATCGCGAACTGCGCTATACGCGTGGTGAAAGCCATGCTCCAACCATATTACAAACACGATCTCATAAGGCCGGTCTACTTGACGATTCACTAGAACCAAACTGCAGATCAGCTGCCAGTCGGAGTTCCTCAACAAATAGTAACTTGTTAGGAGTCACACCCATAGATGCATGCACCGTACAGTTATATGCGTGTGCCACAAACTTGACCTGCAAATCCCAATCATCTTGAAAGTCATTCACAGTACAAGCCAATGCAGAGATTAGCATCTTATTAAAGCGCTCTACCATACCATCTGATTTTGGACAGTACGGGTCCGTAGACGTTTTTTTTATGCCCAACAAGCGCAACATGGAAACAGTGTGGACTCAAATTCCCGTCCCTGATCCGAATGGATCCGCATTTGGGCAACGAATATTAATACCCAATTAGCCACCAATGCCTGCGCTGCAGTGGGTGCAGTGTGATCTTTTAAGGGGTACACTTGCACATACTTAGTGTAATAGTCCTGGACTACCATCATCACCGCATTCCCCCTAGACGTCGTCTTAAAACCGGACACAAAGTCACATGCTAGACGGCACCACCGATGCCCAGATAACTCCTGAGTCAATGGTAGCTTAGCAATCCCATCACCTCGCTTCACCACCTGACATTTATGGCAAGTGCGTACCCACCGCCTAATATCAGAAGTCATGCCAGGCCAATAGAAACGCTAAGCTAAACGTTTGGTGGAGCGAACCCGCCCAAAGTGTGTAGCTGTAGAATGCCCATGACAAAACAACAACACATCATCGCGCAACGCAAACAGCATGATCATCTGTAGGCGACTGTGTATGTCTTCACCCACTACCTTCCACCTGCAGAGCACACCTTCACGCAGTTCCAGCAGATCCCATTGATTTATAATCTTACGAGTCTCTGCATTCTCCACCGCCAGCTCCTCATGCAAAGGTTTGGAGTGGCCCTCCTCCAGCCACTTGATCACACGCAGTATGGAGGAGTCTTGATGCTGCACAAACGAACCTCTGATAACATCCAAAGTTTGTCATCATCTATGTCCGCCAGACTCATCGCAGATATTGCTGCGAGCACACAATTATGCGCGCCGCAGTCCATGCAGTCATCCCGGCCGAATTTACGAACCAGGATTCTACTCAGACTATCTGCGTTGATATGATCCACTCCCTTCCTGTACACAATGTGCTCATTAGTCACACCATATTCAGATAAAGTAGGCAACCAATGGCCCATCATCCCCTCAGCTTCCTTGAAATTCAACAGCCACCGAAGAGAATGATGATCTGTCCAGGTAATGAAATCCGACCCTACTAGGAAATGTTTCCACTTCCTACTATACATGACAATAGCCATCAACTCACGCTTCGTCGTGCAGTAATTCCGCTGCGCTTTATTAAGTTTATTACTCGCAAAAGACAACGGGACCTCCACCCCATCCTGAACCTGACTCAACAGACCCGAGATTGCAAACCCTGACGCATCAGTGTCCAGAATGAACTGCCCAGCCGCCCGCGGATATCGCAGGACTGGAGTCTGGGTAAAGGCACTTTTTAAGCCCAGAAATGCCGCTTGCTGAGCCTCTCCCCACACAAATATGATTTTTTCGTGGTGACGACTAAGTCCTGCAGAGGAATGGCTAACCACACAAAATCTGCAATGAAATCGCGGTAATATGACACAAACCCAAAGAATGAGCTAACTGCCTTCATATCCTCAGGCCTGAGCCACCCCGCAATTGCAAAGAGCTTTTCCGGGTCCGCTTTAATCCCTCCCGCAGAAACAACACGCCCTAGGTACTGCGTCTCTCGCCTAAAAAGACTACACTTTGAAGCCTTGAGCTTTAGTCCATAGGAACGCAAACGATCAAACACTGCTTGAAGCCGATCCTGGCATTCAGTCAGTGTTCGACCAAAGCAATGATATCATCTAAATACACCAGACAGATCCTCCCGTGAAGACCAGCCAGCATATCCGTCATCATCTTTTCAAATGTAGCTGGAGCATTACACAATCCAAACGGCATCACATTCCACTCGAATAAGCCCAGGTGAGTACTAAAAGCAGTTTTAGCAATGTCCTCCGGATCCATCGCTATCTGATGATAACCAGATTGCAGATCCAGAGTGCAAAACCACTCATTACCCCCCAAACTCTCAAGCGACTCATCTATGCGTGGTAACGGGTAAGCATTTTTCCGCGTCACAGTATTGAGTTTTTTATAGTCAATGCAGAAGCGAATTGAACCGTCTTTTTTCTTGACTAAATGGACAGGTGAACTTCACGGGGAGTCACTACTTCTAATCAGCCCACTATCTAACAGCTTATGCAGCTCCGCCTCCAGTGCATCTTTTTTGGAATGCACGAAGCGCCGATAGGGAATCCTAAAAGCAGCGGAATCGCCGACATCAATGCCACGCTTAACCACCTCTGTCCAGTCTAACGTCTCACCAGGAACTGCGAAAACCTGAATATTCCTACCCAGAAATTCCACAACCTGAGAGCACTCGGACTTATTCACCACCTCACACCCCATAGCTAAAGTCACAAGATGGGCAGGCAAGCTGCCACCGAGGGCCCCAGATACCTCAGGGGGTGCCATGCACTCCTCCGTAGTACCAAAGGTAACTGTTTCAGATACGTCCCTCAGCGCCACAATGCCCACTTCCCCTCTACTACTCACAATACTAGAGGGACAATTTAACTGCATTGCACGCTGTCGCGCGACACGCAGCTCAGCCCAACCACTTGTAAAAATATACGGATTTTCGGTAAAGAATTATATTGGCAGAGAGCATTATTATTTTTGGGCTTTGGAGTGGGGAGAAGGTTATGTAATCTAAAAGCAATGGGCCCCCCACTCACATGATGACATGATATAAGCTATGTGAGATATATGTCCATGCATGATGCCTAAAGTTAATGAAGAGTCCTTATATATGAAGCAGTTCAAGGTTGATGAAATGTTCCTCTATGTATTCATAAAGAATGCAATTGGAGAAAAAGGACATTCTTGGTATATACATATATATATCTAATTGTAACTGTATACAACTACCTGTCCCTACCGGACCCAGGGCCAAGCACACCAGCCATACCACATTCCTTAGAGCCACACCCTGCAGGCTGGTTTGGATGGCAACTCCCCCATATTAGGGAATTGCACTGACCAGTCTGTAGGGGAGTGTCTGATTGGCTGGATGTGGGAGATCCGGTCACCTGACCCCCTTTGGCATATCATGGCCACACAAGTCTCATTCTAACTAATTATTCAAGAAACTTCTCCAGACACTCTGGAGAGGCATCACTCTCCTCCTGGCTCTTGAGTGAGACAGACCTACTCTTGAGCAGGAACCCCAGACACTCTGTCTGATGCTAGCCAAATTCACCTATTCAAATTGAGTGTATACACAGCCCTAGGACTCCTGTCCCATGGGCTGTAGGACTGTTTTCAGTATACAGGCTAAGTTGGTAATGAGACATAGTGTGGACAGTAGAAGGTGAGGGGTTATGTTGATAGGTCACTGGTAGGTGAGCAGGAGTTGGTGTCATTAAAGCACAACACCCTCACTGTCTATCTGTGTGACTTGTCTTCCTTTCTTCCTTAGTATTGGTTAGTGTTGGTTGATAATTTGGTACTATTGGTTTAGTATGACTGCATCACAGGTGATATTAAGGGGAAGAGTTTTGTAGTAGCATGGGGTGCTCAACGCGGCCGAGCAACCCTCATGTTATTATAATTGGTGACCACCACGATTGTCTGAAGTTCAGACAGATGACTGAAGAGGACGAGAGATGCGCCGCGGTGACGAGAGACGTGCCGCGATGAGGGGAGACGCATCGGGGATGCTCCGGGCGACGAGAGGCGCACCCGTGGTGACGAGATGCGCACTGCTGGCGACGAGAAGACATGATGATGACACCCGTGATGAGAACACCTGTGATGACGACACCCGTGATGACGACACCCGTGATGACGACAGGCGCGCACGTCATCGATGGTCAGGTAGGGCCCAAAATTGTGCTTATATTGCTTGTCCGGGACACTGGGGAGTCGGGATGGGGTTGAGACACTGTGTACCACCATTTGTAGGAGTGTGTGTGATGTATGTTGTTGAGAAATATGGTTGTGATATATATATGTGTTGATACTATTGTTGATATATGTATGTATGTAACAGAGACACACACAAAGAGGCAGGGAAACACAACCACACGGCATGCACACTGCCTGCACTCACACAATACATACAACAAAAATGAATGTGTGAACGCTGATATATATGCTGTGTATATATAGTAGGTGAGAAATTAAGGGAGAAGAAAAATAAGAAAGCTTAGGTTGCTAGTGCGTTCTGTGTGAGGCTAGTCCGTTCCGGTGAGACGGATATAAATGTATGTATAGTCAGTCATACAATAGTGGGGCGGCAATGCATGAAGGGCGTGCCGCCAGAGCCACACAGTGGCTCAGTCCGGTTGCTGGCCCAGTTGGGGTTAGTATCCGTTGTCGTCCGGTTCTGGCCTGATATATAGAATTGTCCATGTTGCCGGAAACATGCATAATTCACAAAGCCTGACTACAGGCCTGATATGAGCAGCACCATAGATACCATTCATAGCCGACATTGCTACCTACTAAAATAACTTCCAGTAGTAGATTCAAGGCTTGTCCAGTTCTTACCTGGCCACCGTCGTCGACGGTTCACCTGAGCAAGTTTACAAGTTTCAAATTTCATTAAGAGTGTTGAGGATGCCGAAGCAGCGAGGAGTACGGAGTGTAGTAGGTCGGTACTCACATGCTCTGCTAAAGTCGATGGATCATTCGGGTGCGCGAGTGATGATATTGCTGAGTGTCGTACGGTGGGTCGTAAAGGTTCTTCATCTCGGCTTAACGTAGTCAATCTGGAAGGGGGAGTCTCGAAGTCACCACCCCCAGAGGCGTCTACGTCCCACAGGAAAAGCATTTCGCTGGAGGATATAGCGACTTTACTCGACACCAAGTTAGCAGCATCCCATGCACCGTTACTGGAACATCTACACAGCCTGGAATGCGCCCAAGATGGCGGCGCTGGGTCTCTTATAGCCCCGCCGTCGAGCATGCCACATGTTTACGCGGATGACGTCATAACAGAGGATTTGGTGACAGTTCTTCACACGACCGGTGGTTGTACACCGGTTCGCACGACTGTCTCGTGTAATACAGGGCGCCCACAACACACGGCTAAAGGTAAAGTACATACCAATTCTCATAGTACCTCCGTAAAAAGGCCAGCTACAGATGAACAATTTAACGATAGTGATGAGGGGAGTGATGATTCAATGATGAATGAATTGATTAGACTAACACAAATGCATGCTAAGCATTCTAAGAAGCTCAGGTTGTTGCCACATAAATATGTGATAAGGAACGAAAAGAAAGGAAAGGTCAGTCAGGGAGAGTCGACGCGGTTTGAGTACTTGGCGGCTATGCGTCGGATGGTTAGGCGGGGCGATGTGCCACCTGGTTGGGACGTCCACATCGATAATCACATCGAGTCGATTCTGGATATGGCTCAGAACTACTCCTGGAACACTTGCCTCACGTATAGCAAAAAAGTTTTTAACATGATCGCTGACAAGCGACTACCTGAAGCCTGGGATAATGAAGGGAAAATTGTAGAGATACGGCGGGATGTATGTGGCCTGGGCAAACGGCTTGAGTATCAGACAGTTAAGCACGTCAGTGGGAGTTCGTTTACAGACTTTAGGAAGGGTGTGGATGCACGACCGTGCATCATATGGAACAAAGGCGGTTCATGTGGCTTTGAAGAAGATCATGGGGAAGGCTCAAGTCATTTTTTAGATATCTGTGCTTATTGCGCGTACAAACTGAGGCGCAAACACGCCCATGAAGAAACGGAATGCCGTTCCAAAATTTGTGCATCCGAGTTGCCTAGTGACGCCGTTGGTAACCGTGTATCGAGTTTTTGAATTGCAGTGGGCTGGGCACTGCGGATTCCTGTGAGCAAGTGCGCATACCACCGGTCAAACTACACAAGTACCACCGCAAGGCTACAGATGCGCCATCAGTCATCCTTCTTCAAGTCTTACAGGCGGCCAGTGCGTTAACCAGGTCGGTGCGGTTGGTTCGCTGGTGTCATGTCAGCCTTCTGTGTTACTGTTGTCGCCTCCCATCCCTCGTTCCACCATTAGTGCTGGGGTAAAATTGATTGTGGCAGTTCATTCCCCTACCGTTGAAAAGTCTCTGTGTGATTTGGGGGCCCTTTCCCCTCCATTTTCCAAAAATGCTAGTGTTGTTCCAGTCAATTTTGGTGAGAGACGGCATATGCTGTCTATCGGTTCGGGGAAGTACTGGAAGTTCAAGAAATCCCCGGGGCGGGGCGATACGGGTCTTTTTATTAACATCCATAAACATCCGCGTCATGGCTCTTCCTTTAATCCCATTACTAAGTCCATTCAGTCGTGTCATTGGTTTAATAGTAACTATAGATCCCATGTGTATGAGTCTCAGACTAATAGAAGGAATGGGGGGGGCGACATACGGTAACAGTTGGTACGGTGGCACGGCGGACACCCCCGGCCTTGGGTTTGCCTCCGCCTGGGTGTGGACCGCGTCGTTGCCATGGCAACACAGATGCCTTTCATTGGCCTTCCCGCCACCGTTCTGATTCACTGCCTGATGGGCTGTTGCCAAACTCTGACTGCAATGTTCTTGCATTGGGTGGTCGAGCTGCCCCACGTGGAGCTAACCTTCCCGTTTTAATTAATGACTCTGGCACTGCTGTGTCGCCTGATATCAGCCCAGACGCTGATACAGTTAATATTTCTCCTGCCAAACCCTGTCAGCTGTCTAGTAGGTCTCAGCCTTATTCTGGTGTTAATGTTAAAGCTGAGGGCTCTGTTTCTTCTATTCAAGACTCTGATGGGGGGTGGCTTACTGTTAGTGCTTCGGATGACACCAATCCACTCTGTACTGGACTGAATACTGACATTAGCAATTTTGAGATTGCTAGGGGATCCAAGATGGATACTAATATGGAGAAGGACACTGGTATGGTCTGTCCCGTTAAGTTATTGTTGTCACCTGTTGCTTTAGTTGCCCCGGTTCATATTGCCAGTCCTGTTAACAATCGGTTGAAGTTGGGATGCACAGTTGATTCGAGTGACTCTGATGTTCCAGAATGGTAGATGATTTTAATGTTACTCAGTATACATGTACAGGTAAAAAAGCTTTCTGCGATACTTCCCCAATCAAATACAAGATACACGTTTTAAAATATTGGCCGACTTTATCTACTGCGGAATTTGGTCATGAGTTAATTACTAACCCGCTTTTCGAGAAATATGCATTTATTTATAATAAAGTATGAGATACAGGTCTTCCAAATTATCTGTCGGCGAGACTACCTGTACCTTCCGAATTAATCATTAAAAACTGGAGACGGTTGTTAGGTGACTATGGTGATGTCAATCTGGTCGACTTTTTGGAGTTTGGCTGGCCGGCAAATTTTACTGGTAAAGGTATCCCTACCTCAACTGATATTAACCATGCTCATTCAAAGGAAGACCTCTTTTGGATAGACAACTATGTTGCAACTGAATTGGCCCACAAGGCACTGATAGGCCCATTCGATCGCCCCCTATTTTGTCCGTGGGCACAGGTTAGCCCAATTATGACCCGCCCCAAGAAAGATACTGATGAACGCAGAATTATAGTTGATCTTAGTTTTCCTAAGGGGTGTAGTGTGAACTCAGGTATCAATAAAGGGTTTTTTCAAGGGGAACCGTACAAATATAATCTGCCGACTATTATGTCGCTGGCTAAACAGGTGACCAAGTTGGGGCCTGACTGCTATATGTGGTCTATTGACCTTGTGAGGGCGTACAGGCAATTAAGGACCTGCCCCTTAAGTGTGCCATTATTCGGTATTAAGGTGAACGAAAAATTATATTTTGATATAGCACCGCCCTTTGGCTGCAGGACGTCCAGCATGGCCTGTTCCCGGACTACAGCCGCCGTGGTTCACCTGATGGCCAAGATGGGTTTCTTTACGCTATGTTTTTAGACGATTTTGTGGGGGTGGAGAGTTCTTTGGACAAGGCACAACAGGCATATTCTTATATTTTACGGTTAACTAATGTTCTTGGCTTAAAGCTTTCCATTAAAAAATGTGTTCCGCCCACCCATAAATTGATCTGGCTGGGATATGAGATAGATTCGCATAAGTTGATAGTCCGCATCCCAGATGAAAAATTACTGGATATTTTGTTGGAGTGCCATAAATGGGTCATTGGCCGGTTAGTTACTAGGAAGAACGTCCAACGGCTGGTCGGACAGCTACAGTTTATCTCTAAATGTGTAACTCCAGCACATATTTTCATGAATAGAATTTTGGACTTTCTGAGGGGAACACCGTTTTGTGGTAAGGTCTTGGTCACACAGGACCTGGTTAGAGATGTTACGTGGTTCTTGCGGTTCGCAGAAGGTCACAATAGGCTTCTTTTACTTCGACATGTCCCTGTTCAAAAGTGGGTGATCGAATGCGACTCCTCATTGCTTGGCGGATGTGCATTCAGTTTGACTCATTTTTATGCTAATAAGTACACCCCCAATTTTCTTAACAACAGCTTTCATATTGCGCAATTAGAAGCAATAAATTTGGTTGTGGCTCTAAAATATTTATCTCCTGTTAACTCCCATCTATACCAGATTATCATTAATACCGATAATGCTGCTTCCCAACAGGTGCTCTTCTCTGGCGCAGGTAAGGACCCGGTCTTGTGCGCCTGTGCCCGGGAAATTTGGAGGTTCGCCGCCGAATTCACCTGTCCGGTGCAGGTGATACACAAGCCGGGTAAAGATCTGGTGCTGGCGGATGCCCTCAGTAGGTTGTTTACTGATAATAAATATCGAATTATAGCCGAAGATTTGTGCCGGCAAATGTTGCTAACTGAGATTGATGTCTCCCATGATGGTCATGTTTTAGATTTATCGTTGTGATCTCTCTGCCAGTTGATAATTTAGTTTGTTGCCTTTATCAACTTGCAGGAGATAAGTGCGCGCTTGTGGGACGGCTAAGTGTCTACTTTTCGGTGGGATTATCGACTGGGACCTGGCATAATAAAAGGGTGCAGTTCGGGGAGTATCTTGGATTTTGCAAAAAGATTGGAGATAACCCCAAACGCCCCAAAATGAAGACGGTAATGTTATATACTTTACATCGGTGCACCCAATGATAAATTAAATACTGAAGGTGCTGTAAGAAATTACATGAGTGGGGCAAGGTCATGGGTAAGGCTATTTAATGGTAACACGGAAGCGTTCGATTGCTATGCACTATCACTGATTAAAGCTGGAATATATAAGTTGAAAGAAAGTAATGTAAAGAGGGCGTTTCCCTTGAAAATTAAACACATTAAAATGATGATTCTAAAATTCAGAAAAATTGGAGATGATGGACTGGTGTTAATTGCTGCTTTGCTAATAGGTTACCTTTGTTTGTTAAGACAGTCTAATTTGTTCTATTCCGAGGTGACGGGAGGTGATGGTCACATGCTGCTCGGTAGGGACATTGAGGCACACAACACACACCTGACGATCAAAGTCAGGTCCACCAAGACCACGCACAAGCCTGAAGACGCCTACAACATTGATATACCAGCGGGGTCGAACCACGCCTTCTGCCCAGTGTATGCATGGGCCAAGTACACCAGCCTGAAGGCGATGCAAGGGGGCGCCCCAGCCTTCATGCTTCGCAACGGGCATCCCTTGACAGCGACGATCTTCAGCAAGTGCATGCAAGCTGCGCTGAAAGCATGTCGACTCCCTTGGTGGCCGCTAGTAACTTGCCATAGTCTATGGCGCGGGGGGTAGGGAGGAACCATTATCTCTCGTGTCCCAATTTGGCTGAGAGATTATGGCTCCTATCCCCTTGTTATAAAAGTGCTGAATGAAATGAGTGGCGAGTGTGTGTGTGTGCCAGATGCGAGCTGAAAGTGTGACCGTGATCTGCCCGAGCTGCTGCCTCATGTCTTCTGTCAAGTTGTCTCAAGTGAAATCATAGAGTATCTGATATTCTGTAGCATAATGCATCATATGTCATATGATAGTACAATCATATGCGCGACCTGCATACAAGTAATGAAATGATGAACTATTATTTGCTATCTAACAGATGACCTGCATATAAGTAATGACCCGACTAATTTCTGCCTAATAGATGATCTGCATATAAGTAATGACCCTATAGAAGTGATAAAGACACAGGTTGTACTGCCTGCTGATGATAGAATAATGATAGCTAATAGTCCAATTGTATTATTGGAAATAGCTAATATAATATGTTCACAAAGGTGTAGACAACAAGGCTGCTGTAAAAATGTATTATGCCTGAGTAATAAATTTATTAGCCCATACAAATGAAGGTGAATGGCAGCAGAGGGAGAGGGAGTTTACAAATATTTCACAGTGGACAGGCTTGAATTATTCACAGTCTATCAGAACAGCACAACATCGGGACAAGTGGAGAACCATTGCATCCAACCCTCGACTAGAGGATGGAACTATTGATTGATTGATAAAAATGAATTATCTGTGTCTGGTTTTGAATTATATGAAAACTAATTGCAATCGGAAAGAATTAAATAGGGGTGGGCGCACGATGGTAACTTCATATCTAATCCAAAAGCGATTAGGGAAGGCCGCCAGTTCGGGTTAAAGAATGATATAAATTTATATATAGATTGAAATTCGGGAAGGCCGTTGTCTGTGTGCGCGATGCCGCCAGTTCGGGTTAGAGAATAATATAAATTTATATATAGTTTGAAATTCGGGAAGGCCAGTAGTAATAGGAGGACCGTCCCGCATCAGAGGACCGACCTGGGACAATGACCTTAAATGACCACACTGTTGAGGGACCGTGACCTTAAATAACCCATTGCATGTTTGCAGAATTTTAAGTTGAACTCATTTTACCTTTTTGACTGGAATGATGACGTCACTGTTCTACCTTGCAGGATGGTCATCTGTTTTGATTGAACTCATTTGACCTACACTTGCAGGACGGACAGATGTTTTTGGTTGAACTCATTTGACCTTTTTTGACTAGATTGATGACGTCATGCTTCTGGTTGAACTTATTTGACCTTCGCTTGCAGGATGGTTATCAGTTTTCACTTGGATTGATTTAACCTTTTTTTGACTGGAATGATGACGTCACCATTCCAGTCAGAGTTTCTCGATGATTTGAACGACACTAGATTGTTTTCTCTGATAGCATTTTAACTTTAGTATAGATAATATAATAATAATGACTTCTTCATTAGGTGATTTTATACAATCTATTTTGCACGACACCAAACACATTGATGGAGGATTTAACAAGATATAGGAATATACAAAGTATCCGTATTCCTTTGAATGAATATTGTAGTAGTCTGAACATGAGCTCTGCTATCATGCAGTAGCAGCGGAGACTACACCGTAGACCAGCACAGTACCACTACACTGCGCTATGTGGCGGCATGGGTAGCCACTGGTCAGACCCCAACTGAGCTGACCTCTACTGCGTGTGGCTGACCCCCCCCCCCCCCCTGCACACACACCTATAGAGTCGATGTGGGATCTGGCGAGTCAGGGGGCGGGTCAGACAACTACTGACGCCACGGAGAGCAGATGGTTCAATAAACCAAGGGTGAAGCGTACACTGATTGAATCTTGGTGTTCTTCCGTGTGTGACTGCGAGAGTGTGAGTCGGAGGGCCGTGGGCCATTACAATATCATATTCACAACTTCATTGCTGTCTGGAAGGAAAACAGATTTCATTCTCTACCTAAACGACTCCTTCCCCTGCTTACCGCATTGCAGGATTTTGAACAATTGATAAAGAATCACGATATCGATTATATCATTTTATATCATTCTTCTTCTCCTTCTTCTTCACATATTCGATCTCTCCCCCCAGGAGATCAATTAGATGTGAATAGATCCTGCATTCATATCATAGTTCATTGTAGCGGAATTGGGGTTTTTGATAGAACTAGTGGTGAATATTTTCCACAACTCACAGACACTCTTCAATATAATAATCTAATTTCTTGCGCTCTTAACTACGCACATAGATACTTTTCCTGTATTTTACTACCAAATAAAGTTTCATTTTTTAAGGAGATTTCATTCGCCTTTAACCAGGCACAATTACTTTCATATGGAATGCATTGGAACTGGCCATTTTTTGGATGGAAGAGTATGATGATTGATGAAAATGAGTTGACATTCCCTCACTCCCTCTCTCCCCCCCTCCACCTCCCCCTCCCACCTATCCATTCATCTGCACCCCTTCCCACCCAAAATACCCCCCCATTCAAGTTGATTTGAATACTCCTCATTTCCATATCATTGAATTTGACGCAGCATATAAAACCTGCGATGTTCCACCCTCCTCTCATCAGTTCACCTTTCACCATGTTCATACAGAAGGGCATTCTGAAGCGTCCAAGATCGAATCCGATAACGATTCCATCATCAGCTGCATTGCCAGCACTGGATATGTCAGTAGAACAAACGAGAGCTATCAATCTCAAGACAACGAGTATGTATTCCTCCTCAAATAGTGAGGGGATGGAAGAAGAGGAGGGGGAGTTAACAATTATTGTTCCCCCCCCCCCCCCTCCCTCTCCCTCTACACTTGAGGATGGAGTTGAGACCTTCAAGAGTCGGAAAATCGAGTTGAAGAAGAAGACGAAGAATGAGGAGGAGGAGGAGGGGGATAATTGGCTGAGGTGTAAGAAGCTTCGCAAGATCGCTTCATTCTTAGTTATTTCCCGGGGAATTGATATTTCGCATTTTGATGCTGCCAACCTGCTGCTGGGGAATCAAGTCTTAGAGGAGCTGGAACAAAACTTGGTATAAAGATCGCCCTATGGACTCGTTCTGGAGGAGATGACTTTGCTGGGGATGTCAAGCGGTATGACATCCAGGGAAGTGCAACACAGTGAGCAGAAACAGTTTATCCTGAGGGAAGGACTCTGCTGATGAGCAGCAATTGCTATTTTATGGACTTTGATGAAAACGCCATCGCCATCCTGCTCGAGAGCATAGATGACATGCTTCAGGCCCTCAAAACAGCTAAATCAGACTGGCGTTTTGGGGTTTTCCACATCAACTTTGGACGTGGTGTCTTTGGTGTGGTTGAACACGACAGTTCCCGCATCGACTTTCGTAAAAGTTCAGAAAAGCTGAAGCCTGTTGAGAAAAGGGCACTGACATCCTGCAAGCAGGGGCTGTATTTGAATGTCGCACAACTTGAAAAGTTAAACAAGTTCCTGAAGGAACAGCTCCACTCATTCCTCTTTCCTCATGGAGACTTTGAGGTAAAGTGTGATGATCCATCCCACAAACCCCATCAGTGCGATATCTGCACTCGAGTTGCACTATTGCCTATGGAGATTCAGTTATCACAGTTGATGACTAAGGCTAAACTTGTCTGAGGAAGAGGAAGAAGAGTTAGAGGAAGAGGAATTAAATTACTAATACTACTACTTCTTTTACTGGTAGCATATATATATAAAAGATTTTCATATCATCAATCGCTATCTTTGTTTAATAAAATCAAAACAAAACAAATGTTCATTTATTTTCATGTTCTCTCTCCATTTAATAATAATAATAATAAAATGATGCTGTTGAATATAATAATAGTAATAATAATAAAATGATAATACTAATAATAATAATATTTATGACTTTTATTCCACATTTTATACATGAAGATGTTGTTGAATAGAATAATAATATTCAAGGCTTCTATTCAACATTTTACACAACATTTCACTTTGAATCATTTCTTTCATTGGGAAGAGTACAGTGAAAAATAAGGATATCATGAATATGCACATCATTAGAAGCATTCCCCAACATTTTCTTTTTCTCATTAACATAGCTAAAATAGTGTTTTTATCAGTGGCATTTTCATTACTATTATCAACTCTCACTTCAATATTCGCATTACACATGTTGGAAACAGTAAAATCTCCCTCTCTTGATGAAAGTTCTCTCTTTTTTTTGGAGGGAGGATTGTATTTGGTTAGAACTTTCCACATGTCATCATCATCTTTTGCACTACTACCTCCTCACACAAGTTCATACATTCAAATCAAATCAATGGTTATTGCTCTATAACCAACTAACAAGTAACGCGTTTTCAAAAACATTTTCATTTGATCTACTTTGACTTATTCTCACTCAGTTACATTGATATTACTTTTCTTCCATCGGTTTCATCAGCATCTTCATCATCAACATCATATTCTTCATCATCATAATCAGTTCCTAATTCAAATGTAATAGTTGCTTCATCACTCAAAAGAAAGTTTTACTTTCACCCCTTTCTTTCGCATCAAAGAAGAAGGTGGAGATGATGATAATGATAATGATGATGATGATGGCAATGAGAGATTTCTTCTTTTTCTTTTAAGGGGAATGAATAATTTCACTTTTCTCCTTTGTTTAAGGGAGAAATACTCCCCTTCCAGTTCTCCAATCTCTGAAATCTCCCACTCCCTAACCCCTCTCTATTGCTCTTGATATTATCATCCTGTGTTTTGGGGGGATAAACCCTTTTCTTGGGAGGAAGAGCATAGGAAACGAGTTCTCTCATTGCAGCTACATTTTGCTGACGACGCTTCTGGCGTTCTTCTCGGTTTTGTTGTCGAAAAGCACGAATAAGATGAGGGGTTTTCCATATTGAATCCTCCTCCTCCTCTTCTCCCTCAAGCACTAGCTTCCCCCCCCCTCCACATGTATCATCAACATCAATATCATCATCGATATCATCAACAGTAGCAGTGACAACAACAATCTCATCATCAGATACTTTACCATCAGATACTTGAACATCATCAACAGCAACATCTACATCTACAGCAACATCATCATCTACAATGACTTCATCATCATCTACATTGACTTCATCAACAGCAACATCATCATCATCTACAATGACTTCATCAACAGCTTCACCCCCATTTTCAACATCTGCTACAACAAAAGCTCCTCCAGTAGCAAATTCATCAACATCATCATCTTTTCTATCTCCAATAATTACTTCATCTTCAACAGCAGCATATTTATCTTGCTGATGATCTTGCTGATGATGCTGCTGCTGATGATGATGATGGTGTTGCTGCATATCCATTCTCTCGACCAGCTTTCTAGCGCACTCTAGAGCTGAGTCACTACTAGAGAGATCACTATTTTCTTTATGTAATATAGCTATTGAAATGGGAGAAGTAAAATAAAGAGGAGGGGTGTGTAACTCCCTCAATTTTGAGTTCTCCTCATCCTCTGGCTCTAGAATATCTCTCAAAGAAAGAGGGGATGAGGAAAAGGGTGAAGGAGTCGGAATCAGAGTAGAAGAAATATCTCCTGGATTCACCATCATAATTTCTACATCTGATAACAAACTGTCATTCTCATTATTATAATTTTGATTATCTGATTCAGGTAGATTTAAATTCATGACTAATGTTTCAAAGCTGAGTGAATTTGAATTTGAACTGTCTACAAACTCATTAATCATATCAATCAGACTTTCATTAGCTAGTGGAGAGGGTGGAGCAGGTGGGGAGAACTCCATGAGAAAATTACTATTAGTGTCAGTGACACCACAACTAATACTGACAGTCTCAGAGATAGTGTCACTGTTAGCAATTATATCTACACTAGGATTTGGGGTGGAGGTCTCCAGACAGGTTGGGGAAACACCTGAATTGAGAGTCCGTTGGTACAATCGGGTCCGTTGATGTAATCTAGTATCTTAATTGGTAGGCTTTACTATAGGAAAATGTGTTATCACCTATATCCAGTGAACCTGTTTGTTGGGGTAATAAATATTGATATCACTAGAAAGAGACAAACCTGCTTCACCAATTAAGTGACTATCAGCTACATTTGGTGTTTTATTTAAGAGTAACTAAGGATTGAGTTTACATTAAATGTGTGCTGTGTGTCTGTCACTGAACCCTTGGTCAGC